>JAOWBL010000016.1:8970317-8997340 GCA_028564865.1 Zenarchopterus dispar
ATATATAGTGTTGGGCAAGTACACATATATCACATATATGTAGTTTTTTTGTGTGTGTTAATGTATGAGTTGTTTCTAATAGAAAGAATTGAGAAGAATGTATTTTGTATTTCGGCAAGTCCCCACTAATCTTTTTAAAATTAAGGATCTGCCAAAGTACAAAATCAAAAAGAACAAAAATGTGATGTGTTTGAATGCATTTATTTGAGTGTTTCATGTCCTAACCAGTCAAAAACTGCAACATGACACAAACTGGTCACTTTATTTGGGGTGGTCCACATCTGTAAATTTCTAATTCAATAAGTCGTTCAAATTTTTTTACAGGAATGGGAAACATTAAAAATCCAGATCAGAGTAAAATTATCCAGCTTCCCTTTACTTTGTCTCCACCCCACCCCCTACTTTATATCATGCTGCTTTTGCTGTTCCCTCCAAGGTTGATAGCAAAAGACATCAATTTAAAAAGCAGAAGAAGACGGGTGGAGTGGAATCAAAAAGCCGACTCCACCCCCTGAAACCAGCCGCTATGAACAGAGCAGTAAATTCATTGTTAAAAAAAGGGATTTTATTCATCACCTCTGTCGTGGTTTAATCAAAGTGAACCACAGGTATACCATTAAGACTTGAGAAAATTAAACTTTTACTAAAAACAATTAAAATGATCTTAACGTGTCTCCTTTTTAATGTTCAAGAAAGGCATGGTTGCAGCAGGAGCAGTCAGTAGCCCCTCCAGTAACTCTGAATGATTGGGTTTTATTTATTTTCTTAATGTATTTATGAATTATTGATCTCTCACTGGAGGAACAACAAATGCAAATAATTACATAAAACCACTGTATTTTGGGAATTAACCAACTGATTAAAAGTGACTTCACTTTTCTTAATGCACCCATGGTGTGGAAGACCAAATGTGAAGCACAGAAACATTTTTGTCCCTCTTTTCTTGAACCTTCCCTCTATTTTCTCAGTTTATGAAACAACTCCTTTTACAGTCTCTTAAAAACGTCCATGCCTATCGCGTTCCCTTACAGTCGAGGCCCCGCGTCACGTCCTTGTGATTTTTCTCCTTCAAGTGGGTGTTAGAAGTAAGATCCTGTTAGGACTCGTGCTGACATGGGGGTCACAAACAGAACTGATAATTAACATGAACTGTAGGACCACCTCTCGCTGAGCTCCCCCCACATCCCCCACTCACACCTCCTCCTGTATTAACTGTTCCTCCGTTCAGACAGGCTGCACACTCATTGGGCTGTTTGAGAGGAAATGCTGAGCACCGTGACGGACGCACAGCATATAACCCAGCTCCACACCTGGGATATGAATTAGCCAATCGGGGGTTAAGTACTTTGGTCATGGGCTTGATGACAATGCTTCACCTGAGATCACAACCTCTCGACCTGCAGGGTCACGGGTCTCCTGGCTCAGGCTGTGAAGGAAAGCCTGTGGAAAGCAGATCATCATCTCTCAATATAGTTATGAATCTGGAGAAAAGATGTTGCAGCAGAAGTGTTTTCATGCATGGGAGGAAAAAACAAATTATGGAAAATAATGAATTAAACTTGCACTTTCTGATTTCTCTTCAGTTTTCTAACTTCCTCGATGAGAAGTGGACCCCAAAAAACGTTCTAAAATCATTTTATTTCCCAAACCTAGTCAGCAAACTTCAAGCTTTACGCTACAGAGCAATCTCATTGGAAGGGAAACATTTAATTAATAATAACTGTTCATTTGCATCTTTCTCGGTCTCCCTTGGAGGGGGTAGTGATAAGATAGCATCAAACAGATGTTTCGTTTTATGTGAGAATGTTCGGCTTGCTACACTTCCGATGGTTTCTTTGTGCGCGAGAAAGCTAAAACCCATCTGGTGAAATCTGAAGTGGGGTTGCAGGTGTTGTTCCCAGGATCCCTTTCCAGTTTGGTGGTTGTTACTCTTACAAATTAAGTCCTAACTTACCGCATGAGTCTCCTGAGCATGAAAATATTCGAGAGTATTTGTTTCATTCATGTGTTTGGTCTTTGTATTTGGGGTTTGGGGATTTTTTTTCTGCTCTGTGGTGTTTCGACTTCCTGTCAGTTAAACACATTTAGTCTGTCTTGTAATTTGTTTTGTCCTTGTTCACCTCAGTTTTACCTCCTGCCTTTTCTTCACATCTGTGTTTACTTGTCTAATTGCCGTGCACCTGTGTTTCATCGCTTGATTATCCCTGCAATCATCAGGGCTCTTCAGTTGTTCCTGTTCACTGTCAGATCTGGTGTTTTATGTTTTGGTTGCACCACTGCACAGTTTTCTGTTGGAGTTAAAGTGAATTAAGCTTACTGTGCTTTCCAAAACCTCTGGTTTTGGACATAAGTTTATTTTATTCTTCGACTTACAGTCTGAAAGTCAGAATTGAGGTATTTCCCCATACCCAAACTAACTTTGCCAAAATCGATAAACAGAAAAGTTCTGTATTTCTTAAAAACAAATAAATAAATCATCTCAGAGCCCAAATAAGCTGAGTTTGCTAGGGGGGGAAGGAGGAAATTTAGTAATTAGTTTGATTTATGAAGAATGATTAACACAGCTAGAATCATTTCTCTCGAGTCTCAGTGCTGTTAATGTCCTAGGAGGCAAATGTGAGGGAAAAATAGTAGCATGTAGAAATACAGTCATGACCTTTCATTAAATATTCAAGAAAAAAATCTTTACCAACACGAAGCTGAAGACATAAAGTCCAAGACCTGAGTTTATTTTGTTGCCTCACTGCAACAAATCTGTATCAATTTGCACTGTGGACTGTGTAATTACCAGACAAATCGTGCATGATGTCAGCCTTATTTGTTTCCTGATAACTGGCTTTGAAGGCTTTTTTTTGTTTTTTGTTTTTCCTCGTACAGAATAAACAGGCCCAAAACACTGGCTGGAAAACAGCCACCTTATGCCAATAAAAGTTAGCTGGAGCTCCCAAATCCTTCAATTAATCCATGGCGGAGAAGCCGGGGAGTTGTCGGTAAACATTTGCAGCTGAATATCCCATTTCAAGTGTCGTTTCGGTGATGAAGTCAGAAATGATGAGACTTTAACATGCGGGTCAAACTTTTAGAGCCACCCCCCCAGGGGTCAGTCAATGAACTGTAACTTTTCTTATTTCCTCATTTGCTTCAGCTCTGGGGTTGGATTGTTGGTGGTGTTGAATTTACAAACGGCAAATTAAGCTGGCAGGAAGTCAAATACAAGAACAAAGAATCCGGTAAATTTTCAAAATAAAACACCAAGAACAGGCTCCCACTCACACATCATCATAACATTAATCCCCAGAGGCCGTGGATAAACTATTCAGAAGGTTTTAAAAGAAAATGTTAACTACATGGAGACATTTATTTTAGAAGGCATAAAGCACAAAGATATTATATTTTTTACACACACACACACACATATATATATATATATATATATATATATATATATATATGCACTATTCCAGAAATGAAAAGACATGGCTAGAAATCCATCTTTAAACAGATTAATCTCAAAACCTTCTCGTAAACTTGCAATCTCATGAATCTAGACACCACTCGGAAGCACCCCACTTCTGAAATGCTCCCAACAGGACCTAAGGTCATCCTGAAAATGAAACAAAACTGCACCAAATCCCGCTTCAGCTCCCGGTGGGACCCAGATGTTCAGTTACACTCGAACTAGGCAATCTGAACTGTTTCCATAAGTGTGGTCCATCTGATAGGCTTTGCCTGGGCACCATGTGTCCTGAAATTACATTAGTTTCAACTTTGTTCATAGGTCTTATGATTTGATTTAAGGGTCAAAATTACCCTAAGTTGACACATTGAGAACCAAAAACCCTAACTATTAGATTTGAAGTACATTGTTTTTCAAATCCACCCACATGGTCTATTATACGTTTTACCCTCTCACAACCATTATCAGATGTTACTTATCTCATTGATCAGGTTGAATGGAAGTAAAACTTAAAAAAAAAAAAATTGAACTATGCTCTAAAATATATTTGTCTTACTGGGTCTCAAAAGAAAAGGACAAAATGTGAAGATGTGTTCTTCCAGACAAATAATAGTGTGCTCTGTGTCTAAATCTCATTTCACCATGAGGGCTGACTGACTTCAACATATAAGAGAAGGAAGTGTTGCTCAGGATAAGATTCTCACTTTTAAAATGACATGAAAGAACATTTTCTTCTTCTTTTTTTAGCTAAGCAGGCCCCCTTATTTATTTTATTTATTATTATAGACATAAAGATAAAATTATTTTTGTGACACTGTCTGAAATTTACACTTGTTTGGTTTCTTAATCCCTCTCTTGTTTCATCTTCCATCACTTCTTTGTTGAATTTCTCTGCCATGATGTCTACTGAAGCTCTGTGGGCTAGTTTGTTGTTGTTGTTTTGTACCATGAAGCAATATGCATTTATTGCAAGTCTCAACCCAAAGTGGTTTATTTTTGTCGCTAGTAACCACAGGGGACTGTGAGATCTCAACGCTTCCAAATAGTAATCAAATATTCTTCCAAATGAAATTGAATTTTAATGTGAAGGGGGAAAAAATCCTTAGTACTGTTTTAATTAAAACTGGCTAAAGTCTTTACTTATAAAATGCTTCACAGTGCATTTCCATTATCGGTTATTATTTGAAAATAAGTCAGTATATTTGTAAAAGTTGTCTAGGATTCCTTTTACAGAACTTTTGAGTGCTTTTCAGCCTGTAAATGTCCAAAGGGGAAAAAAAAAAGTCAAGGTCTCGAAGCACAAATGCATCAAATGGGAATTCTTAAGAGGCTTTCTGCCTGGAAGAGCGCCAGACAAGGCTAAAGTCTTAAGCAAACAATGACTCCTCTCCTTGGACCAACAGGAACTCTGAGACAGCCAGCAGCAGACAATGTCCCAGGTCCTACCGCCTGTATGATACCGCCTCCCTAATCTTCTTGGCCTGGATCCCTTTAACTCACATCCGAGACTCAACGGTGGTCAAACAAAGCAGAGAGAAACCGTCTCTTGAGCTAAGCTAACAGACGGGTCCTCTCACTCGTGCCCTGAGCTGTGGTTTAGATGGGTGGCTTGGGTTTCAAAGGCTAAAAGGGGAGGAGGGGCACACTGATGGCATCTGCCTTCTCTCTGGTGGACGAAGCAGGGATTCTGTTCAAAGCTGGAGCGGCTGAAGTGCATCAATTAGCGAGGGAAAGAGCTTGCTAACTTCCCCAATTGCTAGCCAACTCCATATGACCTCGGGGCGCTGCATTATAAAGAATGATGAGTGTTGCACGCCGGTCGGGCAGTGTCAATAACCCTTTGCAAATGGCTGGTAGTGATGGACCGGCTTAAAGGGCTAGTTCTGGGAAATACACGTAGAGGATAATAACCACATGCTTGGTGTTTTTTTAAAAACACCTGTAAGGGCAAGCAGAGTTTACCAGCTGTTCCTGTTCCACCCTAGTTTCAACAGGTCTCCACTGTAATAAACACTGAGAAGGACCCTGCGCTGCTTATCATCTGACATCCAATGGAGATTTAGTTTGGAGTGATCTGAAGGCCCCTCCTGATTGATTCTGTCCTCATTCAGGAGAGTGATGGATTAGCCTCTTGCCACTCGGTCAGTGTGTGTTTAGTGTTGTATCCCTGTGACTTCCAGACAAAGCCACTGACGGGGACCTAGAGGGGGCACTGGCCTTGACCTAGCAGGAGATGATAGGATATCTCTCGTCTGGCTGGCGAGGGGAGACGTCGACCTTGGTGCCCTCCATCTGTCTGGTCATCTCTGTGTGTTTCTCTACCTCTTAATAACGTACTTTATGACATGAACCTTGGCTGGCATCTTGAGAGGGTTCCCTCAAAAGTGACCAGCACAACGAAAATCTAAATCAGAGGAGGATTGTGTTTTTAAAAGCGGTATTGCTTTGATGTTGCAGCCTGTAAACGATATGATGGAGCGTCACTATCATGAACATTAGCCTGCCCCTGGGAGCCGGGGATGTAGCCAGTGATAACACAGAGCAAATCTACTCATCAGCAAGTGTGACTGCAGCCATGGCAACCTCTGTGACAACGATCCACCAATATTAGTTTTTTTCTGAAGTCTCTGAGCCCAGAACAAAGCGTGTTTCGTTACAATGAAAATTAGACTCTTGAATAACAACAACAGCAGACTTCTTCTGTGGTGGGGGATGAAGTGCACGGCTCCAGGAGAAACTAATAGGATATTGATGAATGCCAGTGATGACGAGTGGGGAGAGAGGTGCTGCTGTGCTGTATCATTGCTCACATGGGGGTCTATCACAAAATGACTGAAGTCAGAGCAGCTTTGGCTGAGTCCAGGTAATAACATTATGAATGTTTTTGAGGAATCTTTTGTGTTATTTGAGGCCCTGTTGATGTTTATGAGCTTGATTCAAACTTCAGCATCTGCTTTATATTCCCCCAAACTATCCATGTGGCAGATAAAGTTTTAATAATTTAAAAAAAAAAATTTTTCATATCCCAGCTTCTAAAAAGTTAAAGTGAATCTAAAGGAGTACTGTTAGTTTTAGGAATTCTATTTTTTTTCCCAGATAAAGTAAACAATAATCAGAGATCAAATATTCCCAAAAGTAGTGACTTTTGAAATGGGGTTAGGAAAATAATAAATGGATTACTGACTGGACATCTCACTCTCAATTATATTCTGAAATAACAAGTGGAAGTCATGTAAGAGGTGAGATTTTCAAACCTTACATTGCAAATGACGCGTACATAAGTGGAGATCTTCCTGGGATTGATCCCTATCAACACTTGTGTTTCACATAAAAGATGCCAATTAAGACCAACTCTAAAATTCATTATCCATGAACACAGCTCATTACCGTCTCTGCAAATGAAAGTTAAAACTACCATGTAAGGAACAAAACCTATACGAAAGATCAAGAGATGCTGCCACCTTCCCTGGGTATAAGATCATTAAAGATGGATTCTGTGGACATTGATAACTCCCCTGTGGTCAGATTTACCAAACTGTAAATACTATTTGGAGGAGCCATCCTGCTTTCTATCACCAAAGGATACACAAGCAGCATCTATGATGATATGGAGGTGCAGTAGTCCACATATTATAGATAACCTTCACATCTGTTAAGGCACAGATAATGTCCAATAACATACTTGGAGCAATATATGCTGCTTTCTTCTTCAATGAAGGATTTGCTTATTTCAGCAATGCCAGACCAGATTCTACATATATTACAACAGAAGAGTTCTATACTATGTTTAAATTGTTTTTAAACTACCCTTCCTAGAGTCAAAATGTGTCACTTATTAAACATATTACAGAAATTAAAATAACTTGTCTTGCAGCTGAAACAGGGGAATATTTCCCAAATGGAAAAACACTGAAGAAAAGTTTCCTCAATTTGGCCAAAATCTGTCTTGAACTGATGGCATTGACTCAAGGTGAGTGTGGCCACCTAAACTTAGCCACATGTCCACCAGACATTGCACATTTCTCCATTTTTTTTGGGGGGGGGGCGTTCGGCCCACACCTGGCCCTCACAGCACTTACCGTATCCAATATCAAAACAGCTAATGTAATCTGGGTCACATCTGGCTAATGCAGCACAAGCCAAAACCCAAGTTTGGCTCCGTTCATGAAACGTCGGACACATCTGGTGCATAAATGGGTTGGCTTTAAAACCTACAGAAAAAGGTCTCATACGCTGGTGCATAGAGACTCTTAGTTGAAAGAAGAGATCATGAACTTCGGTGGTAGACACAATCCCAACGTTTCTGCAACATGTTTCTGACATCACACCAACATGAGAGTCAATAGTTTTGTACAAAACAAAAAATTATCAACAAGATGTCTTTAGACTTTCACAAATAAATCTTTAGTTTTAAACAATTCTTGACACTGAAATCTCTTATATGTACACAATACACAACATATCAAATGTTTTGACCTCAAACATTTACCACTGGTGTAAAGTAATCAATGACGATGATCAGGATTCCAAATATTTTGCAAGTTGCATGTAAAATAATCCAGATAACTAACAGCCCCTTTGACTTGATTATTTACGATTTTCTGACTTGGTTGAAAGCGATAAATGAAATGGGATTTAAAATTGATCCCCATAATGTTGACAAATGGTGTCCGTCCACATGTGTGTGGCCCTGAAATGTAAGAGAATCCAGAGATTCTCACTTTTGACACTCGCATGAATTATTCTCAACAGGTTTGCTCTCCACGCCCTGAACTCTTTTTGACTAGCGTTACTATGAAAACAAAAGGAGAAGGTGAATGAGCATAGATGGTTGTCTGTTTGCAGAGAACCAGGTTTTTCTCTTTTTTTTTAAGTACATATGTGCGACATCCTTGTGGAGGTGTGTTGGTGGTGGTTTTGGGACGTCGGCCACACATTGCACAAGAAAGAGAAGCAAACAAGCATGTAACAGAGCATGCAGGTAAATGCCCACTCACTATCTTGCAATCATGAGTTGTAGGACATGCCCCATGCCACGGATTTCAGTGAAGCTCATCACCACCTGTTTGATACAATAAAACATCTTGTATTACTATTGGGGAAGTTATTGCAGATGGAGTTTCATTGTGTCTGTAATAGCTGTGCAGGTGCATGCAGGGAAATGGTCAAATGGGTGTGGTATCATTGATAGAGGGGCATCGGCCTACACTTCATAGATATTTAATTTCATCCTCTTATAGTGAGAGATAACCAAAAAGCAGTGAATCGTTTACCACAGCAGAAATTAATTATCCATCCAAAACAAAGGTCAGGAAGGGCCTGGAAGCTCAGATCACAGATTGAACATCAATTGCTGTGAGAAAGAGCTGTTTTTCCAGAGAAAGTCCCGGCTGTGCTTTTAGGGAATAGTTACCCTTAATGACTTAATCCAAGTTCAGTCTCAGTGGTCTCAGCTCTTTGTACGTGCATGTGAGTCTGTGTAATCCTCACAGTGAGATAGGAGCCCAGAGCTGACCTCACTGTTTGGTTTCACAGGGTCTCCGGGGGCCCAGGGAGGTTCTGGGGCTGCTTCTCACTGCAGAGCGGTCTGAAACGCTGACATGCAGGCCGAGGTCCACGGGGACCGCCAGCCTCCGGCTCCTGTTACCGCGGGGTTAGTCACGCTCTGTGAGATTTATGTGTGGAACAGTAGTGAGGGTTTGGGTTGCACGATACCACCAAAGTGTCGCGATACTAATCCTCTGCAGAATTGAACTTGTAATGCCAAGGATGTCTGAGTTTCCCAAGTTCTAAGCAATTTTAAAGTTTTTAATTTTGAAAAATATCAGCTTCCATTGACTTGAATCGCTAAGTTGATGCATTACTCAATCCACACACAATATCATTAAATGAGATGGTTTAATTGATGCAAGAAAAGTTTGGTTTAATTACCTCTGCGTCCTCCAATTAACACACTGCTCTAAACTGCCTGCAGGTAATAACGAAAGATTTTAAAAAAACACAGGGTTTCATCTATGATTTTCAAAGGCAGAGGAAGTACTCATTCTTCACTTCAGAAAGTTTTAGAGTAATTCTGCATCACTTTCTTTTTTTAAAATTAGGTTTTAAAGTGCCATTTGAGTCAGTAACACATGGAAACCAGAATTAAATCTGTTCATTTAGATTTTAAAAAAGGCTTCTTTTGCTGCAACATTTTCCCATTAACTGTACACTAGTGTATTGTTAGTTTTGATGTGTTATTGTTGCTGAAGATGACAATTTCAAGTTAGACTCAGTTATATGTCATTGTCTATCCTAAAAAAAACAAAGACTATAAGTTTTTGTCAACCAGAAACAAAGCTATAAATATGTCAAACTAAACGGTTTGGCTCAGTGATGTAAGAGAGAAAAATAGAGAGAGATCTGGAGTTTTGGAGCTTCTTAATTAAGGTGTTTCTGTCCTTATTAAGGCTGTAATTTATCTTTTAACTCATGCCTAAATTTATCTGATATCAAAATTGCTTTTTTTCTGTAGAAGAATAAAAGGAAGTTAGATTTTCTCTTAAAAGTATGCATAATTCCATTTAACAAACGCCAAATTTATTACCAAGTCTGCAAATATAACTTTAACTGTTCCGTTTCTATCAAATTTTCATTATGTAAAACATCAAAATGTAAATTAGAAAAAAAAAACAATAATGGAAGACAGATACTTAAAAAATAATTTTTTTTACAAGTGATTGAATGAAGGGCAGTGTGATTGCTTGATGGTTAGCATTGTTGCCTCACAGCACAAAGGTCCCTTTCAGGGCCCTTTTTGTGTGAAGTTTGCTTGTTCTCCTCAAGCTTGGATGGGCTTTCTCCGGGTTCTCGGGCATCCGTAGCAGTGACTGGTGACCCCTGCCTCTCGACCAAGCAGAGATGGGACAGGCTCCAGCAGATTCGGAATAAGTGGGTAAAACTAATGAGCAGATGGACTGGATGAAGTGTCAGTAGCTACCTGTACAGGATGCTGACTGGTCTGAAAGTCTGCACTTTGGCCACATGCAATTAGCTTGGAGCCTCGCATGATACACTAGAATAAAGAGAAGTGTGACTAAAAAATGGAAATGCTGCAGGAACAAGTACCTCAGCTTGTACTAAAAATATATATATATATACTCACATCGTATCGTTGATCCAGTTGTGTTCATGTTGCATCAAAACTTTACTGTACTTCCAAAATTATGTGAAGTGTCTAATCTTCCTAGACTACTACTTTATCTTTTGACAAAAAAAAGCAGCTTTCAGTATCAGCCTCACACAAGAACAGCTCACCATAAGAGATCTAGAAATACTTGCACGGTGTAGTTTTGGGTGATTGAGTGGTTGTTATCTAATCAGAAGGTTGGAGCTTTGATCCTCAACTCCTTCACATGTTGAAGTGCCTTTGGGCAAGATGCTGAACCTTACGTTGCTCTCTAAGAGCTCACTGCTTTAACAGTCACCTAAAGCTGGCCTGAAATTGAATTTTTATGGTAACCATGTCACATATAAACACTAAAATGAGCGTGCACCTTCCTTACATGCCCCAAGACTGTCCACTGCTGAATATGTCAGTGATATGCAGCAGCTGACCTTATCTGATTTATATACTGACTAGGTAAGGGTTGTTATGTTTGCTTAATGTTGGTACAAAATGCACGGCTAGTAAGTCACCTCCAATTAACCCTTCTAATTTTTAATCCAATTGTTGTTGTTCCAGCACTTCGCAGTCATTCGGTCAAATGAGGCTTTCATGTGGGGTAGAACAACATCCCAACAAGAATCTGACAACGTGACATCATGCGGGGACCACACAGCTAGACAACTGGATGTGTGGTGGTCGTTTTTAAAGCAAGCACTTGTCCTGGCTGACATTTGGACAGGCTGCTAGTTAATGTGTTGTTTCACACCGTTTAGCGTTGATAGGGTAGACTCGTGGAGTGGATGGAGCCAGGCGGGACCACCTCTCCGGTGGCTGACCCTGGGTGCTCAGGGCAGGGAGACAGGTGGGACGGGACCCCCCATACTTAATCATGGACCTCCAGTAGGAAGTGCCTACTCCTCCCTACTGACATGGATTATTTAATCAAAATGTCACAGGTTTCTATCAGGAAAACAGACGGACAGAGTTCATACTTTTCAGTGTTGTTCCGGTTGTTCTTTGTTTGCACTGGACTGAAATGCATTTCCTGAGCTTTAAACATCCTTTTTGATTATATTTGTCAACTGCAAATGTTGAGGAGAAACAAAAGCTGAATTATTACACCTCCTTCTATGTGTAGGAGGTTCAGCATCCCCATGCTACATAGCTGAGACATAAGGGCTGCGCACACACCCACCTTCCTGCGTGGATGCAGACCACAAACAGGCAGCATAAACAATGCTGCGAGTCTGCCTCGTGTTTTATCTCCTTGCCACCCACAGTTTCTGCCGGCGGGGAGCTGAAACCTTGCGCTGCCCCGGGTTCATCTGTTAGCCTCCCAACTAATCACCATACCCGAGCTGATCACAGAGCATGGCTCCAGACCATTAAGACTAAAACACCCTCTGGCTCCCAGTCAAATTATCAAAACACAAACTGTAACTTTAAACTTCTATTAGGCGTTATTTCAGTTTCCCACAAAACCCAGTTCCGCCGCTGGCTGAAAATCAAGCCAGTTCTGTGGGTATATTTGCCCCTTTGGAGGATTTTGGACATTGTTTTAGGAGTGCGGTGCTGATGTTTGAGCTCATTTGGACATTCTTTGTGAGTGAGGAGTTCCTTTGGGGGCCGTGTTTTAGTTTTGACTCATTTCTTCACGCCTATCAAGTGGAGAGAAGATGATCAGGATGATGAACAATAGGAGCGAATGGAGTCATCTCGGACTAAATTCCCCCATTTTTCCTCTCCGCTGTCCAGAACTGACTTGCCTTACTCATTCTTAGCAGCGCATGACAAAAGGGAGCATATCCATCAGTGAGAGCTTATTAACCGGCTCAGCTCATTACTTTTGTCATAACTGAGTCATGAAATATTATTCATCTGCAGATTCCTGAGTGCAGAGTTGGTGTGGATGCTTCGCCCTGCCTTTCTGAACTTTCTGAGGCAGCTGGAAGACGACGTCGGTGGTTGTAGCTTGTGTTTGTCAGACATGTTTTCCTTGATTCTCTCACCCCGTGTGGTCCCCGCTGGCCTGCTTTCACAAACAGCCTCCTGACTCAGGAGAGAGGTGATGACTAGAATAACGAAGCTGAATGTGGCAGCTGGATTTGTATATGTACAGGATCTACCCAGGAGCACAAGAGGATGAAGGAGAATTCAAACCCGCCTCTCTTCGCTGCATGCACAACCTCAAACATGTTAAAACTGGAAAATGTAAATTCAAGACCAGAACTCACTCATTCCAAATTAGTTCAATTAGTACAAAACCAATAAAATAACAGTAAATAACAGGCATGAAATAATCCTTTTCAGCCTTGTCCCCTGAGCACAGAGATTTCTCCAAATTAGTTGGTTTTGATGAGATCATGGACTGTAGATAATGAGATATTCATTGTCTTTGCATCTGCACACTGAGGAATATTGTTCTGAAACTGAACATTTTCCCAGCTGTGCCTCTGGCAGACTGTCTCTTTAAGACGCTTTTTATGCCCAGTCATTCTCATTGACCTGTTGTCAGTTCACCTGATTAGCTGTGTGACGTTCCTCCAGGTGTTTCCACCACCGACTTTTCCAGCCTTCTGTAACCCATATCCCAGCTGTTTTTGGTCATTTCAACCATCTTTTTTTTTCATATTTTTCACAAAATGGTGAAATGTCTCACTTTTAACGTCTGTTGTATTCTATTATGAATAAAACATAGATTTATGACATTTGCCAATAATTCCATTCTGATTTATTTTATATATCCCATGCTGTGCCCCAGCTTGTCTGCAGTCGGTGTTGTACACAAATCCCCATGATGTCACACTGGTCACAAAAATGGGGTTTACTTGCACAAGAACACAGGATGAATAATTTACTAAGGCTGGTGGTGGCCAATTTAAATTGTTTTTACAGCTTAGTAAGTTGGCTCGGTTCTGAATCGATGAGTTTGGAAATTTGAAGCATTTTAACTAGAGAGGCCACAGGGGCATAGCAAGACAGCACTGTACTTTATTGCATTAATGATACAGAACTGATATGCAACACACACTGACTTCTCGGCATATTTCCTTGAGATCATTCAAAACCAAGTTCTGAAGATAACACAAAGGCAGAGGAAGAAAAGATCGTGAAGGCTCCTCGGCTGGCCAGCAAAGACTCCTGACTTGCTCCCACAGGACAGTGTGTGTGGAGGATTTGGAATGAAAAATTCAACAACAATGACCCCACACTCTTGCAAAATTTAAGAGATGCTTGCAGGAAGTACGAGGGAAATGAATACCTGAATCGCTTTATTGATAGGTATCCTCAATGGCAGAATCCCTGAAGTGTTGTGAGAAGGAAAAAAAAGTAAAAGAAAACCTGAGAATCACTGTTTTTCTAAACTCCACACTAGCCCAACTTTTTCTGACCTTTGGTTGTAGTTTTAGAATTATTTTGTTTGCCAGCAGAGGTCTACAGGAGGATTAGGATGATAGTGTATGGGGGAGGAGCTACAGAACAATATGGGTAAACAGAGCAGGGTCATTTGGGGTTCAAAATCAGTAATTCTATGGTAATTCTTCGCTCTTCTCCATCTGTTACTCTGTCCCCTGTTTGTCAAACACCTCTGAAATTGCTTTGAGGCCCTTTTCTTGCCTCTCCAGGCTTTTGGCTTTTCCTCGATGAAACTTTCTATTACCCTGATAAGGGACTCTGCAGACCTGAGTCCGCCTTGTTGTTGTGCTTGTGTTATTGAAACCATAAGGCCAGGTGAGATCCATCCTCCGAGACACTCCTTGACAGCATGTGTGGAATTTCAAAACCCATCTCCTTAAGCGACGTGTATGAAGATGATTTGCACCCGTCTTTATTTCGTTGCAGAGAAGTTTTCGCTTCACTGCACTGTGCCCCCCGAAGTTAAAGTTACATGATGAATGACGGGGCAATCAGATCAACTTTCCAATGCAGCGAGACGCTACTACTGTTGAGACAGTACTGGAGAAAAAAAAAATCTTTCACTATGAGGCCAGAAGGGCAGCCAGAAAAAGATGATGCAGCTCATGAGAGTGAGAATAGAGAGCAACAACAGATAAAAATTGATATATAAAATTCTTCAGGATTTCCGAATAAATCAGTTTTCATGATCTAATTACCACAAGAAGAATATGAAGAAGTGAGAGGTGTGGCTCAGGGGTGTGTTGGGGTGACGGGGTTACAAGGGGTTGAGGGTGTCACTTCTCTGCTGAGCCTTCATTGAGCATTTGATGGATGCTCTGTAACCAATGGAGATAGAGTGCCCCCATAGCCAGGGCGAACACACAATCTTCTCAGCAGATTAACTCCCATTGATTTATAGCGATTTACTTCAGGAAAGAAAACAGCTGGCTGAGGACAAATACCAGAACTGGTGAGACATAAATTCAACTCAAGAAAAGCCAGCTCATTTGTTAAAAAGGTGATTTTTATCGCTGTAAGGTAGATACGGGATAGAATTACTTAATAGCCAGTTTACAACATTTAAAGCAGCAGGACTGCGTAATGTATAAAACCATGCATTTTAAGAAAATGTATTCGTTGTCCTATATTACGAGAAGAAAAAAAAAGAAAATTCTCAGTTGCCATATCCAACATGTGATAACTATGTTGACCTACAGCACAAATAGCAGCATAAGTTTGTAGAAATTTGCACATCGTTCTGGCAACATTTCTTTCACATATCACATCTCGCAACATCTAAATCTCACTATGGACTGAGGCTGTGTTTAAACTGACTTTTAATCATTATAAAGTGCACTATTTTAGGTAGTTCCCCTTTTGTGTTACTGTTAAATATGTAGTGAGAATTGTTGAACCCTAGATGGTGCATTCAGTGCATCTTACAATGTATCATAAAAAAGCAGTAAACAAGCAACCTTTTTAAATCACCAATGCAGGATGAGGCAGTGCAAGCAGTTCCCCCAATGACCACTAGGGACTGACCCCAAAAGTGAGTCAAACTCTTTTAAAACCTATTTTATGCTTCCCTCTCGAATCGACAGCATCGTGACGCGGGCCTCTCTATCGATGCAAACCCCCTTCCACAGAGCTCAGAGTTGCCCGACATGCTCCTCCAAAAATTTTTAACTACGATCTGTGTCAATGTAAACTGGAAGAAACCTGACTGGAGATTTCTTTTTTTTTTTTTTTTAATTTCCCACCACTGTTCTTCTTTATTGTCAGGTAAAAATATATTTTGCTGTAATGTCTATAAAAACAACTCATGGTCAACATTTATGAGTTTTAACTCACACAAAATACACTTTGGTTGCTTTGTTATCATGTCTGAGCTACTTACAGAGTGTAAACAAAAGGAAACTTGATTCTGTGAGCTACAGTGCTGCAGAAAAGAACACACACTGCCACCTAGGGGTGGGTGGTGTTAGTACACCACCCACCGTGTTAATAACGCGGAAGTATAATCACCAGCAGCAGTAGGAGCCTTGTGTACCCTACATCTGTCGGTGCTACGGAGAAGCATAAATCAGGCTTTACCCTCATGTTAAAATGTCCAAATTTACAGTCACAAAGATATTTACAGCCTGATACAAAAACAGCTTTGTTGTCTGCAGAGTTCACATCTACGATAACTGTATGGGTTTGAATTTACATGTGCTAATCAGGTAGTATAAGTACAAGTTGTATGAAACCACAAATTTCTGCATAATTAGTGGTGCGTTTTCTCTTTTCCTTTTTTGAATAACAGCTACATCGGAGACTTTGGTGTCAAACAATTACCTATCATCACTTTAGCCACAAGTGAACTTGATTTGTGGACTGTAGGATCTAAGAGGATATAATCACTTTTTTTAGCTTTAACATGGCGTGCTGTACTATTAATAGTACTAGCAAACCTCTGCAACCATCTCTGGGTTTTCCTCAAAGAGTCCGGCAGCAAAGATAGCTCGCCTGAAGGCTGGTGGAGGGTGCTGCCAACAGCTGGTCCGTCTGTTGCAGACTGGAAATTGGGTCTGAAGCTGTCTTGTGAAGGTGTGACAGACACTGTCTGGCTGGCTGCCTTTGCCTGGGAGCTGAGAAGTACCAGCCAAAGTCGCCTCTGGCTCAAGGACTGCAGTCTGAATGCCTAGGCTGTGCTACCTAGCCAGACCGCGGCTAACCTCAACCACGTGGCTAGTGAAGGACTGAACCGATAGTTTTGAGATTGCTCAACCACTGCTCTGATGGTCTTCATTTGAGATGTTGTTTTGATCACACCATCTGTATGATCTGAATGACAATGAGGTTAGTTCACATAAGCTGAGCAAAGCCTCATTAGCATTCTGGTACATTTCATCTTTGCAAAAGCAATGATCCAATCAGCAGCATCACTGCTGACCTCTGTGGTAATTAGGGGAGTGGTAAGAAAGTGGGTAATTTCAGGCACTGCAAATGGCCTTACAAATACCAAATAAGTGATAGCCTAGTGGCTACAGAGGTGGGCTTGGGCGTGGAGGACCCAGACCCTTGAGCAAGGCCCTTAACCTCCAACAGCTCCCTGGGTGCTGTAGCAACCCGCTTCTCCTAGTGTGACTAGTGATGGGTTCAAAACAGGACAAATTTCGGTGTGTTTCGTGAGATATATACTGACAAATAAAGATTTGTATTAAATTAAGCTATGTGCTAATGATGCAAAACTAAAGAAGTTAACCAGAGAAGCATTAATGCTGAAACAAAAAATGTGGTTGCTAAATTACAGGATAAAACTATTAGCTTCTAGTTTAGACATACTCACCAGAAAGTCTCAAGGCCTGTATATACTCCACAAGAATAGAGATATTTTTTGGTTTTCAGCCTCTTTCTATGAATTGCATGTCTTTATATGGCTTACAAGATATCCATTGAACCATTTCCTACACCCATTAGTTCCTGTACAGGGTGGAGCCTATCCCAGCTCATGACAGGTGACAGCCAGGGGTACACCCTGGACAGATCACCAGTCCATCATAGGGCCATATGTAGAGACAAACAACCATGCATGCTCACACTCACACCTACCAGTTTAGCAATGCCAATCAATACTTTGAGAGATAACCCACGCAAGCATGAGGAGAAAGACTCCTGCCAGGCCCAGGAGCCGAACCAGGAACCTTCTTGCTGTGAGGCAACAGTGCTAACCCCTAAGCCACCATACTGCCCCTTATGAGATATGTTATATAGATTTTCATACTTCCTCTCTACCTCGTCCAGCTGTTCCTGAAAATTATCCATTTTGGCACTAGCGGGAAAAGAGGGAATCAAGTTTTCCACATCAACCACATCCACTTGGCCAGTCAACAAAAATTGTTGAACACCACATAAGAAAAAAGTTCTGACCAAATGACGTGTTGAGAACAAGCAGACGCAGGAACAAATTTCTTTGTTGTTGCGGTGTATAACACCCCTCTGGTGATACAAAGTGTTCTTTTTTTTAAACCATGCACACATTTCCCTTCTGTATTTCCCCCTGGAGAGAATTTACTTGTGGTGGTAAAGCAAAGAGGTTTCAAATGACTTCAAGCTTGGCACTGTATTTCCTCCAGTCATCAGCGACACAACCTCCAAATCTGAGGAACTCTGAGGCGTGATGGAAGAGCGGCTGTCAAGAAAAACAATGAGCACACAGTAACAAACAAAAGATTACTGCATCCATCAATAAGAGATATTCTTCAAGATGGATATGGGAGTCTTATGCAAGTTGCAATGCCATAGGTTTTTTGTCTCATCTCTGTTTCTGAGAAATGATGCTTTTCTGTCACACCCATGAGCCTCAGTTCTATTTCACAAGAATCCAATTAAAAACAGTCATTAACACATTTTTTCTCATATCAGAACAGTAAAACAAAATGCCACAGTTATCAAATTTATTCAGAGTTCTAAAATAACCATCTTATCCATAATTTAAGTCTGTCTATATGGGAATGGCAGTAAACACCAAAGGTTTAATACGCGGGTTCGAGAACGCCATCCGTGAGTCGCCATACATCCTGTAAGCTAGAAAAGTCCACTGAAGGAAACTGTAGATCTAGACGGTAATTCCCTTTAGGTTTTTCATGTAAGCAACACCTGTGACATGTGGTTATATGATACATTGTTAATATGAAAAATATTTATTAGTGTAGCTTTAGCTGGCAACGGTGTGATAACTGAAGCCAACATGTTTAAATAGATTTTATTCTTATCATGTGTCAAATGCCTTCCTGCCAAGTACTGATTTCACACATTTTTTTAGGGATATTATAATAAACCTGCCTGCAGTTGGACAAGGCTGAATAATTTAAACTGAGAGAGGACGCTATTAAGTATAGATTGTATGAAAAATTGATGTCAGGAGAGAGGAGATAATGTTAAAAGTCCTTCTGCGGCTATTGAGGAAGAATCCTGTATGGGATTCTCTATCGTTTTCCTTTCTTAAGATGATTACTCCTTCCTTTTCACTTCACAGCATCAACACTTCCATTAAAGTGGAGTATCAGATGTGGCTGAGCTTTAACAAATGCCCAGACAAGTCGGGGCAAGTCCAGGCTTGTCGCAGTACATGAGGGTGCATGTGAGTCTCTTATTGCACTTTTTGTTTATGTATAAGGTGAGGTAAAATGGTTGAAGCCATGCTGTGTTAATGTCACATTTATTACTCACTGCTCAGGTCATCCCATGTGTAAAGATCATGTTAAATGAATGATTTCATTAAGTTGCTATGGTGACTTAGATGATGATCCCTAGGTACAAAGTACAACAGCACTTGGGAAAAAAGGGTCTCTTTTATAACCTTGTTTTTACATGGGTTTTTTTTTTGTATTGATGTTTTATTATTGTTTTATGAAATACATCTTTTTGAATGCTTTTGGCATATTGTCTATCCTTATCACATGCACCTGACAGTCACTGCAGTTTCCTCTCAAGTGCATCTGACATTTCTCCATATTTAAAGGGTAATACATTATATTTAGTAAAATCTGAGATTTTAATTAGCTGCTAACTGCATGAATGAGTGAATTGCTGATAAATTTTGAAAAGTGAGCTTACAACATATATTGTCATTTCAAACTTGGTTCACTCAAATTCATGTACGACATCAGGCCTAAAAGGCTTTACCGGGTCAGTAGAAAATTCACAAAATTCACAAAAATTTTGGAGAAATAAAAGCAGGTGGTGCTCCTCACCATTAAGGAGAAACTGTTTTATCACATGCTTGGATCCATTTACAGACTGTGTAATGGCCAAGAGCCTCATATCAGCAGTCTAAAGGGACCTATGAGTGTTCAATATTTGTTCAATAGCAGCTTGTGCAGGAGTTCTGTCGTTTGAATGCAGTCTTGTATTGGATGCAGCTGGAGATGTGTTTAGATGTGCCTCTCAGGGCCTTGTGTGAAATAATGTTACACGGCTACCACTCGACAGATGTGCACCTCTCTCCATCTGACTCATGTGCACTGAGAGAGACAGAGAGAGGCCTTGTGCCCCCTCCTCCCTCCTCAAGTATCCTTCCACACCTTGTTGATGGGACCGGAACTTTCCCGTGTTTCGCCGTGGTGGGCCTTGCTTGACTCATGGGGCTGAATGAGAAGGGTCGCGACCCCGCACCATGAAGTGCTTCCTGTTTCTGTCGAAGGGGTCTTCTGAGGCCCATGGTGATCACAGGAGATGCTGGTGGGTAACATCCGGTTTGAGGTGATGCTGCCAAAATGAAAAGCATACATCAGTGGAGCAATAGGTGGAACAGTGGAGAAAAGACCATGAAATGTTCTTAGTTAGTGCTCTGAGAGATGCAGAAAGACAAATTGTTCACAATGAAGGAGTTTGAAGACAAGAGAGACAGTTCTTCTAGGAGCTTACTTTGAATCAAACTGAATTTAATAATATTTAATTACCAAATTAAATTTAAACTAGGTATGACAACATAGATAAAACATCCCCAGAGATGACTATGAATGCATTGGGCAGTTGTGTTTGTAACCTAGCAACAACTGAGCTGAAAGTGTCACATGCAGCATTAGTGCAGAGGGGTGCTGTTTTAGGATAAAACATGAATTCATACCAAATAGTTCAACATCTGGGGTGCAGAGACACTCCTTCACAGTCACATTAACAAGTACAACTACTTTTTGTCATTCTACTCTTTTTGCAGGTTCTATTGATCCATATAGTCTGAAATTGAGATAGAATGGAATATGTTCCTGCAACTACGTCTTTGTGAAAAACATAGTCTTTAATTCCCAATAGTCCTGCTGTGTCTTCTCAGTACTCAACTCTCTTTCATTTTATGTGCCAGTGCCATAATTTCTTAGACAACTGAAAGAGGAGACAGTTTCAAGTTCCCTTCTCTTGCCCTCTTTTTACTCCTGACCTACAGGCTCGACATCTCTGTTTTAGCCTGCTTGGGTTTGGTGTGTTGTTTTTGGCATTATTTTGGCCACATGGAAACAACCCTCTCATTTTTGTGGGCTGCTCATCACAACAGATGTTGTGTCGTCAACAGCTGCACAGCATCCAAAATGGTGTAGAAAAAAATGCTTTAAAAATCAGTGTTTTAATGGGGGAAAAAACTCACCTGCCTTGACTTCAGAGTGAAACGCTGCTGTAACACTCAAGCTCCACGTCACTGGCCAGAGCCTGGTGACCAAGAAGCCATCTGCCAAGACCAAATGATCATCCGTGGGTACCAGCTCCACTGGTCCTCATTTCAGCTCCAGCAGGATTCACTTCAGAGGGCATTTCAGTAGTAACATCTGAAGTGAGGAAGTATGCACAGATTTGATCAGCATGAACTTATTACTAGTTAGCATCATGACAAGCACTTTTCGGAAGACCTAGGGAGTTGATCCAGTTCCTTTGATACAGTCTGTAGTAAAAACAGATGCTTACAAAAAAAAGTCCTCTGATTTGATTTCTAGTTGGCTAATCAGACACCATCCATCTGTCAAATTAAATCAAACTTAATAGATATACCACTTGTCTTACAATTCTCCCACCCATCTGCCCTCCTCCTTCCCCTCCACTCCTAATCCCTATCAGTGATAAAGTATATGTGATTAAAGATGAAAATAAATAAATAATAATGTAGTTAACAGGGCAGGGGGTGAAAAACCAGAGAGGGAATCCCATCACAGGGAGGTGGCTCCGACACCCAGACACCCAGCCGCCTGGCAGGAGGCCACAGACTTTAACAGCTCTTAAAAAAAAAAAAAAGTATTTACCTGGATCAAAATTCTATCCATTCATTCACTAACTCCACTTATTTAGGTTTGGGTTGCAGGGGCAGCAATCTTAGCAACATTCATTTTCAACCCCAAGCAGAGGTTGAGTCATGAAAATAAATAACTGACTTTCCAGGAAATGAGAAACTCTAACATACCATTAGAAATACGCACAAAAATACTTTTTATCAAAGCTTGGCCAAATAGAAGGGCACGGGTTATATATTACTTAAGAAATATCTTCATTCAAATGCTGAAATTTAATTTCACAGAAACTGTAATGTTGAAGACCCATAAGACTAGCTTCTGGATTCAGGGTGGCAAAATATGATGGTTTTGAAGAGTGTCTTTATTTGCAATAAAATCTGTTGGAAGCATTTGTAACACTTAAATGTATTATTGCTGTCTTTCTTTTTTTAAATTGGTCAAAATATATTAATTGTATAGTTAAGTAGTAGCATGTTTCTTTTATCACAACATGACTGCCATACTTAAAGTAGTCTGTGAGTTGTAAAGGAAAATATAAAACTGTTACAAATGGCCAGCGATCGTTCTTATCTTTGCATTTCATCAAGCAGCAGGTAGACATGTGCGGTTTGATTTATGGCTGATGCAAAATGCAAAGCAGGTGGACAGGAATTTATAAGAAGAATAATAAAGATGTTTTCGGTGCTCCTGCGCGTAGGAACTAAAGTCATAAATAAAAATCCAATATTTCTTTTCTTACTTAACAAGCCTGGAGTGTGTAAACTTTATTGGTCACATTTTAAAGTGTTAAACTTCAAACACACATAATGAATGTTATTGGAAGAAAATGTTTGTTAATGACCCAAATCACTTTGTTTGAGACAATAGTCAGGCACTTTTAGGACGCCTTCTCTTTTCTGACCTTGTGCCCCACTGACAACTGTCATGCGCTGATTTAGGATTATTTTTAAATCAGGGGCTGTCGAGGTTTGATGAGACGAAGATGGGATATCCTTGTCCCTGGAGGCCTTGTAAATCTCAGCATTTTACTACAGAGAGGGGGAGGAAAAAGCCCCGTGCTCTCCTTGTACAGGCCCATCTCTAATCCCACCACTTCCTCTCCCTCACTCTGTAGCCTGTGCTCACGCCGTAATGCATTTTCTGTAACTAACAGCCGTTGTTTCCCGATTGTCACGCTCCCATCCCTTTCTCTTGGAATGTGTATATATACACCCTGGTATATGTGTGTGTGTGTGTGTGTGTTTCACAGTAGGATAGGGTGTTGGGGTTTAGAGTTCCCTGCTTGCTCGGGTGCTGTGGAAACGTAGAAAAGACTGCAGTAGAAGGTCTGGAATTGCAGTTAATATCAACACTGCCCTCCTATATTACCGTTTACCGCCTCTTCCTCCTCCCCGCGGGTTCTTGCCCCATGACTGAGCTCTGGCAGCCAGGCGGGGTGCTACGATGTGGGCCTCCTGCTTCCGTCACGCTTGCCCCCTTCTGCCCCTCAAAACACATGGGTGTCAAGTCGTCTCGTGCTGGCAGTGTCCAGCCCCTTTCAACAGCTTTTACTCCTTTTAATTAGCCATGTCCCCCTATCTCCACATACACGGGGCATGACAGGCCGAGGCGTACACATACTCCACACAGGATGGCACACCGAGTCAATTCTGGCAGCAGTCACAGGGCAATCAATTCACAGCCTTCTCGTTCAGTAACATTCTTCACAACACTTCCCTGACAGCTCTGAGTCAACCAGCTCATGTTTTCCACAGCGTTTAGTGAAGCTGACTAGGAGGTCAAATCCCTCACAGGACTGCAACAGGTTTTAGGGAGATTTGCCAACACAGCAAAGAGAGCGCCGCCAATAAAATTCACCTGCCACATAATGTTGAAAATATTTCATTTAATGTAAGATCATGAAAGATCATCACATGTTTTTTATATTACAGAAATAAAATAAAAGGTACTTTTTGTCATGGAAATTGTTCTTGGGATTCCTGTAACTACCCCAAACTCCAGGAAAAAATGTAATTTTAAGTTTCTGGGAAATAAAAATACATAGTTAATATGTTTTTTAAAAAGCATGCATACACCATTGGCATGTCTCACCTAGTTTATTTATTTATTTATTTATTTATTCTACATTTTTTTATTGGGAGGTAAGCACGAGTGGTTGATAGTTCCACTGCTACTGGAAATTACAGTTTCAACCTGTGCCTCCTTGTCTAAACTTAGAAAATAAACTACCTTGCTAAGACGTAAAAGACCTTGTTAGAGTCAGGGAAAAATACATGGCTTGGTATTAAATCCCGACCCAGTTGCCAAGGAACAGAACATGTAGACACTGTAAATCATGCTTTTACAGAGCATTAAATACCTACTTATGGAGGCTACACTTTGAATGTATTTCTGCCTTCCACGGATGTAAAAAGCAATATATTTTTCTGGATGCTGGCCTGAATTTATCAGTTTTATTTTTTACTTAAAAATATGTTTTAGTTGTTTTTATTTAGGATTTTGAAATTATTCAAATTTATAATTGAATTTAAGAAAATTAAAAAATACATAAAAGAATATTTCTGACAGAGGAAGGATGTTATAGTTTAGTGTAAGCTCCATTTTTATGCACTGAGGTTAACACTTAATCATAATTTTTCACCCTTATACTTTATATTAAGCTACTAAGGCAAACCATCTTTTGGGGGGGGATGGAGGGGGTAACTGAAAAGTGAAACCATCTTTGAAGTTATTCTGTTGGGAATTCTTCTGCTTATTGGAAAATGACTCACTTGTGAATGTTTCTGGACTCAAGGTCAAACCCGCTGTGACGTCCCTCTAAGATTTTCTGAAGCACTTCAGCAAGCATCAAGCATCTTTGAGGTGGAACTTTGTTGCAGTTCCTTGACTGACCACTAGAGGCTGGCTGCAAAAGCCAGTCACTCTCCATTGACTCCTATGTTAAAATGTAAACATATTTACAGCCTGGTTCAAAATACCATTTTGGTCTCAGTCGTTTGATTTCACACCCATGACAACTCAGAGTGGGGTGAATTATTTTGTACCACGTCAGGAGAATTTATATGAAGCAATAAATCTGACACTGAGTTCAGCCAGTGGCTAACCGTTATCACGTCCTCATCCTTAATATACCATGCTTAACCCAGATTTGGCTAAAGCCAACCTTAATTTTTGAATTCATAATTTAGTCAACATTTGAAATATTTCGCTGTAAACGTATGCTAGTAGCTCTGCAGATATTTCAACAGAGATCAGCTGAAGGAGCTGGTAGCCAAAGCTAACTTTGACTGCTCTGGGCAAACGCTGCTGGTTGACTGTTGACTAGCGGTCAATCTGTCAGTCTAGAAAGGTCCAGACCAAACTGGAGGGTGGCTCACCTGGATGATGCCAGGGCTAGCAGCCAACACGCTATGATTCACCTTTTTAGCTCTTGTAGCAGACTTTGGCTGACAGTAGCCACTACCTGTTACTCACCTCAGTGTTTTGTTAACCCTGGTTCTAGGGGCACAATATCCTGCATGTTGTAGTTGTTGCTTTGCTCCAGTGCACCTGATTCAAATGTTTGAACCATATAGTGTAGTAAGGACCACGGATGAGCTAAACTTCACCTTTAGACCCGTTCATCCATCCGTTACCTATATCCACTTACTCCTGTTTATGGTCATAAGGGTCTGCTGGAGTCTATCCCAACTGTTTTTAGCTGAAAGGCAGGGACACACTCTGGATGGGTCACCAGTCCATCGCAGAGCCACACAAAGTGACTCCCATGGACAATTTAGGATCACTAATTGACCTCACATACATGTTTTTGGACTGTCCAGAATCCCTGAACCCTTCCAGGCCAATCCAGAGCATCATTCTTCTCTTCCTGACACACATCCAACTATCACCATTTCTTTTCTCAGTAATTTATACTGTAACAATCTAACTTCCCTTTGGAGATCATTTATTATTCAGTTTAGCTGAATTACTAATATAAGAGCTTGATGCACTGGAGCTCTGATTATAGGGAGCACACGAATGATAATATAGTGCAAACACTAATTTCAAATGACAATCTTCACATATTCCTTTCATCATGATGTTGAAAGAAACAACAACAAGTGTGGCATAAATGAAAGATAACCTCAATACATCAAAGCTGTCTGAAATCTCATCTCTAATAATCTTCTCACAGCACGGGAGGTGAGCTTTCCTGTGTGTTTTCACAAAGATAGATCCGGACTGACCCCTGAGGAGGGGGATCACCACAGGCCCTCTGCAGGTTGTCACGGGGGCATCAGAGCACTGCAGCCAGAGCTGAGGGGTAAAGGTTGAAGGGTATGTTAGGTAGCCTATGACCCCCTTGATTTGGCTCGGGCATAACAGCCGAGCTCTCAGGGGGAAACCCCTGCGTGACCCGGCTCACCATGTCCAGTACCAGAGTGCCAACGCCAACTGCCTGCGCGAGGATGGAAGAAGGTAAAAGAGACAAAAAGACATAAAGAAGCACGGGTAAAGACAGATTTTAATGGGAGACAAAGGTTCGGCAGTGTGAGCCCACTGGGACTAATTCTGCTTTAGTTCAAGTCTAGGTTAAATGTGTTGAGAATGAGTCAATGCTGGCCGCAGAGTGTGACTAACAGAGCGGGTCAGCAACAGGGAGCCCTTTTCTGGCTGCTTTCTGACCAAAAACAGACTGAGAGGAGAGCCAGCAAAGCCTCTTTGTGCAGAGTGAAACAGATGAAATGAATCCATCATCGGCTCCATATTCTCTCTCAATCCTTAACGGTAACGAAGGCTACTTTAAGGGAACAGGCAGGGGGAGGGAGCTAAGTGGAGCGTGGGACTGTAGAATAAACAAAAGACTTTAAAGCTGTCATCCATGTTCATGTTAAACTCAAACATTCAGGGCTGCTCATTAGTGGCAAAAACCTTTCACGTCCATTTAGTACTAAAAAAAATATGTATTCATACAAAGAGAAAAGGGAAAAACTGCACAAAACTACTGTATTCAGAAAAGTAAGCAAAAATGTCACGATGCATTTACATCCACAGACACACAGTTCCCTCTACTGCAAATTATCCCAGGTATTATCTGACAAGACTATTAAACCAGCCTGGCTTTTCTTTTCACTAAAGCCCAAAGAAGATGGTGTTCCAAGCTGCTGCCTGTAACAAGCTGCCATATGGATATGTACACACACACACACACACACACACACACACACCCTTATATTGCATGTACTGGATTGCTACCAATCTAATACTGTGTCCAAGG
>JAOWBL010000016.1:8997812-9042117 GCA_028564865.1 Zenarchopterus dispar
CACACACACACACACACACACACACACCCTTATATTGCATGTACTGGATTGCTACCAATCTAATACTGTGTCCAAGGAATAGCTCAAGATAACAAAAAAAGATATAATGATCACATCATTCTTAGAAAAGTCACACCCACTTCAGTGTTGTCTTAACCTGTGCCATATTTTAATATTTTAGATATGGTATTCCTTTTTTTGTTCTGAAAGTTATCCCATAAAAACAAAGGAGTGTTTTTTTTCTTCCCCATGTTAAAATGGGACAGTCTTTTAAGATTATTTCTAGGAAGCATCATCTAGCTCTCTTTGGGTGCATTCACACCAGCCCAGTTTGGTCCACTTTAAATGGACCAGAGTTTATTTGCTCTAAAGTCTGGTTCATTTGGGGAGGTGTGAATGCGCTGTCAAACTCTGATTCAGGTCAAATAAGCAGATTCTGGGTCGCTTAAAAACTTGGATCTCTCGCATTTCTTCAATCAGACCAAAGGCAGGAAGTGGACTACAACGCGAGGCATTGTGGGTAAACACAACCTAAACAAATGCGCGTGTATCATTTCCATTTGAAATGTTTCAGCACTGAGTGAGGATGAGGCAAAAGCTCTGACAGAAGTGTGATCAGATGAAAATGTCCGAGAAGCGTAATAAAGTTTACAAACTAACTAGCGAACAAGTAACCAGTAGATGAGCGAGTTTTCTTCTCCGTTGTTTGTCTTGGCATCTCCTTCAGTGATTCTTGGAGCAGCGCCACCACAGGTGGGGAGGGGAATATGTTATTCAAAGGATCAGGTTGATTTCACAAAGAGGATTGTGAACCCAAACTCAAACAAAATAAATGTTGCAACACCTTTTGACTCGAATCCTCAGTCTTACAGAGTTTACCGGACTATTAGGGGTGAAAACAACCTTAGTTTCCCATCTTTACTGTCAGCAAAATCCACCCAAACTAACTTGTGCCATTCCAACACTATGTCACACATGTTGAACAATGATGCAGCTAGCTCACAGAGCTACAGTGAAAACCAAGGCAAAACTGACTTACAAAAAGTAATGAAGGAAGAGAGGAACTAAGCAAGAAATCGGAGAGTAAATCATCGACAGTGTTGTAAAACCTCCATTCCTAGAGAGGTCATCTCTGAGCTGCAAAGGGACACAAGCTAATGTGGCCAACCACATAATAAGGAATCATTCAGAATTCCTTATTACGATGACAAGTTATCTGACCCAAAAGCAGCAAAACAGGCCTTGAACCATGATACTACCATCACCGTGCTTTGACATATAATGACAGGTTCTAATGCTGGACTGTTTTCCTTTCTCCAAACAAAGCATTCCTTATACAAACCACAAGCTTTCATTTTGACCTTATTCATCATCATATTTGTTTGTTCAACACACTTCTGGTTCATTGATGTAACCTTTAACAAACCCCCAATGGAAAGAAATGTTCTCTTATCATTGACTGGTGTTCTCCTGGATTCAGGCAGATTTTAAAATGGCTGGTTGACATGAGTAGGGCTTTTATCGTCTCCTGGGCTCCTGCTGGATCTTGCAGACTTTTTCTCGATTCCAGTATGTTCCCTGTGAGCTCCTGCTCCATTTGCATGGTCCTGTGGAAGGTCCACCTCATTGCCTAGCGTCATTCCAAAACAACAAGACTTTTGGGGACGTGGATTGTAAAGATGCAACAGTTTCGCATCAAGAGAATGGAGGGCAAAAAATACTTTTATATGACTACCTCAGGATTGTCTCAGTTAAAAATAAATTGATTCACTTTTGTGAAAATGTAGAAAAAGATAATAGTTGTGTTTTTGCTATAAAGCTAAACTTATAAAATATCCCGACTGTATTTTCATTCAGTGCAGAAAATGAGCATTTTTTACTAAAGGCAGTTGTTTCCTTATGTTTAAATTGCTTATAGCATGTTTAATTTTAGTTCTTAGAAAACATTACAATTGTTTCAGTTCATTTCATTGATAAAAAGCAAATGCATATTATAATTAACACCAGAAGTACTGCTTGTAATAGTAGAAGTAATAGTTGATGTAGTTGTTATTGTTAACTATGAAGAGAAAAATACAGTGAGTATGTGGGAGAATTTCAGAAGATAGTTTCTTGTTTACATTGACAGTGGGACTGAAATGATTCATGTTTGTGTGGGTTATGTATAGCAGCACAAAGTGCTGCCTGGAGGTGATGACTGAAAGTTCCTGTTTTCCCCGGAGAGAGGGGAGGGCTTCCCAAAGCTTGCCAGTGAATTTCTAAACTATTCCCTCATTAAAAGACCCTCCAAAGCTGTGAATGTGAGTCTCACCATGTCACCGAGTGGGAGTGTGTCGGTTCATTCCTGAGGAGGGTCACGCTGGGTATGAACATCTCCCAACCTGGCTGCTGACTGGTGGAGCTGCAGTTCTCTAAAGATGTTTGGTGACATTTTCCGTCCTAATGAGCGTCAACAACTGTCCTCAGAAAGGTCCTCAGAAATCTCTCTCTTTCTTTCTTTTCTCTCTTTGTCATGGCACACAAATATACATCGTGATAATCAGATCCACATCCAGTTTTCATCCCACTAACTGACAAATGCCTGG
Organism: Zenarchopterus dispar; assembly: GCA_028564865.1. Lineage (NCBI taxonomy): Eukaryota > Metazoa > Chordata > Actinopteri > Beloniformes > Zenarchopteridae > Zenarchopterus > Zenarchopterus dispar. The sequence continues at coordinate 9,000,398 of JAOWBL010000016.1, forward strand.
CTTTGATTTCACTTTCAAATGAAATCAAAACCTCTTCCATAAGCAATGTTATTGTGTCTATCTTCTAGATCTTCTCTGATTTTAAACACTAAATACATTTCTAAAGTTTGCACACAAGCACTTTGTACATCATGTTAAAGAGGTTAAATTTTGCTGGATGTGTTAATGATTTCTTCAGCTGATATCCCAGTTGTTTCTTGGAGTCAGCTCAGACTCTGACAAACAATCGGTGCAACTGTGTCCTGGATAACATACTGCCTCTACGGACATGAAACTGGATCCTCTCATCTGATTCTGGACAATAACAAACACAGCTGCAGAAATCAATGTTTTAATTATCTGTTCCTTCATAAAAATGCTGGAAAAAGTTGACTTTTTTTCTTCCCCTTAAACTCAGGACAGTAAATTACTGGCATCAACTGTTAGAGCTCCAACTCGGCAACTAAATGCTGATGAATGTACGTTGTTGACATAGGAGATGGAAAACGTTAGATAAGTTCAGCCTGGTCTTCATGAAAGCATCTCTTCGCCTTCACATGCAGAGACACACGTTGATTCTCAGAGGTCAGCGAACCCTCATTATCACTCTCAGCCCAAACAGCAGCGCGTCGCCTCGCCGGGATGCATTTCCTCTGAAATGAAACCAACATTTGTTTCCACCTTGCTGCAGTCCCCTGATGCCGACCGCCCGGCACCCTTGACCAATTGTTGTTTACTCATTTCCAGCCATTTTAAAAAAAAAGGAGAGGAGCGGTCAATCAATAAATGTAAATGTGGATCGTTTGCTTGTTTTTGCCTCTGCAGGAACAGAAACTTGCAAGTGCAGTCCCGTCCTCAGAGTGTGTGTTCGTAACGGAGGGGTCGGGTTGGAGTGCAGCTGATGACAAAAAGCATCCTGGTCTAACACCTCCAGTGTTTGTGTGATTTTTGAAGTCCTGGAGAGACTGAGGTGTTAACAGAGGAAAGGCAGGTGTGAGGTCTGCTGTGGCTGTGCAACCACCTAATTACATCACATCATTTGCTCTGGAAAAAACAAAAGACAAAACAAAAAAACTCAGACACACTTTATGTTCCAGATCAAATTCACAGATAAAGCAATCTAATGGACTCAACAGCTTGATCGGAAACGGAAAAGCAATGCAAAGGAAATGCTGCTTATTTCTTTTTTAATTTCACATAAGTGGTACTAAAATAATAAAACAACACATTGCATTGAAGTTTAATTTGTTTTCCTTCCTTTATTGCAGCCGCACTTGGATAACTTTCAAATGTAACGGGCCCAGCATCCATTATGATTAGTAAAACTGCTAATTGCGTTGATTCTTTCATTGGGCCAGTTAGAAGATCTATTAAGAGACGACATAAAGATTGAGTAAAAAACATATAAATTATACAGTTACACGTGTTAATGAGACATTTACACATGGTAATGGATTTCTCGCACTCTAATGAGCTACCGGCTTATTAGAAAAACATCATCTGCAATTATCCTATTAAAGCCAGTGTTTGAAGGCTGCAGTTAAAAATGAGAAGCTGTGCATAAATGTTTTATCTTTCTTGGAAGGTCAGAAGCCATTTAAAGGCATTGTGACATGTTAAAGGGCTTGAAAGGCAGATATTCCTGTCAGAGTTGACTTTTATTTTGTCTGTAAAGTGGAAAATGTTCTTCAAATGCAAAAACAGATATAATAACAGGGTTGTCTGATTTTTTTTTTTCCCTTTGTCCACCTCTGCAGCCTGCTGCATTATCTCCATTAGTTTCGTCTCTGCTCTCAGCAGAAAATCACATCCATTTCCACAGGTGCAGAATGTCCCCTGTGTAGCATTATGGCCTTTAGGGGTTGTGCCGCAGGCAGGGGCAGAAAATAAACAGTGGTAAACAACAATAACCGGGGGCATGGGGGGCTTCCCTGCTGTGTTGATTATTGGAGGGCTGTAAACAGGGCTGATTCACCCCCGGGAGCTCACTGAGCGAGAACGGCTGAAGCAGGGGAGCCCACAGAGGGTCCAGGAACATCTGGGTCTCAGCTCATCTTTTTGTGCTCCTGCAATTGTGCTGGAGAGTGTTTGTGCATCAGCAGTAGCAGGAAAAAGAAAATGTGACAAGCAATTAGGAGGATGTGAGGAAAGAATGCAGCAATTTTGTGTAACAAATGTCACCGTGGACATAATCAAGAGTCGAGATGAATTCGCTGCTTATGCGTTGAAAGATAATGTGTAATTGAATCGTGTTGGGTATTTTTGTCTTGAAAAATGATGAAATCTAGCATAGCTAGTGCTGCTTTAGTTTCATGTAATCCATCTCATCTGCAGCAGAGAATCTGATCATAATATGTAAATTTAAATAACACAGCAACATGAGAGTGGTACAGTTCTCCAAACGTGCTGCAGTATGTCTGTAGAACATGAGGGAAATAAATTAATTCAATCAGAGAACCAAGTTAGTATCACAAATCAAATAACCAAGCAAATAGATGTGCTGATTTGCTTTGACGTTTCAGAGAGGGATATTTACATATTTATTCATATTTTGAGGTATTTTGGGTATACAATTATTTTTGAAGTAATAGCCCACCAGCTGAACACATTTTCTGATGGCTTCTAGTAAAGAAAAAAATGTATATACTGATTTTAAGTCGCTGTCATAGAGTGCCATCTACCGGCGGCTGCTTGTAATTACATGTTTAAAGAATTACATCCATTTATGGTCAGAGAAAGGGTAATAAAAGTTAACAGTTCACGAGAATCTATTAAACCTGATACGTCTTGAATTTTTAAATGATTGTTTTATTGCACACATAGAAATTACTGTGATTATTTTTTAACAACTAAGTAAGCACACAATTTGCTGTTACCTGCTTTAACATCAGGATTCAAGCCTTGTGTGAGGAACTCATGCAGGACACCTAATTAACCCAAATACATCGCTTTTATAGTGCACACCCCAACTTTTCACTTTCAGTGAGTCAATATGTATAACTCATCTGGCTTCCTTACTAATAAAATGTTTAAGTTCTTCTGAAAACTGAAATCCTTGAACAGTTGAATTTACAAATTAAATTCTGGTATTTTACTGGGCACTTCTGTTATCCCTCATCTTCTACTGCAGAAAAGGTAGTTGCAAAGTTTAGAATTCATGAAACATTCAGTGAATATTTTCACAGATGTCAATGCAACAACACTGGACATCTCTTTGCAAGATGTTGCATCACATATTCTTTCCCTATTAAAGTGATATAAAATACACTGGTGTCCACTCAAACATGTCTGAGCTTCTGAGGATCCAAATCGGTGGGTGATATACAGGACTTTATTAACCATCAACTGTCTGTGGACAGAGTGCATCTGAGACTTAATTATGATTGTCAACACTGAGTAGATAAATAACCATCCAAACATTTATGTGTTCCACCGATTTATTATGAAAATGTACAGGGTGATTAACGGTAGGATTTCTGGTAGCGGGCACGAGCTCCAGGTCCACCGAACTTCTTGGACTCGCAACGACGGGGATCAGCAACCAGCAGGGTCCTGTCGTACTGGATCAGGATGTCTTTGATCTCCTTCTTGGAGGCCTCGTCCACATCTGCAGCAACAAAGAACGTGTCAGCTTATTCTATATGGTTAAATATGTATCCTAATCTGTACTACAAGAAATTACTTTACTGTGTACAATAACAGGTACACATAATCGTTGTATCATGTATTTTCTGTACAGTTGTGGTACTCTTTTTTAAAAAAAAAAAAAAAAAAAAGCCAAAATTACATATTTCTTCTAATTTGGTTCCTGGGGAAAAACTGCTTTCTAAAACATAAAAATCAGACACTTGAACATGTTCCCTAACCGTAAAGTATTGATACTAATTTTTACTAGTTTGCTTCTGATACATACGTGGGACTCAAACTGATGCTGCATTGAAACCAGCGTTTTATTGTGCCCCAGTTTTGATACCGGTGCTGTACCATTTGTGTAGGGACTCATATATATCAAGTTATATATCAAGTATGTATCAAGTGAAGATATAACTTCAGCTAAGCTCACAGCTGAAACGTAAATTGTCAACTCCATCAACTGAATGCGTGGATTTCTGGGGTGCGGGGGGCCATAAAAGAAAAAACAAACTGCCATCTCCTCCACATTGCAAATTTACTTTAAGTACAAACTTTGTAACTGTAGTACAGTGTTAAAGCAAAGCCAAATTATTAATAAATATGCCTTTCTTTTCCTGAAGAAAAAAGATTTTGATCTTTCATTGAAATGTTGACATTTAGTGCCCTGAACTTAGCCAAAGCTACTGTTGAATTTAAAAAAAAAAGAAAAACACATTTTCCACATTGATACTTGTGCAATTTTAACACTTACACTTCTGGTAGTATGCAACCAGGGCTTTGGAGATGGCCTGACGGATAGCTATAAGAAATGAATATATTTATATTAGTTGACTTGATCACAGACAGCTGGAGCTCAAATCATGAGTAGAAAATGTTTACCATAGATCTGTGCAACATGTCCACCACCCTTCACTCTGACTCTGATGTCAACTCCAGCGAAACGCTCCTTCCCCAGCAGCAGCACTGGCTCCAAAAGCTAGAAGGAATACATGCAGTGATTTAATATTTTCCCTCCAAATTCACCCAATCTAAGTTCAAGGGAACCAAAGAAAAACTAACTAAAGGATGAATTTGTGACCAATTAAAAATATGACTGTTTATTTTTTGAAGCCCATCAGTCAATAATTTTATTCAGGCATCAGAATGTAGACCCACTCATGCTTTTTGCAATTATTTTCCATATCATTCACTCTCATAACTTGAACTGCACAAAATCAACATGTCTAGGTGTAATAGTACCAAAAATAGACTGTTCAAAGACAATTTGCTGATATTAACAAAATATTTAGTTGCAAAGCCAAACCATAATGTAGTCAATAATTTAAACTGAACATTATCATCAACAGAAAGTAATAAAATATTAATTGCAACTGTTCCATGAGTAATTACACTTTGACAACCCTAAGCTTCTTTTTTTTTTTTTTGCAGGTAAAGGGATTGGACTTTCCATTTTGGCATCAACATAAGCTCAAAAGTTCTGGGCAGAAACATCACGTGACTACCCAGACGTTTCAACAGCATGTTTGACAGTGACAGTCCTGCATTTGTGGGGTCTGGGTCTCATAGAAAGTCTGAGGTCCAGTTTTCACCCAGAAACCAACCTTGTACTGGAGTGTGGCTGGCTCCACCATCTCCAGGGGTCTGCCGTTCACCTTGATCAGACCATTACCCCGCTTGCAGTGGGCAACTGCTGTGGCGGTTTTCTGTCAAATAAATCAGAATAATAAAACAAGAGATCAGTGATACTCAACATTAAGTTATTTATGCTTCATAAATGGCTTATACATTCAATCAGACCAACAAAATCTCACTGATCTCAGTGCAATTCAATAAGGATAATACATTCTAAACAGTATATGGTATCAACTAATAACATCTTAAATTATGTTGGATATTTATACTATTTAGCATATACCTTGTCATTTTAAGAATTATTAGTACCGCTGCCAACTAAATGAGCTAACAGAGAAAGACCGGTAGATGCCCAAATAACAATCTAATGAGAACACGAGAATAACGTGTGTCATAAAATAAACACCTTAACAGTTATATTAGCACATAAAAAGTGAAACTCTTTAAGAATAAGATGGTAAAATCACTTCGTCTTTGCTACGTTAGCTAAGGTCCGCTAGCATACCAGCGTAGCCGCACAACCGCACGTGGAATAAATTCAACATATTCACTTACTTTACGTCCAAACACCTGGACAGACTGCAGAGGACCTTTAGCTGGCATGTTTCTAAAACACACAGAGAACAACAATCAGGTGAGAAAAGAGTTTATAAGCCATAAATTATGTGATTTTTAGCGGAACTGCTTCATACACACACCGTCTTCAGCTAGGGTGCCGTACGAAGAGGCCGACGGGGTTTCGCACGCCGAGCATCAGGGGCCGCCGCACGACAATTCAAGCTGCTTTGCGACAGGATTTGCGACTGTTGGTCTCGGTCCACCTCCATTTTACATTTTCATCTGTGAAAAGAAAACAAAACTAAATCTTAACGTAGCTTCGTAGTTTTTGCCATTAAATGTACGTTTACGCCATATTTACAACCAGCTACATTTGTGTGAACTACTGTATCTGATATAGTTATAAGTTTATTACGTATTCCCTGAAATATTTTACCTGACTAAAGCAGCAAGAGCATCAGATGGCAAATGAATACTGAATATTGACTTTAAAAAAAATCCTTATTTTTAACCATACTTCGTCAGCCTAGACAATATGATGTATACTCCTAGTAAACCCTTTAAATAGTCCAAAATTATTTTCTTAAAGACATACTTCAAACCTCTACCCCTCTAAACAAAAGTTACCTAAAGATGTTTGGCCCAAACACAGCCCATACCCACAACTTTAATTGGCACATAGTAGCAGTTTAAATTTAGCTACATCCACCAGAACTTAATTTGGGTCATTCCTGGAGCTCCCAAAACCACCATAACCCATAACATTAATGGCAAATTTACAACCAGCTACGTTTGTGTGAACCACTGAATTTTATAACATCTTCATCAGGTTGTGATCAAATGTGCTCTTACTACTCACTCCTACAATTATGACTTATATTACAATATTATGATTATCACCATATAAATAACATGTTTACTTAATAAATAATGGATTTGCAGTCATACTACTGCAAATCAGGGTTGATCAAAAGTGATCAATATGGAAAATACCGAATGATCAGTGGTTTGAAAAATTGGACAATAATCTCAAATTTCAGTGTGCCGCCTTCATATCATTTCACTTTTTTGAAGTTTCCACCTAATTATCTGTCAGTCATGGGATTAAGGTCTACATGTGTATTCAATTTAAGACATGATGATATGCAAACAATATTTCACGTGTGTCTTTCCTTTTGGAAATCAAAAAAAAAAGTGTAAACTGTCAAAGGGGGATAAAACTCTAAAAAAAAGTTTCACTTACTATAGTATATGAGTAATAAATGCCACAGTGGCTGTATTGTGGTCTTCTTTAAATGTATTTGATGCTGATCTTAAAAAAGGAAAAAAATAATAATAAATGGACTTCAACTAGCTCCTTAACTTAATAGCTTTTTTGTTTTTTTGTTTTGTTTTTAATGAAATCCATTTATCCAGCACAAATAATTCACAGCATCACTTTTTGGATACTTTGCTCTTTTATTTCTACCATCACGCAAGAGCCTTTGATTTTAACAGCAATAAAATGCAACCTACAAAACGTCATTACATAAAGCACAAAACAACAAAGTGCTGTTCGAAAGTGATCACTTTGTACTCTGATGCTATCTGCTATTCAAATAGTTTCTAATAAACAAAACATGGTCAAACAGAAGAGCTGGAAGCGTGTAAAAATACAGCTTGAATGGGTTCTCTCTGTGCACTATCCAGAAGGATTGATTGCTTGTTCGCAGAAGGAAAGCAGTTGTCTAAACAACAAAAACCAGAAGAAGAAGAAGGATCATTCTGCTGCCAATTAAAAAGAAAAGTTCAGGATGTTTTATCAGAAAAATTCAAATGTTAGTTTCTTAGGACCGGGTGTTTCTAGGAAGAGTGATAAGCTGCACTTTATTCTTAACCATGCTGATAATGATTTGTTAATGTTAGCCTGAGTCCAAGCATGTCTCATCCTCCATCACCCTCTGCTACTGCACACACAAAAAAAGAAAACACTATTTTATACATAATATGTTTGTTAGTAGAGACTGGTGTAGACAGAGCAGTAATTCACCTAGAAACAAAGCCTAACAAGTTTATTTTCTCTTGTTGTAAGCAAAGTTTATTTTGAAGCTGATGAAGACTCTAACCACAGAGGTCATGTGCTTCAGCTCTGTTTAGGCCGGGCTCTGAGGGTCAGGGTATGGGAAAGCCACATGACATGGGAAAAAGGAAGTGGGGATCTTTTCAGACATACACAACACCACTTCAGATCTGACTACAATCATGGGGATATGAATAAAGTAAATCCTGAATATGGAAAGATGTTGGTATCAGATCTCCCCTACACTTTCTTACTAGTCAACACTGATGTGCAGCTGGCAGCAGAAACAAACTGAGACTGCTTGACATGGCAGTGAAAATCTTGGCAAATATCTCAACTTCAGCTGGACCCTGCAACTGCATCCTCCCTGTGAGCTAAAGAAAATTTCTCAGCTCCCGGGAGCAGTCTTACCCTTAAAGGACGGGAGCAGCAAAGGAGGACTGAAGACAGATTGCATCTTGGGAATTTGTATACAGAGGTGTGAGTCATGCGTGCAGTGCCTACCTATGCCTGACATTTACTGCAGTGACAGTAGTGTTTATAGTGTCAGCCACGGGTGAACAGAAACCTGGCTTCTTTTATTGTCAGAGAGAGTGTGCGTTCCACTTGGGACTGCCTGCCAATGAGCTGCTCTAAGTGATTTTTGCTGCTTTCAGTTTCTGCCTGCTCACAAAGCCAAAGAGCCATGAATGGAGCCTCATTTTAGTTACGATACATTTAAATGCTAAAGATTCTTAACAAATAGATTTATTTGATTTATTGAAATGGTTTCAACTGCTTTGCTTGTCTGTTTAGACTTTTATGGAGATAAAGGGTTCACTCTGCATTTAGAAAACAGTTATTTCACTATTTAGCCTCAAGGGGGCGCTAAAACAAAGAGGAAACCAAATATTGACGTTCACGTAACACTTAACTTATTTAACCCTCCCAGTACTCGTTATGGATTTTCTTGAAAATATCCATATGACAACTTTAATTTAATTTCTATATTTCAGATCCAAATGTTTTTTTTTTAAGTCTTCACTGTCCTCAGTAGTGGCATGCTTTTCATTGGATTTGGTTCTAATTTGGAGATATATGTCCCAATTTTTTTTCCAGGGGACAGAAAAGAAAAGGAGAGATAGACACTGATATTTCCTTCTCAAAACAAATTGGGAAAAAAAAAACTACGAAGCATCCTAAATTGACAGCTGCCCTTAAACAAGTAATCTGGAGTTAAAGAACCCAAGTCTAGAATTAGATTAACTAAATCAAAGCTGTTGTAGTGGAAAGCAATAGGCATACATCAAAACTATTTATATTTAAGCTTCTACAAACAAACCAAAGTCATTTTAAGTTTGGACAAAAAGTGTATAAAAATGACTTTGTTGTTGTTATTGAGACATCTGCTTTCAGTGGCGGTCATCTCATTTTAAGTCCATATAAGTCAAATACAAAAATGTGATGCAAACTGCTATCAATAAACACAAAATTAAGAGAGTTTATGGTATATTGTGTCATAAATATCTGTGGAAGCAAAAGAAGGAGGCAGCAACCATTTTTATGGCGCAAATGCAGTTAAAATTACTTTGATTTGTCTCTAGAGACTTTATCCATAGTATCCCTTAAGTGGAAGGATATTTTTGAGTCTTTTCAGAGGCTTAAAATAGCCACAAAAAAAAAACAAAAAAAAAACATAAGTATTTATTTTGTCTTGGCTCCATTGCCCCCTGTGCTAGTAATAATTACCATTTTGCTTTGCTTTTGTTCTCACTAAAATTGATTTAATTCACATTGTTTTAGTCCCCATTTAAACCAGTAAAAGAATTCGAAGTTAGTGAGGCTCTGCAAGAGATGCAAAAAGGAGAACATGATTTTAAAAATGGCTTGGTAACTACACCAATAAGATACTGAACAACATGACTCACAGGTTGTTTTTCTGACACTTGCTCTTCTCTCTGCACACTTTCAGTCTTAACTAATTTTATACAGGAAATATCGTTTTAATGCTTGACTTCAGCCTGGTGTTAGGTGCTAAAGCAAACAGAGGAACTTGGATTGTTATCAGATTGTTTTTGCTGAATGCTGCAGCAAAGAACGCAGTTAATGAAAGTTGTAAGAAAGAAGCGCAACAGCCCCATAAATAACACTATAGTTGATGATGGTTTCTATCATAAACCCTTCCATAACTCCCAACAGGAATTCATTATTCCTTCTTTTATAATTTGAAGCTGTGAAAGGCTGTTTAAGTAATAATGGAGGACTTACAGCAGGTGTTTGCACCTTATCGAGCCTGCTGCTTTGAGGAGTCATTACATGGAGGACCCTATCCTGGACACCGTCTGCTACTTGGTAGACATCTATGTATTTTTTCAGTTCATGCGTGACAAATCTGAAGAGTTTATGAGCCAAAAGATAAAACTGGGGAACACAGCTTTGGACTGAGGCTGCCAATATCTACAAAAGACTCAGACAGACGGAGGAAACTCTGAGTGGGGACCCATGGGCTGGAGGATAAGCCTTTAGATAAATCTGTGCTTGTGTTACGGGTCACCAGGCCGCCACCGCCACCATCACTGTCTGCTTAGGAAGCATGTCAGTGCTGCTAAATCGTCCACGATTTCCTGCCGTGTTCGGCAGCCTGCTAAAGAATACAGCCCTTCTGCGTTACTGCCTGTCAAGTTCATCTGAATAGTCTCCAGACCTCTAAACTATTTACACTCTCTGATTACAGCTTCTGAGTAGTTCAGGTTGAACTTTTTGCAGAGACTGAAAACCATATACAATCGCTTTCTAAGTCATTCTGCGAGTATACACAAGATAAAAAATCAAAACATTTTGAAAGGATTCAAGACTCAAATCCCTCACAGATGCAGAGCTTTGCTGCTTTAGATGAGAATCTGGAGAGTCTGCAGTCTTCCAGCAAAAGAGCTTGCTGACAATAAACAAAGACCACACCATATATGTTCATTTCCTCCACACGGTCCTATGGAAACACATCACCTGGAGGCACGACCCCCGGACCCCGTCTTGTCACAGCAGCCCGAGCATGAGGCAAGGCTCTCAGATTTACAGAGAAGGAGATGCCATTCCCAGCCGGCCGTCCCGTCTCATTTGACCATAATAGGCCTCGCAGTGGTTGAAAAAGTGTTGCTGGTAATTGAAGTTTCGCGGAGCAGAAGGAGATGATCTGCTAAGATCCGTTGGGCAGAGAGGCCTGAAGGGGCAGCAGAAGGTTTTATGAGGTACACAGAAACATGGACACCATGGCAACTGTGGGGGGAATACTCTTTTGGGTCGATGAGGGAGAAAAGAGTCTTCCCTGAGAAACAGCTGGGAGGAAAATAAATCTGCCAGGAAACAGGAACATAATTAAAGGCAGCAGGTCTTACCTTTTATATCCTTGTACAAAAATCCATAAATAGCTAATTCTATCACACAAGTTTCCAGAGAAATGTGTAAATGTGATAAGATTATCTTCTTTTTAAAATTGAAGAATCAAGTTTGTCTCTTACAAACTAAACTATATAATACAAAAAGTATAATTTCCTGAAAATGTTTCACTAATATACAATAAAGGATTAACGGAATAAAGATCATCTGCAAGACAATAAAAAAACCTAATTTGATTATTATTATCCTTTTGAAGCACGGTGAGCAACAAATGTATGCTTAACATCCTTAATCATATTTTGGCAACATTAAGATCTCATACAAAGATATTTTTACAAAGAAATAACTAGTTTGCTACAAAATGTGAATGTTACCCATACTGATGCCACCGTGCACCACTGTGCCATGGCAGCAGTAAATATTGACGTCTCCCTGACTAGATGAGAGCTCATCGTGCTAAAATGTATCATGGTGTTGAACTCCAGTTTGGACTTGAGCCCTTTCCATTAATTTGGATATATCAGCGTGTATTTACCACACAGCAAATGGGCCTTGCAGCTGTCCTACGCTCTGTCAACTCTCATCTGGCCTTGGCGTTTGGGTGGCAGGATCACTGAAGAGTGAGCACACTGTTGCCACCTCTCCCCAAAGCTTGGACTGATAGAAGTAATGGATCCAAAAAGGCAAAGATTATATCTTTTTTTTTTCCTTTTCATATGGTTGATTGATGTGAATCAGCACAATCATGCAACATTAGTTACAGCTGATGTAGGTCTGCCGTGTGGGAAAAGGGTATCATCTCATTTCTGCTAACCCTCCTTCAATATTTCCATTGTTTTCTGCAAAAATAAAATATAATAGAGTCATGTGTTTTGATGTGAAGGAGACTGAAAACGACAAGAGGAGTTGGTATTACAACCTCAGAAGATGCACACCCTGCTGAGAGGATGGGCGGAGACACATCAAGTGTCTGACTCCGCCCCCTAAGTCCAGCTGCTGTGAACAAAACTGTTAAAAAATAGTTAAAAATAGTGCTTTTGTACTATCTCTGTGTGAAATATTTTGACCTAGGAAGGTCACGGTCATTTCATTAAGATCTCCGAAAATTTGTTGAATTTTGATAAAAGGGTACTTTATGCCTCCTTAAAGTTTTCTACATCTGAAGTGCAGATTAATGTGAAAAAGTTTCAGTCGTCTGGAGATATCTCAGTGTTTGAAAGCCAAGTCTGGAAATCACTTTTTTTAGCACATGTGGCCTCTCATTTCTGGGATTAATGCAATCCCATAGGCTTAAAGTTTCTCTGAAAGCTATTGTGTTTCCAAACAATCACACTTAAACTGACACTGTATTACACAAGGAGGACAATTTATGTCAGCCCTGCAAGGTAACACCGCCAAGTCCTCCGAGTTCAGTCTCATCTGAGATGAACAGAAGGAGAGCATCGCTGTGTATTGTATGATTCAGCTTACATGTGAGGTTTTATGTAGCAAGGATGAGAGAGACCATCCATGGTGCCTCCAGCATTTATGACGGCGTGATGGTGCAGTGGGTACCATTAATGCAGAGGTGCTGATTGGAACTTCAAAGAAGCATTTGCTTTCATCGTGACAATTTCCTCTCCAGAGATATCAACCAGATCTCATTTTGTTTGCAACATCGCCATGACTTCATAGACACAGAGTGTGTGTGCTTCACTGGCCCTCCTGCAGTCCACATCAGTCCTTTATTAAAAACGTTTGGAGCATCGTGAAGAGCAGGATCAGACGTGACAAATACTGCTGATCGCTCAGGGGCTAAAATCTTACATTCAGCAAGAACGGACTCAGATTCCTCTCGCAAAACTGCAGCAATTAACATTTTCAGTTCCCAAATGATTAAGAAATGTAAGGAAGGATGTCGTGGTAAACATTCCTCTTCCGACTTTGGACGGAAAATATGATTGTCTAAACCGAATGAAGGTCTGTAAAAATGCTAAAAAATCATTTCTTTTGAGCTTATTTCAAAATAAAAATGAATTGATATCAAGTTATTGTTCTTGCTTTTTAGAGAAATTCCCAACTTTCCTTGAAGTGGATTTTTCTGCATAAATAGATACGATTGATTTGACTTTGTGGGGAAAAAAACACATTTTTTATTGTATCTGTGTGCAGGTAACAACCAAGAGCTGTTTTATTGCAAATAAACAAGTTTAATGTCTTTACATGTACTTTGCAGATTTAAACTTTACTTATTTTAATTTGTCAGAGTCCCATCTGTAGAAATTCTAGCGACCTATGCAAGATTTTTTTCCCCCATGTTTGTTTCTTATTTGAAGCTGTTCACTTTAAAGTTAAAAGGTTTGCAGTTCAGAGTCTGACTGGACCTCTTTTTCTGTAGTTTCCATGTTCTCCACATGCTTGTGTGGGATTTTTCCACGTGGTCCAGCTTTTCTCCACAGTCTAAGAACATGCATGTTTATTGAGTTTAAACTGTTAGTGGTTAGTTGTTTGTCACTGTGCAACTCTGTGATAGACTGGAGACCAATCCGAGGTATCCTCCTCCTTCTGCCTGGTGATACCTGGGATATCCTCCAGCTACCCCTGGGAGTCTGAATGGGATAAAGAAGGGAGGAAAAAATGGATGGAGGGATGGATTTCTTTCTTTTTTTTCTGACATATCCCAGTAAATACCAATCATGATTTAATAGTTGACTACATTGACTTCTAAGAACTGGTGGATAGATGATCTGAACATAGGCAAAATTAGGCCAATGAAACATTGAAACATGATATTTGTGTGTACAGTAGAAATATATTACCTGTGTGACTTTCAAGTATTGATGATGGTTAAAAAAGACTGCTTTGGCTGCTGCTGTGTCCAAGTGCAAGTTTTAAGGAGGTTATCTCAAAGGCAAAGATCTTTTTTTCTTTTTGTATTCTGGGATGTTTCACTTCATTAAGTTGCTTGAGGGGCTCTTCAGATTACGGGGGAGGAAGGGAGGGGGGGGCTTATAAACTGAAAGTTCTGGGTTTGATCTTCCATCATATTCTTGCTTTTCACTCTAACAATCCCTATCTCAACAGGGATTGCAAAAAGGTTTATTTTTCTTCTGCAAGATGCCAATGAGGCAATATTTAGTATTTTTATTCTGAAAATAAGAGCAGACTATACTTATGACTATACTTATGAAAAGTACAACAGTGGGGTATTTTATTTTGCTCAAACTATATTTGATGATGGCTTTCCTTTAACAGTCAAATAAAAACTGTTTTCATGTTGTGAATACGCACAATCTCTTCACTGAAGTATTTTTGGGTTTCTGTACAAGTACATATTTAACACCCCCTGCCAAAGTGTTGTACTTGTCAAATATGACTCATGTTTGATTTAAAATGACCTGTATTGAAGTTTTTGACACTTATTATGTTTCATGTTATTTCAAAAGAGCACTTTTGTACACAGTTTATTAACAAAATTCACCCGTTCTGCTGACTCCAAAAGCCCCATCATGCATTTCAGCCAGTTTTATTGTTTATGGAGCTTGTTGAGAAGCTCAAACGCTGAACTCATGGGGCCGATCTGGCAGGATAGCAGGGGCCAAACTTGCCAACATCGCAACCTTTTCATTTTGCCATTTGTCTGCGCTGTCACACACAGACACACACACACATTCATTCTTCCCTTCAATCAATTTCTCTCATACACACACACGCTCAGCTCGCCCACACAACCCACTTCATCACCCTCCTTGTTCTCCTGGGCCTCCTACGTGTTTTCCTCCATCTCGCCCTTTCTGAGCGAGTGTCTGTCTGCGTGCACGGGTCGAAGCTGGTCAGGGTTCGCGTATGAGGCGGTGGCGGCGGGGTGAGAAGGGAGCGACGTGGGCCCTGGTTGACATCGGCAGTGATACAATCACAGAGGGTCACCACAGCAGCAAAGACCACTTCATTCTTCACCCCCCTTTTTTTTCATCCAATCCTTGCTTCAGTGTTTCCATCAGATGGACTCCGAAACACAAAGCTCCAGCCTGCTTTGGTCTCTGTAAAAGTGTAAAAGCATGGAATACAATGATGAATATGATTGCTGCCAGAAACTTTGCCTGGCTTCTGCTTCAAAAAAAAAAAAAGGGGGTTGACCTTGACAGAATGATGGGTACATGCTGCTACTTGTGGTTTGTTTCCGTTATAACAGCTCATGCCATGTCATGCTGTTCTCTCATGTTTTGTGGAGTCACCTTCTTGGAGCACATGCACCATTTTCGCTTTTAATCATATCTATATTGTGTTCCCTAGCATGTCTTGAAGTCTGTGCTCAG
This sequence comes from Zenarchopterus dispar, assembly GCA_028564865.1. Lineage (NCBI taxonomy): Eukaryota > Metazoa > Chordata > Actinopteri > Beloniformes > Zenarchopteridae > Zenarchopterus > Zenarchopterus dispar. The sequence goes on from JAOWBL010000016.1 coordinate 9,015,926, forward strand.
TGACTCTTTGTTCCAGGCTCCCAGGGGGTGAGGAGATGAGGCTGGGAAGATCTGATGGGAAAGTGGGCCAGCGCTCTCAGCCCTCCACTGGAGAGCTCCTTAAAAGGCCTGGAGAGATGATGTCGTGGACTCCCCCCCAACCCCCCACCCCACCCCCACATACGCACACACACTCCTTATGGGTTTTTCATCCCTCCTACATCAAGCGGCAAAGCCCGGCAGCAGAGCCAGGGCTTTGGCCAAACTGCACATGAAAGAAACACACAACAATGATGACTTCATTCAGCTGTTATAAGGCTTCCATCCATCAAGAGCCTGGAAACGCTTGTTATAAAAGATAGGATTTCCTGAATTTGGGTTCTTTTTTCTTTCTTGTAGTACTCACTCAGACAGCTTTAACTATTTTTTTTTTTCAGTGTTGCCATAAATTGTGGAACTGTTGTCAAGTTCCCTTTATTACAAAGCAAAAGCAGAAATGCAACATCACATTAGCGAGAGGAGATGCAGAAGTAGTTTTTTTGCAAGCCATGCTTGGCTAAGACACTTTGCACGTACATGGCCAGAAGCTGTTGCCGTTTTCTGTTTTTAGCCAATGAGGTGCCCCAAACACAGTAAATGGCGGATATTTCTCTCACACAGCTGCTGGCCTGTGAGTTTCAGCAAGTCAGATTACTTTTTCCATCTTAGACTGTGTGATAGGGGTCAAGAACCACTATATGTACACAATAAGTAAACAAAGCCTTGTGCCCCCTGTGACCTCACACGGCGTCGCCTTCAGAAGGCCGGTTTTTCCCAGGTGAGCACCAGGCCTCAGAGTGAGATGCTTCAGGCGTGTGTGGGCGAGCTCTTCACCCTTTTCCTCGCGAGGCTGTAATCTGTGAACCATCTGCTGTTATCTGGGGAATGTTCTCCACACACTTCATGGACATATATGTCCCAGCGCTTTGACATCTTTGCTATTTATAGCCCCCAGCCCGCCATTGAAGGTTGATGATGTCATGCATGCTCTCAAAATAAATCTGTTGTTTATCTTGGATTGTACTTCCTGCCCATATGTTTGTTTGTGCTTATTCATCTGTCCAACTTACTTTTTATTTATTTCTCTAGAGATGAGATACTTCTTTTGCTTCATTTCTAGCCCAGTTTCTTTTAAGGTTGATCTCTGTGCAAAATGTAAAATAAATTAGATGCAATGATTTGCAAAGCCTGTAAGCACCATATATAACAACATTTTTAAAAAAGTCTACATTGTAATTAAGTATGACACCTGCTGCAATGGAGGCATGCTGTCGTACTGAAATTAAATATAAACTCACAATTATTTCCATATATATTCTCCAACTTCTCATGTTTGACCCATGATAAAAACTAAGGTTGAAGGAAGAGATGGAAAGGATGTGTAAGGTGAAGGCAGCAGTGGAGCCGGTGGCAGTTTGGACTTCAGAGCGGCGTCCTCCAGGCTGGGAGAGCTTCTCTAGCAGATCCCAGGAGCAACGTCCAAGATCCTGGTCCACATGTGGACAGTCGCAGGAACAGCAGAAATACTGCATAGATCCTCAAGGTCCCAGACCTCGGTAGAGAGACTGCGCTCGAAGAGGACGACCACAGAGACACTGGCAAGGGTGGAGTTTTATGCATGTACTGTATATATACGTAGAAAAAATAGCATTAAATTAACTAATTTTACACATTTTAATGTATTCTCTTTCTCCTACTCTCATAAGGATTGGATTTATTTACCTATTTATCCATTTAGGGCAAAAATAAGTTTCTTGTCATTGAATTTTATTTTTGCTTATTTTTATTACCATCATCATTATCTAATTATTTATAAATATGTATGTATTTATTTATTTTGACAAATGAGAAGTGCATGTACTTGTTGTTCATTTTCACTTCTTATGTAAAAATGCAGAGCTCAGCAATAATGCTCGAAGGAGCAGTTTAACATTTTGGGAAATTTTATTTGTCTTGCTCAAAGTCCAATAAAATGCTTTAATCTTAGATGTGGACTTAGTAGGTGCATAACCTAAGGAGCATTCATCTGTAGTTATATAACATAAACGTGCATCTGAAGTTTATGTTCAGTTATCTTATCTTTGATTCCAAACATTCTGCTGTTTTATCCCCTGTAAAAATAAAAAAATAAAAACTTTCAAACTGGTCATTTTTAAAGAGTTCAGAGTTTGTTTAAATTTGGGAGAGAGGATCTTGACTTTTTAAAACATTTTAAGGGGATAAATAAGACTCAATCACTTCCCATCCCCCTCCGCCCGACTACTGATCAGCTCCCACCTCCTGTGTCGTGCTCCGCTCTGGTGGAGGTATGAAGCCCTGCTGGTGGCTGGGCTGTTAAGAGTTCACCGCATGCGATGAACAACGTCACTCATCACCTTGTCAGCTGTGACGCTGCCACACCTCACTGTGGGGCCCACGCCTCGCTGATAACACGGCTGAATCAAACGCCGCAGTCGGCCTCTGCGACACAGATGCCAGCAAGTCCACGAATGACAGCTTCAGCGTGTGGCGGATGTCATCCTCAACATTCAAAAGGCACTAAATTTACATTTGGAGGACAAGAACTCTGAATGTTTGCGCCGAAACCACCTTGACCCAGTTTACAGAGTGCTATATAGTTAAAAGGCAGTTGAGTTACCAAGCTCTATTTCGATATGGAAAAAACCTCAATCCCATCAAAAAGTGTGAACTTTAACTATGATGATGTAGTAACTGAATGTCCCAGTATTTCTCATATAAACTTCCCATCCCTATCTTTTCTTTTTCCCTTGCAACCTTTCTTATTGTAGCTCATGGAGTGAGCTGCAAAAGTCAGTGCTGATAACACTGTCAGATGGCTGCATGAAGAATAATAATCACATGTGGGTGGCTTCACTGCAGCTGAATGGCACAAGTAACACTTATCTATTTTAAGCTGCTGCTTCCTTTGGCTTGTGTGTGGCTGTAACTTCAAATCATTGCATCATTTCTGTGGGTTAGGTGAGATTATACTTTAACACTGGATTTAAAGGCTAGGCAGGGCTCATTTTTTGCCATCTAGGCCTGAAATTGATTTAATCCTCTTGATATAAAAGTATTTTAAGTGACCTCTACGGGATGGGAGTTTTATTCTCCAAAGCTGAAGTGATTGTGATTTCTGCTCATCATTGCTAAAGCCACCAGATATCCGCTGTTTTAGACTGGAGGAACTCCGAGGTCGTGGGAGATTAACACAGCGAGGGAACAAGATATACGACACCTGGTAATTGAAAGATGAAGCTCCCCACATGTGAGACAAAGTCCCTTGAAGTACTGTTCATGACAAATGAGATGGTCCGTGACCAGTGACCTCGGAGAATGGCCTCACTTGGCTCGCGAACCCTGACCGTCTACGGGGGTTGAGTTCAGTTCACAGCATGTACGTGGTATTTAAAGCTGCAAGGGCAGAGGCTTTAAAGACTGAATGCAGCTCTGTTTTTCCGCTTATGATCCTTTTCATCAAGGTGAATGGAAATAATGAGAGCGAAAGGGTTCCAGCGGCTAAACCAAGAACTGTAAAACAGGATAACCAAATCCTTGAAATGATCTGGGAGATAAGTTCGGCCAGGGGAACAACACGGCGTCTGGGAATACCTTTTTCAGCTGTTGAAACCTCCGTCACTGCACTCCTCGGCTTTAATTGACTCTCTTTGCCTTAATCCTTCTTTGTTAATAAACTGAATCACAAAAATCTCAGATGGTGAAAAGAAATGTTTGCATATAAAGCAGCTTCTTCGAATATGTGACAGAGGTGTCAGACAGATAATTATCTGCTTTACAAAACACTGTAGTTGCTGTTTTGTTTTTTTTTTGTTTGTTTGTTTTAGAAATGTAATGTAACCTACTGAGTAATGCATGCTACATAGCTAACATTTCAACATTATTAACATGCATTTTTATGCAAATTATATCATTAAAATACACAAGAACATGTACATGTTGAACAGACATACCATATAAGTCTATGTCAACTGTACAGCTGTCCACTGAGCAATGCGTCCAAATAGCTGCTGATTACACTTTCATGTGTACCTGCTCCATCCTACTCAGGGTCACAGAGGTCTGTAGGAGTCTAACCTGGGTGTGCAACCATGGACAGGTCGCCAGTCCATCACACGGCCGCAGATAGACAAAGTCACACACGCTCACAATTAATATTTTCATGAAAATCTGCAAATTTAAACGTGCTGACTCTGTTTAGACTTCCTTTGCTCTCGTGTGTCTTATCCGCTCACACTTGTGTCTTTGCTAACCTTTAAGTGTTCGTCCTGCCTGTCCTTCTCTCCAGCTGTATGTCCATGATGTCCATGTGGGATATTTAAGTACAGAGTGGACTCAGGCTCAATATGAACAAGTGGTCTGGTTCCCGTATGCTTTCATTATAGTTAGGTTAATTAATCTTTCTAAATTAGGAGTGTGTGTCTGTATCTGTTTGTCTAGATGTGACCTGTCCAGAACCTTTTTGATTGAGAGGATGGGCTCCAGCAGATCCCTGTGCCTCTCACGCAGAAGTTAAGTCGGTATCGATAAGGGAAGGATTTCCTGCTTCAGCGGGGTCTTTTGTTTAAATATGTCTTTTTCCTTGTTATTCCCTCTCTTGCACACAGCTCCTTGATTCCTGAATCGTGATATTGGTACCACGTTGATCAGTAAAATGAACATTTTTGCAGATTTAAACCCATGTACATGCTTTATACATCTACACTATCACTTGTGGTTTATCTCTGTTGGTACCGGCCTCTTTTTCTTTTAATTACACATAAAATCCTGAACTGTGAAATGTGCAACATCTGAAAAGCAGCTGGGTTAGTTCGGATCTGACTGAACACACTCATGCAGGAATATTTTAAGTCCCAAAGATTTAGTAGGATTTCAATCATACTAAAGTCTGCACATGGACTTGAGAGTCTGTGTTCGTTTTGGTATGTGTGTGTGTGTGTGTGTGTGTGTGTGTGTGTGTGTGTGTGTGTGTGTGTGTGTGTGTGTGTGTGTGTATATATATATATATATATATATATACACAGGTATATATACATATGTGTGTATATAATGTATGTATGTATGTATATATATAATTGTATTAATAATATTTGTATTTATTTTTATATATATTTATTATATACATTTATATATATATATTAAAATAATATATATTTATATATATTTTATATATACTATTTTATTTTTATTTATATAATATTATTAATATATATAATTAAGGATCTTATTTAGATCACTAAAGAGACCTAAAACACAATTGCCCTCTTTCATGTGACAATGACTATTGCCATTCTTTAAGTTAGAAAACCCTGAAGTTGAACTTGCAGTTCTTCCCAACCAGTTACTCAGGGTACATTTGTGTGTGTGTGTGTGTGTGTGTGTGTGTGTGTGTGTGTGTGTGTGTGTGTCTGTGTACGTGAAAACCTTCCCTTTTATATCCCTGTAATATAATTATGCCGTCTGGTTTCTTACAGCCTCCTCCACAGTTCTCCTGATAAAGATATAAAACCATCTCATCTCCACCTTGCTGGACATTATATTTTATTTCCTCTGGCAGAAGAAATTGATGATCTCTTTTTCCACGCTTTGCCTGGCTGGAATGATTCATCGTGGCTTTTAGCACAAACCCATTACAGGCTTCACCACAGCTCCAGATTTTGGCCTATTATTAGTCTCTTTTCTCTAGGAAACAAGGTCACTCAAATAGTCCAGTCTTATTAGGCTGTCACCACTCATCCGGCCTTAAAGAAACATGCACTGTAGAATTTCATTTATCTGCATCATACACTAAATTAGCTGATCATTTGCAAATGCCGGACATAATGCAGTTACCATACACTTGAACCCGGTTCGTACAGTCAAACCTCCATTGTTATCATGCCGGTATGATCTGGGATTGACTGAGCAGAGTCAAGAGATGGTCTGACTGTTTAGCCCCCGCTGATTGAAAGTGGCTGCCCTATTTGTGTCCAGGGTTAGTCCTCAGCTGTCGTCTGTGAGTAGATCACCTCACAAAGGCTTCTAAACCCTGCTCTGTTCTCCCTGCACCCCAATTTTGGGTCCAGAGTACTTTTGCAAGTGTTGACATTGGTTTCAGTTGTACGTAGTACACACAATCTGTGCCTTTTTGGATAAAGCTTGAATTTACGGCTGATTTAAGTGACCCTGAAACATCCCTTAATTCAATGACTTTCAAGTGGTTGGTCGGGAGCCAAAAGTGGGTCGCAGGGGTTTTTATTCAAGTAAAGGTGCACATTTTTAAATCTTTTTAGAACTTCTTCACTTTTTGAAGTTTTCTATTTAGCATATTTTGCAGGAAAATCCCAAATGAGTGCCAAAACTGTCTCTTACTGACATGTTTTGATTTTTTCAGCTTTAGGTTTAAAGCTTGACTCTGTGACTGAATCATGGTTTTTTTTTTTTTGGTTTTTTTTTTTGGCATTACTTCTAGGATGTTGCACTTTTTAAAGTGCTGTTAATTCTATGCAATCTGAAATTTAACCTGCATCATCTTTTCATTAAATAAATCAGAGAAGTTGGGAATTAGAAAACTGAGAAGAAAAAAAATGTCCTTGATTTGGGACACTGAACGTTTTACTTGATTTTGGAAGTAAAAAGTATAATTTCCACTGAGGATGTGGGTACATGTCTCCCCTATATTTAAAAAATCGGGATTGTGTCCCCACCACTTTCACATTAATTTCTACATTTGTAATTGCAAGTCATAGTCGTCAGACAGATACAAGACAGAGCGGGACAATTCTAAGATTTCAGAAATGTCCTCTGTGAACAACAACAATAGTGAAGTTAGTTTTGGGTTGGATGTTTGACAGCTTCACTACGGGTTAGAGATGGTCTCATAAACTACCAACTGAATTACAAATCTCTTTTTTGTGTTTGAAGGCTTTTTCATATTAAGTTTTATATTGTAAAATAAGTGCTAACAGTGTTTTTCTTGGACTTTTTTCAATATTCTGTATAAATGAGAATTATGTCCTGGTAAAAAGAAACAAAAAGGAGCAGCAGCAGAGACAAGGATCTTCAGTAAGAGGATGATTTTGATTTGTCACCGATGAAAGTAAAAAGATTACATAAGTAGTGAACACAGGATTGATAATGAGTATAAAGTTGAATTTAAAACAAGTAGAGCTTCTCTAAAAAGGTTTCAGACATGCTTTATGGCTCTGGTTTTCCTTCAACATTTGTACTTTTGTGTTTTCTTTAATGTCAGAAGACAGATGAGGAGGAGCTGGATCAAATCATAAAGTTGAGACAAGAAGCAGAAGCGCAAAGTTACATATTTCATTATTTCATGAAATAATTTGTTCAAGTCTTGGTCGATTGTCCTTCCATTTAATAATACAGAATGTAGGACAGCGTTTTCTCATAAATACTTTGGAACCATGTTCTCTTCTGTATGAATAGAATGTATGAATATTTCCAGCTTAATTATTTTGTTGATTTTGAGTCACTATAATCCAGATGGATGTAGAAATAAAGGAAACCAAGTCACTTTTTTCCTCTGTCAGACAACAGCAACACCCCACCCCCACCTCCACCCCTAAAAAAAGAAAAACAACAGTTAAATATAAGAAGTTGAAAACTTTCATTGAATTTCACGACTTGATATTTAGGTGTTGGGCTGGTCCAACTGAGAACCACCTCTTGGGGGACCTCTTTTGAATAGATGAACACTTTGTAAAATATTCCCTTTTTTATCACCAGAAACACCAATCTAATGCATGAAAACTTTTAGGAATAGAATTAGAATTTTTGAGAAGAATCTAATATATTGATGTATCAACATATCAGCATGTTGTATCCATTCGCTGCCTCTTCCTTTTGGAATAATTCTAATTTCTGCAATTTCAGGATTCATGAAAAGGGCACCCAGTGGTGCCAAATAAGAAATAATTGACCATTTCCACCAAATATATGTAAACAAGACTAACAAACCTCTTTTGAAATTGTAAGAAAGAGTACAGTTATTTGCTTTGAAACTGGGTGGCTAAAATCTGAGAAAAATAAGAAGTTTAAATAAATATGCCTGAAAATTCTAGTCAGGAACAGTCATTCTAACTTTAAATTAAATTTGATCACAGAGACTGACAGAAGTGGAGACTGTTTCTCAAACTGGCCACTTTTTGAATGTTTTCCATTGTATTCCACATTGCAAAGGTTCAGTCTTGATCCAAATATCAAATCTCTACATTGAATACTGAGCTTCGATTGTGTGCACTATATTTGCTCCAACGTTTAAACCTAACTGATTATCGGATTTACATGTCACAAAGGCCCAAAGAGGAACCCAGACACAAGCATGCAAAGCAGCATCCACAGCTTAGAAAAGGCCAGCAGCTAGGTGCCCTCTTCGCTTTGATGCAAGTCGGTCCATGTTGATCCTGGCCCGGGACAGAATATGCCAGTCTGACAGTCGAAGCCCTCTCTAACACTGGATGTTCTAGTTATCAAGCAGTAAAGTAAACCAAGGATGGACTGAAGTTTGGGGCCAAGTCTAAAACAACCAATGCTACCTTCAGGGTGTTAACTTTTCTAGGAAGAATATTGTCTGCATTCTTTCGGCACCAGGCTTTTCATCTTCTGTTGTGCTACAAACTGTCGTCTGATACTGCAGGCTGGGACGAGCTTTTTCATACCCCCGGTGTCTAATTGAGAGGGTCAGAGGGGCCGAGTAGTCTATTAGCATATTTCTCTGCATCGCTTTTTAGAAGCCTTCTGATAACATCAAAGCATGACTATTTCTACCAGCTCGATAAAGCTGCTTGCTGTTGGGAAGGAGATGAGTGTGTCAGCGTCGCAGGCGCCAACAACAGGCATTGGGTGACACAGGAGTGCGGCGTCTGGCTTTACTCAGAAGATACTGAGTTGTCTGCACTTCACCAGTCACCATGCTGTTAGTGCTGCTTGTCTGGGTCACTTGCACTGACATGCAGGAAGATGTGACTGGATAGACTTACTGTATGGGTGAGAAAAAGTAGGTGTTTTCCATGTCTGATCTCACTGACGGGGATTACATCACTCATAGTCTAGACTGACACCACTGAAAAATGATCATTATGTTATGATACGCAATATCTTACTAATTTGTAGATTATACAAAACAAATCACCAGCATGCAGCATGTGTTGCCTTACTTTACATGGCACAAACATAAAACTCAAAGAGCTTAGTCAGCAGCAGTATTTACAGCATGTTCATAAACACACTTGAAAATGAAATACAGTTGACGAGTATAAGATATTTATGAACATCAGAGTGTTACAGCAGTGAGAAGTAAGCAAAAAAATATCCAAAGGTTCTAGGAATGTTTTGACAAGTTAAAGGGGGACATATTACCCCTCTATTCCTTATGCTTTTAATATAATGTCTGGCATAAGGTCTGGTCAAAGTGACAGACATTTATAGCACAAAGGTTCAATCATGTCTTTAAAGCTATGTTCTGAAAAGTCGGTTCAAGGGATTGGAGTCAGCCACTTGAAAACTGAAAGTTTTAAAAGTTGTATTGTAGGTTTGTGTTTCCTGCTTATGCGGTACAGAAAATGCAGCATGATGTGATGTTTGGGGGAGATAAAAGTGTAGGGGACGGGACACGTCTGGACGGATCTGAGTCTGTGATGTCATAGTACTCCAGAGATCTTAACTGCTCACTGAGTGATACATTTTCAGACCTTAGTGACTCCACACAAAGAAACAAGGCTGGGTTTCCATTACCCGAAAACAAAAGCTACAATTCTGACATCCTACAGAGAGAAACTGTGTTTATTTTTTACTTTTTATGAGCAAAGCTGTCCTGGAATCTCATCCTGCAAGGCTTCTCTTCAAAAAGAATGAAAAAGATTTTGAAGAAGATGGAGGGAAACATCTTTTATTTTCCACAAATTATTGCGTCTGCATCTACCGCTGTTACAAAAATGGTCAACAGAAGAAGAAGGCAGCTGATTATCATTCAAAAAAAATGTTTCCATTACACTTTTGAACTAAACTGGATCATCAAAGCATCTGAAAAACCAGCTCATGAAAGTGTAAAAGGGTTTTTTGTGACATTTCTCCAATACAGGTTGAATATATTTGACAATATTAGATACATTAAGAACCTCCACAGTAGTGGTCATTTGTGCATGGCCAATATCCAGTATATCTAATGTCATACAAACACACACTTGTCCGTACGCAGACCTTGTTAAACAACCCAACCGCTCTCACCAGCTGTCCTTCCTGCACACTTGACTTGCACACCTCACTGAGCTCACAAACCGCATTGGCAGACAATCCCCAAGGATGCTCAATTAAAGCGGTAAACAAGGGCTTCCTCTCAGGGATCAGTCGTGGGTGCTGAAGTCTCTTGAACTGACGTCGTCCTGTTGTGAACACGCCCGCACTGAAACGATATTTAGGTCCGTCATTGGGGTTTAATCAGTTCAATCCCGAGCGTCTCAGAGCCCGGACATAAACAGTGAGAGTGGTGCTGGTGTAAATATCTGCGGTACTTCCACACGTGAGTCACTTCCACAGACATTTTCTTTCAAGGAACAACAGCAACAGTCATGAGGGATCAAAGTGTAGGCTAATGAAAGGCAGAAGGTTTGTTCTGACTCAGCAAACCTTAACAGTCAGATCTGCTCACGAAGACTGTCATTTTATTTTTTCATTTACTGTGATTCATTTGATGAATCCTCCGGTGTCACACCACTAATCGCTCTTATTTGTATTCATAGGCTGCAAAAATCCACTACATAAGGGAAGTGATTTTTACAGAGAATATCATGATAAATGATCTTGATGAGAGGTTTGTCAATGAGCTCTGTAATTAATAATGCTCACTAAAATAAGGTCAATGCACGGTGCTGTGTCAATAATGTTACTGAGATAAATACAGCTGCTGAGGAGATGCAACAGGAAGTATAAACAGGATGCATCCTAGAATCACGTTAAGTGGATTGTTCGGATATACATTAAAGGGTTTCCAGGCCTTCACTGCTGCAGGAAGTAAGTTGTGCATTTTAAGCACACTGTGGCAATCACATGGACAGCAAATTTAGAGTATATTCAAATCCCAATATGATTTAGTGAAAAAACAGATTTAATTACAGCTTTTTACAGCCATACTTTTTCTGAGGATTTTACCTTCAGATTTTTAGATGATATGTGACAGGAATTGTAGCAAACGTGAATTTACCCTCTGACTGGACATTTGATTTGAAATGGAGTTTATGTTTGACTATGCAAAAGTATTGAGGGATCCCTTTTATGCTAATTTACAGGTTCAAAATTAGATTATTGGGTTTAAACTTAGAATTAGCAGAGTAAGTTTACATGGTTTAATGTTAAATTAAATCACATTACTTCCTCATGCTGCACATTGCTACAAAGTCTTGTAACCTTTTGTAACCTGCAGATTTAACAACTGCTAAAAGAAAAAAATGCATCATCTGTAATTTCTAAACACTAAAAAATTCATTCGCTAAATTCCTAAAATCATGATACACAGACTTATTTTCTTTTTTTTATGGTAGAATATTGGTGTTCATAAGTTAGTGGAGAAAGTTTTTTTTTTTTTTTAAACAACCATGACTCACTTTCACCAAAGTAACTTTTTGCTCTTCATGATTAGAGCTGAATGTTGCCCATGTGGCTCGGCTCTCCCTGCCAAAGGGCAGCTTACACATAATTTTCCTCTCAAACAGTCCTAATATCAGCACACTGAAGCCTCTGGCTAACAACTTCCTGAATCTGACACTGTTGCTGTTCCACATCCCTATGACTCAGTAGAACCACAGCCATTTCCCATTACATCTATGTGCCATTAAGAACAAGTATTAGCTGAGCTGCTCCTTCTCTGCATCCTCGCTCCACTTTGATAGATTTGCAGTCAGCAAATTACTTAAACCCCTCTGCATTTAGTGTCAGTGGCATGAAGAATGGATCTCAAATGAGAAAATTGGACAGCATGACTTCACACAATGGCTCATGGCCGCAGTTGTGTAAATGTTTTGGATCATGATTTTGCTTGAACAGCTTGTTATTCAGGATGTCAGCTTCAAGTTCAGTTGGTGGGTGGCATCTAATCAAGTCCAGTTGTTTTGAAAATATCTTTGAACATAGAAATTACGTCACAGTTATCTGTAATGGTACCTCGGTTTAGAAAAAAAAAAAAACAAGTCTACTTCATATTTCATGCCCACAGCTTGTATGTGAGAAGGTAATGGCTCACGCCTGCTGTGTACACATGATAGTCTGCCAACAATAACACAATGTGGTGCCAAATTTTTGTTGTTGTTGTTTTTCTTTTTTAATTTACTCCAGGTTGAGCTGGACCACCATGGTGCTTGAGTCCATAAGGCATTTCTAACACTTCAAGTATTACCCATCAAATAATTGTAGGTGCTCTGCAGTAAAAACAGGATTATTGCTCCACCCCAACTCTGCTTTTTTGGCACGCAAATTAAAAATGTGTTGCATGAGTTAAGAAAACCATTTCACTGATGTCCTCATGTGTGGACAAAGGGGGAAAAAAGGGGAAATACCTCTAGATTGAAAGTTTATTTTTCTTTTTGTCATTTTGCATGGAAGAAAAACTCTTCCTACTTCCTGAAATGAGAAGTAAAAATAACAAGTCATTCCTGTGTGAGAGGACACAATATTATAAAGAAAATGCTACCAATATGAACACAGACACATGTGCCAAAAATAGAATTAAAAGAAAGAAAATGCACTATCCTAACAGAAAACAAATGCTTTGTTTTTGGTTTGTACACACATATGTGTGTATGGTTTAATTTTCACTATTCATGAAATAGTTTGGACTTGGTATGAGTCCAGTGAAAGAACCGAGCCAAAGATGTATAATCACATTCGTTTACTGGTCAATCTATTTTCCTACCCTCACCTTGGGTCATTGTGAGCATTGACCAAAAAAACTAGACTGCAAATATATGAAGCTGAAATTAGTTCCTTAGGCAGGGTAAATTATTTTAGGGTGGGAAAAGTTTGTTATTTTGGTTTATTGCAGTTGATGGAAACAAGCACTTGACAATAAACTGTTTTTAAAACCAAGAAAGGCCAGGATTTAGTTTTAAAATAATCTAGACCAGTGGTCTTCAACCCTTGTCCTCGAAGCCAAATGTCCTGCATGTTTTAGATGTTTTCCTGCTCCAGCATGCCCTGATACAAATGATTGTGTCATTAACAGACTTGTGCAAACCTTGATGACAACTGTTAATTAGAATTAGGTGTGTTGAAGCAAGGAAACATCTAAAACATGCAGGACAGTGCACCCTGAAGGTAAGGATTAAAACCACTGATCTAGACAATGTGATGAGTTTTAGTTTATATTTCTGTATTACTACTGTGCTGCCTGATCATGAGCATCCAGTTTTCACTATTGGCCTTGTCCCATGGACACACAGATTCCTTTTGATTCTTTGAATCTTTTAATATTAAACATTGTAGATGATGGGACCTTTCAAGTCTTCATAATTTTACACTGAGGAAATTGCCCCACATTGGCTCTGCGACTCTGAAATGCTCCTTTTATACCCAGTCATGTTACTGACCTGTTGCCAGTTAACCTAATTAGTTGTCAAATGCTCCTCCAGTTATTTTTTAATTTGTGCAAATTACTTTTCCAGTCTTTCCTTGCCCCTGTTCCAACTTTTTTGAGAGTTGCTGCCATCAAATTCAAAATGAGCTAATATTTTCCTTAAAATGGCCAAATTTATCAGTCTCAACATCTGATCTGTTGTTTATGTTCTATTGGGGACGTTTTTGTATTTTGTCTGTCAATTGTGTTTTCATATATGTTGTGCTTTGCTAAATTATTGAGTGTTTTCTGAATAGTTGGATACTGTAGTTTTGTTTTTCTGCTTAGTGAAAAGTTGTGTTAACTGAGTCACACTTAAATTTCAATTTATTTTGTGAAACGTTGCCCTGTTTTGGAGGTTTTCTTTTCTGAAATGTTAATATGCCTCTGGTTTTAGTCGCTGTGCCTTTTTTCCTGCGGGCCACCGTAGATTACCTTGCTCATATCTGCCGATGATGACGTTATACTGCAGGTCCTGGGCTCCAGTTCTCGCGAGGTTATGGAAAACAATTCAGACGCCCTCTCTCCCTCTCAGTTCCCCCTCCTCCTCCCCAGCCCTCCCTTCCCACGCCCCAGTGCGCTGTGGGATAGTGGCACTATAAAGTATATCCTCTCTCGGAGAAAGATAAGAAGCCCGAGACAGGAGGGGGATGAAGATGGCGGACGCCAAGCAGAAGAGGAATGAGCAGCTGAAGCGATGGCTGGGCTCGGAAACGGACCAGGAGCCTCCTATTCTGAAAAAGAAGAAGACGAAGGTGAAGTTCGATGATGGCGCCGTGTTTCTGGCCGCCTGCTCGAGCGGCGATACCGAGGAGGTGCTCCGTATGCTTGACCGGGGCGCCGACATCAACTACGCCAATGTAGACGGTCTCACCGCTCTCCACCAGGTTTGTGTTCGCTTGCTCTTGACGTTAATGTCAGTCGTGTGCACAGTTGGCACCATTAGACGCAAATGTTGGTTTACTGCTGAGCAACTTCTTGCCCTGGAACACCTGTCAAATGGAAGCCATTCTCATCCCGTTGTTTACCTACCTAGCACACTCATTCTTTCCGACGCAGAGAAGTCTGAGCTTGTTTGTCACGTAAACACCCTGCGCTCACTTCGCAAAACACGTTATGATAATCTACGAATTTGAAAACCTTTATATTCCGGATTGATATCACATTTCGGCTCGATAAAGTAGCCCGAGACTATATCCTCAAGGGTTTGGGTGCAGTCTAATTTCTGTACTGTTGCATTTCGGATTCAAATATTGTGTCATTTAATGATGATCTTTACACTCGAGCACGAGCGTTTCTTTTTGACAATGACATTAATTCCAAATAAATCGAGACGTGAAGAAGTCACGTTCGGGATAAATGCTGTTTTTCATTGAGGCGTCATCTCTGGTGAATTGATTTCGGCAGCGGATGGCTGCTACCTTGCTAGCGGTAAAAGTCGTTTTGTTGATAAACCTTCAGCTGCGACTGTAAAGAGGAAGCGCCATCTAATAACGGTTATCTTGTTTCAATCGATTGTTACAATCGCATGCTTTTAAGTGCTTGTCGTTTTCGCGTCACATTCCCACCGACACCCGAATTGAATACGTTAGTACAAACTGTGATAAAGTGTGAAATGTGGCAAGCTAACGCTACATTAGCATGCTAACTCCCGTTAGCTGTTTTGGACTTTAGCTTAAGTTAATTCATTCATTAGGTGGTTTGAGAAGCGGCGTCTGATAATTAGTTGTCTCTAAATTTGACATGAAGTATCTATGTCGTGGGTGGTCAAACCAGAAAAGCATGTGTGGTTTTTACTTTTGCTGTTTTTTGACCGGGATGTCAGCAGTGCCGAGCTAAAAAATTGCCCGCTTACTACTGCAGCTATTTTCACTAGCTATGCATTTATTCGGCTTCACTGGAGAATTAAGCAGTCATATCTGTCGAAATCAGCCCATTGCAACTAATTTTGCTTTTGGATTTCGTTTAAAAAAAACGCTTAAAATACAGGACTAGCACTATCAATTTAATAGTAGAGTCATTCTGTCAACCTATGCTAATAGTAATGCGGTTTAACACATCAGTCCTGCAATAACTCTTGGCTTTAAGAAGGTGAACATAGTCTTATTATTTTTGTTCTTAAACCTGAAATTAATTAGTTGTTGTTTAAATGATTTGTCAGTTTCTGAGAATGTAGTTTATGATGGCCAAGCAAAAAAGCACGCTTCTTTTTAATTCAGTTTCTTTAAATTTAATTGTACCACAAGCTACAGCCTCTAAAATAACATATTCCGCTGTATATTTGGTCTCTCTAACATTTCATAATTGTTATAACCACCATAAAGTCCTTTTTTTTTTTTTTTTTTTGCATGACTTGTTTTTTAAGTTGAAACTAACAGATTGAAAAGATATGGTGTATATCAATCCGGGTAAGGGAGAAATTGTACAAGTAAATACAAACCTAAGGTAACTGGACTTTAACTAACCATCTTGTTTTAATGCAGGCCTCATTGATGAGAACAAAGCTGCACTTCTGTCATGTTTATCAGTGCTGGCATGATAAACAAGCTCTGCACAGTGCGCTTGAGTTTCACAGTAACACCATCTTTCAAGCACCACTTGTTTGAGGATGAATTTGGTTCTTTAATATGCTTCCTATCTTTTTTTTTTTCTTTACATTATTCCCATTTAGTATATGATATAGTTGGCGAAGTAGCCAGACAGGGCTTCAGTCTCACCATTTTGTCCATTTCAGTGTGAACAGTGCAGTAACTGGTATATTGAGAACAAGGACAGTGGACATGGATCCCCGGCATAAATTGGATTAGTGGACAGAAAACAATAAAGTACATGACATAGGCAAGGGATATAGAGACAGCAAGTTAGAAAGTACTATTTAGAACATCTCCAGAACAATGGTTGGAAATGACTTGACAGAAAATCTAGCCCAAATTTTCTAATTGATAATTAGTTAATAAATGTTTGCCCAATGCTCCTGCAGAGAATGTCTTTTGGATTTGGCCATTGTTTTGCAATAATATCAGAACCTATACTTTTTCATGTATTGAGCTATTTCCAACTAAATTTGGCTGCAACCCTGATTTACAAGTTTTCTGGGACCCCAGTTGATCGAGTTATAAGAATACTGAGAGTGTATTATTGTTGCAGTTACCTTGCATACAGTTGTGGGCAAGTTGAATCCTATAAGTTGTATATTATTGGGGGTTAAAATGTTAAATTACCCCATTCTTGGCTTGGAGATGATTCATCGTTGTTTGTGTTTGTTACGTATCGTTTATTGTTTTTTATTACACAAGGAATTATGCTGTGACGTTTTTAATGATTCCTGGCTTATTTTGTACCCCAGATATTGTAGGTTTTCAGTAAGTCCTGTAGGAAATGAGTAGTTGCAGGTTCAGTTATGACACCAGCAACGATTTGTTTCTCATTATTGCTTGCTTTGATAATAGGTGATCTAAGGATTAACAGAAAATTCCCATTAAATGCCTCATGTTGGCAAAGATCTTTAGTGATGTCAGTCCATTGCTCATGTCCACATGTCTCATTTTTGTGAATAAGTGTGAGTGCTGCTTTCTTCACCACCTTTTTACTTTGTTGTTATTCTTGTCTAATAGTCTGTCAGTAAATACGCTGAAGTTCAGGATAGATCACTTGGAATAGCCTAACATGGTTTTATTTGCTGGGGTAATTTCTCTGTGCACCTATTAATGGTGCGGGATAATAAACCTTTTTGTGCTCATAGTCCACTGCTATAAAATCAGGAATTAATGCTCCCTGTGCAAACTCATTGGGTGGAAACATTGCCTTTTTTTGGGCTTATGTCTTGGGATGAGCTGCAGTGAGGAAAGAATTTGTTGCACTGCTCTCCTGATCTAACCATCTCTGGAGACAAGAAGTTGCTGTTGGTGTATTGTGTGTGTGTGTTGTATATCAGCATATGATCCCTGGATTTTGAGTCTTATAGAGGAGTTTAAGAATTGGTATTGAATACAATAAACCCAAGATGAGCTGATGATAAGTGTTCTTGAATATTTGACAGATTTAGTTATAATCAAAACTAACTCTAATGGGGTTACTCTGTAAGTATGGATAAGTGAAGTGCGAGCACCTGAGATTACCTGAAAGGGTGCCCCTTTGTCTATTTGAAATGAAGTCTGGTGTGGTTTAATTGAAATATGGAGCACTGACCCAAGGCATACAGATGTAAAGTCTGTGATTCCTAGTTTCAAGCTAAAAAAGTTTAGATGTCAGCACTGTATGTTGTTCATTTCAGTTTGGTACAGGTTATTTCCTTGCACAGTATTTTAATTTGTATATGTAAGAGAAGAGTTCCTGGAACTACGTTGACTACCTATTTACTTTTTATAATTTCTTTATCTCCTTTATAAAAAACACTGCCATATAGAACCTGCACAGCTCCACTTCATTCTAACATACAGCATTGCTTTATGTTGGCACATTACACCAGCAAAATATGTGTGATAGGACCTTTCCAGTGGGAATGTGACCTTATTCACTTGTCCTTGTCAGATATCTATTGATTTGACATTAGAAAATGCTAGTCTGAAGAGCAAAGTGAATCCAGACTAATTTCTACATTAGTCGGCCCAGGACACTACACCACAAGAGAAGGTGATATGTCTTCATTAATTCATTTTATATATATATATATATATATATATATTATATATAAAAAATATGATTTATACTGCAGTTTAAGAGACTTAGTAATTGGATAAGTTAATGACCTCCGCTTTTGTTTTGAAGTGTGCCAACCTTTTACATGATGGCTCACTTCTCACTTGGTGCAGCAGTATTGCTCCCATTGCTGGTGACCGATGCAAGGTTATAAATACCACTACCACAAGTTCTCCTAACTGGGTTTCAGGAGATGATACTAAGTTTGGGTATGACTCACAGTCTGTAGCTCTGCTTTGTACTGCAGCTTTGGTGTCATTTAGGCAAGAGGTTGTGCTTGTGTGTGCGTGTCAGTCACAGACTTTTTGTAACTTTGAAATGCTTTGTTGCTGAAGGACCTGAAACTATATCGCTAAAATGTTTTAAAGGTGCAGGTGGATGGTATAGTGTAAGTGTGTTGGAAAATGCAAATTCATGCAAGAACCAGGATTTTTTGTCCCCCTAAAGATTCAGAACTAATTTGCAAATTTCAAGTTGCTGCAAATCTCTTTGATCTTTTGTACTAACAATGTTGGAGGTATCGGCATGCAAGAAATTTACTGGTAAAGTCAGCCAGAGATTGTTGCTGAGACTGTTGGGTTATAGATGTTCTTTGAGTAAACCTCATCTGTAATCAGTACAAAGCAGAAAGGAATTAAGCGGAAAATACTGCATGTCACATTTTCAGTAAAGGGATGTATTTGAGCATTTGTTGATTCAGCGGTTTCAAGGGAGAAAGGAGTGGAATGTGACTCATTTTAACATGCCGTTTTCTCAAAATAAAGTCCTATACACGAGGAACACTGTCTCTTGCTGCATTATCTCCAGTTGCTCAGAACTGAAAGCAGTTCAACAAGTTAAATGTCCAACTGCTGACCAAACTACCAGATTCTGAACAGGTGAGGGGGGGGGAAAAGAACACCTTCATCACCTGTTTCCTTTCAGAACCTACACTGAAAAGTAGACAGTAAGAGCTTAAATGTATCACTGAGACAACCAAGCCAAAGTATGCTGCATCATCTCGCCATTGTTAGGGCGGAAAGCTACAGCTCTGCTGTACAAAGATAGAAAGCAAAAAGTTGAGGAAGCCTTAGTTTAAAGTGTCGACCTTGCTTTCAGGCTTATTTCTGCTGTATTTGGATTTATTGATGCTGAAATTAGAACCATTCTTTAATGAGCTGAGAATTGATTGAATTTTGACCTCAGGAATCAGAATCTAATCAAATCATGTGACATATGTATAGATGTACAGCCCTATTAGAGAGGATGTACAAGAGAATGGGTGATCCAGTTCACATGTGGGGATTCATCCCATCAGTTAATCTTGTCTGAGAGGGTGTGATACCAAGACCTGTCGTTCCAGGCGGGGCATTCCTCACATGACGGTCGCTGGAAACCATAGCAAAGGGAAAGGAGAGAAGACATTCCTCAGCTGTCACCTAAACCCCTCCCCTTCAGGCATTCTCCCTCTCTGGCCCTCCCCTCACCCTTTACAATGTTGAGGGCCAGTTCAGTGTAGCCCACTGAGCTCCATTAGCAGAGTGGAGGTAACCAAAGCTTGTTGCTTCACACATGAAAATCTCCATACTGACCTACACCTGAACTTTTCTCAAGCGCTCCATAGCTCTCACTGATCTCTAGGACTGGGTGACTGGGCTCAGCTCGGCTTAACATGTTACAGTTGGGCATTACAATGCTCATACTATGTTGACATTACACATCCTCATTATGGTCCTGAAGTCTGTGAACATTATCTTGCACTGTCTCCATGACAACGATCCGGAAGGTTGCTAGTCACTTGCGTTGGTGGATTTGCATGGTCAGAGTAGGAGTTGCATAACAGACTGTAAAGAGTGCGTTTTTGGCTGTGCTCAACTGTTGAGAAATGAAAGTCAACCTTGTGAATCTGTAATGGAACAATTGCAGAGCATGTGGTGGAAGATGACGAGATGGCTGTGTTTCTTTTCACCCAGACTGCATCAGTTGTATTAACACATTACATAATTGCTGTGGCTCTCCTTGCAGTGTCAGGCCTGAGATTCCCAGCTGTGCTTGAAGTTTGAAGTTGGACGGTGAAAGGAGCAAAAATGCTTTTGACATGACCCCGTTCCCCCTGATAAGGGCAGTATGATGACTTCTGAGGCTTTCCTGTCACTGAATGAAAAAAATATCCTGCTGTATGATGTTTCAAAGCCAGCAGGGATGCAGAGGTTTGTAACCATGCTAGATTTAAAAAAAACAACAAAAAACTTCAGGATTACATATTTTGAGGATGCTGTTTTGTTCTTGGTGTGTTTTTGTGAGTGTGTGGGTTTTGCACAGAGCACAGCTAGTAATCCTTTGGAAAATGTTTTATAATCTTGACTGTGATTTGCGCCA
Organism: Zenarchopterus dispar; assembly: GCA_028564865.1. Classification (NCBI taxonomy): domain Eukaryota; kingdom Metazoa; phylum Chordata; class Actinopteri; order Beloniformes; family Zenarchopteridae; genus Zenarchopterus; species Zenarchopterus dispar. Next base: position 9,036,618 of record JAOWBL010000016.1, read on the forward strand.
TATTGCTTTAAATGACAAGAGGAGGTATTTGTGTGTTATAGTGACAGCTTGCCGTCTTTATAGTCTTCTTATGTTGCCCTCATACACAAAGCTAGTCGCTTGAGTCATTAGCATGATGATTGACTTCAAAATCAACTTCATGCAAAATTGTTGTTATAATTTAATATATTTTTATTAAATGGTATCTGACTGTTTTCTAGAAGTCTGCTTTCAGGTCACTTTTGCACAAGGCTATCTAGTTCTTTGTTCTGCTTATTGTCGTCTTAAAACGGCAAGCAGCTAGTCAGTCATGCATTTCTAACATATTGCTGCATACATTAAGATGCAACTTAATTATTCATGGAATAGAATCTAGATAGTGTAGATTTTACAGTTCTTTGTCTGGAGCGAACCACTTTCCTTTGTTATATTTAGATGTCTTTTTCCCTCCCCTAAGATTTCCAACCTATCACAGATTAGAATAAAGGACGTGTCTGTATGTGGTAGCTTATCATATTTTCATTTTTATTTCTGTGTATCATCAGTTAGTCTTGTTGCCATCATGCATAAATTTGATCAGTTTCTCAGACAGCTTTACAATCCTGAAGTGCAGCTGAAGAAATATTTTCACACCTTAATTTTATTAACCATATGAAGAAAAGCAGGTCTTGCAGAAGTAAACTGCAACCCTTCTGTCTAGTCAAATGAATGCTTGTAGTTGCATTAGTAGTTCAGCTGGTTTGTTTGCAGTGGCTTACCACTACTGAAGGCGTTGCACCATCAACTGACCTTGGGACGCCACCCATCAGTGCTGTGGGTTTTCTACTATAGATGCTCCAATGAGACAACCATGACACTCATCATTTAACTTCCTCTCAAGAAATACAGAGCATTAGATGCAATGGCAGATTCCATTCCTATGAGAATCGCCAAAGCACTATTATAACACCAGTCTGCTTGATGACAGAGTGCTAATTTTAGAAATGAGTCCAGCAACTTGTATGTTTTACTTGAATATAATTTTCAGGTGTCTCCTTGTCAAGCTGGCTTCACTCACTGCTTCATTCTACCTCTTTAGCAACCCTATAATGTGCATCAGGAAGTTTTTGTGGTTGTTGGGCGCCAACATTTATACGATGCCTGGCCATCGACTGATTCATCAATAGCTCTTTATTCCTTGCTCACTGACTTAAGATGACATCTGACTTGAAAGTATAAAGTCGGTGTCAGTTGGATGGATTTGCAGAGTTAATCTGTATATCATTAGAGCAGTAAATTTCACTTCAGTAATTAAAATTACGTAATAAAAACTTTAACTACTTAGTGTATTTACTCCATGTAAATGTGTGTAAAGTTGAATAAGTGAGCATTGCTTTATGCTTTTTATCTTAAGTTTAATTCTCTTCATTTTTACATGCAATGCTAAACTTTTTATATATGTATGTGTGTATAAAAAAATACACACACACACACAAACAAACTCAGGTGGATTTGAATCAATAGATATCCACTTTAGTCAGGTTTTATAAACCAGAGTTTGACCTTCTACTTGCATCATACAAATTGTCAGCCTTCTTTTAATTTGTTCTGCTGGTCTGTAAATTAAAATATTCATTCAAATGCAAAACTAGTTAAACTAAAGGAGTAGACTTATTTGTCTATTACATGTGTGCACATCAAATATTGTGAGGACCTAATTGGGTCTTTGTCTATTTAAAAGCATGTTGACCTTTGCTTGACCTAAGCTGTAGATTGTGTCTGAAAACTAAAACACACAGTTTTTAGTTGATTGCAGTCTGGGCGCATTCTATGTATTCCATTTTTATTTATGACCCTGCTGCGATGGCACACAAGAGCCATAAATTGCAAGAGACACCCCTGCCAGAAGATCTGGAATAATGAGGATTTGAGCGAAGCATTTCTGATGAGACTTGCTGCAGGTTGAAACTGGTTTGCATAGGTTTGATTTTGAGAATTCCTGAAGCAGAGAAAACCTGCTGCCACGTATGTGTGCAGAGCTGAATCTATAGCAGAGCTGTGGTCAGACATGACCTTGTGCAAAGTGTGTTTCATGTTGCCTATAATGGCTTTTGTCTCACATATACACACACTTTAATATGAATGTGGTTATTGCAGGCTGAAATTAGATGTACTGCAGATAAAATTAAAAATCAGCAGATAATCTTAAACAAAATCGCTAGCTAAAACATCTGTCATATGCTTTTATTTGTTGGTGCGTTCATGATATTTGTCTGCTTCTCGAACCATTCCACATTGTCTTTGTTGAATAGTATTGAGTTGCTGTGAAATGTTTGTGAGATGACTTCAGCTTGTTTTCTTTCCTACCCCCTGGCATATAGCGCCTGTCTTCTACTTAAGCCAGGTCTTCTTGAAGCCGTCCCATCGTTGTTTGTGTGGCAGCACTCTCAAGCCTCACGCTGAGTTGTTTTTATGAGATGTTTTTGAACTGAAAGCACCTGGACCCAAAGCTCCGTGAATTCCTTATTGTCTTATGGAACAGCACAATTAAGGGAAGAGGGCACGTGTCCACTTTTTGTCTGCTGAAGGAATGAGGTTACAGACTTTCCTTTCATTCTCAAAATGGACGACTCTTTAGTTGACAAAAATAGGAACAGCGGTAAAAGCACTGATCGATCTATTAGACACAACTTTGTGGTGTTAAAGCAGAACTGCATTTCTTCACATCTTTAGTAAGTCAAAATAGGCTTCTTGTTATCTGTAAGGATTTGATAGAAAAGTTTTAACTTAATATAAAGTTGTAGAACGGTGCTGCACCAGTGGCAGTCACTTGAAGCAGCTCGGGTCATGTTGTGTTGTTGTTGTTACAACATTTTTCCACAATAGTTGGAATATTGCTTGAGGGATTGCTGCTGGTAATTTTGACACTTTTAACATCTGTTATGATGGGTAACCATGACAACAGGAAAGTTGCTTAGGGCAGCTAATTAAAGGGCCTCAAAGGAACTTTTTAGAGTTTTTTTTTTTTTTTTTTTTTTTTTTTTTTTAGCTTAGTGGGTCCCCCTGTGAGTGTAGAGGTTTAAGTCACTTTTACGACAGTTTCCTCTTGTTCGGTCTCTCTTTCTCTGTCACAGTCTCATTTATTTTGAGTCTCTTGATTGCCTCTTTTGTGATGTCTGCTGTAGCCTCTTCGTTGTTGATGTGTGATATAGTGCAGTAAAACACCAGGCAGCTGTTGCAAGACACAACTGGGACAGGAGTTCAAAGGTGATTTGAATGGTTTTAACTCTTAGTAGGCATGAGAGACCATAAGTGCTAGACATCTTGTTCAGAAAAGAATCAAGTACTACTACAAATAAATTTGAGGGTGATATTTTAACATAGGGAATAGAGTAAAGGAGGGATTGCAGTGCTAATGGCATATGGTGTTGTATGGACAATCCAGGACCCTGTGAAAGAACACAACTGGAACCCAGATATTTAACTACTGACTGTAAGCTCTTGTTTACGTTGTCATGCCTACTGGTATATTTGAAAATACTTTTTTTTTTTTTTTTTCATGTAATAGATTTTCAAACTAATTAGCATATTATCTAAGGGTAATGTATCTAAGACTACTAGTTTTTATTTACATGTGAGTAGCATTTACCTTACTTTGTTGGTGCTGACATGACTGGCTGTGGTATTGAATGAAGATGCAGTTTGCTGTGTGGATGTTCCTGAGAGTAAGCATGTGCAAGTGATGCTCTTTTTGCAGATAAATGGCAGTGTCAGTAGATAAGCCTGGACCTTGACATGTGAAGTATTTTGGCTTGGCTTCAGTTAGACTTGGACATGTATGGTCTCTGTGTGTGCTGGGATCAGAATGTCTGTTGTTACATGAATGTGGAATATTACAAAATATACTGGATGTCAAATGTCCCAGATTGAACAAGTAAGAAGTATCAGCCTTTCGGTGGAAGAAGATAAATGGCCCTTTGATAGTCTTTTCAACTCTAATTTTAGTTGAGTTTAATTTGATTGTTCTTTGTAAGCCATTGTCTTTTTGTTCAACAAAGGAATAAAAAAAAAAAAAAAAGATACTTTAATACTAAATTAAATTGTCCTTTCAAGGCTTTATGTCCATGTTTTATGGAGCATAAATGTAAGGTCAGTGAATCCAATCAAGCTTGGATGTTAATAGACTGTAAAATGAATAATTAATGACCCAAAACCACCCAGGCTGCTTTATGAACCACTAAGAATTCATTAAAAAGCCATCCATTTAAGTTACGATCCTAAATATAAAGGCCAACAGTGGCCTATATATCGTGTTGAATATGTTCCATTGATTTTCATTGATGAAAAATATTGTAAGGTAATTCTATTAAATGAATGATGGATACACTGACTTAAGTCATAACTTGCCTTTTTCCTTTATCATCTGGCATTGTTAGAATTTCATTTCCATTGTTCTGAGTGGTTGGCTTTATTTACCCATTTTGTTTGAGGTTTAAAATGAAAAAGAGTAATGTCTTGCTTTTGTGCTTTGCATGTTAAGTCCCAAAATGCATTGCTCATCTGCCTTTATGGAGGTGGTGATGGTAGGAGGGATCTGCGTGCTGGAGATTTCAAGCCAGAGGAACAGGAAGTGGCTGTTTATTTTTCTCATTTCCTCTTTGAGGCTCCACTTGTGAGCCTGCTCCTTCCACTCCCTCAGCACTTATCAGTGACACCAACATAACAGGCACATGAAACGCGCATGACTTTATTCATACATGTCTCTGCACTTTATTTATACTCGCATAGATTACCTGAAATCAGGCAAACAAGTATGCAGTTTCATCTTATTTATAAAACTTTGTCTTTTAAAGATCAATTAGAACTACATTTCATCTGTGCATTTGCCTGCTTGTTAAAATATTGTGATGCACTGTGCTTTTGTCCTTTTTTTTCTATTAGTGTGCAAATAAACACATTTAGAAATATGGAGGGTTAGAAGTTGTTGTTCATGTATTTGGTTGTATTGAAAGTGCTGCAGAGTTTAACGTCAAGTTAGCAGCCATGCGTTGTTGCCCCTGTGATTATCCATGTTTATGCCAGTAGTGTCTATTTAAAGGTGAAATGCCTACAAGGCACATGCCGGCATCCAGCAACCTCTCCAGTTTGTGGTAGTTGGCGTTAGAAGTGACAGTTCGAGGGAAGATGACCTTCACATGAGAGCAGTATTATATGGAAATGTCAATGCAAGTTGCATCACTCCATGACTTTGTGACCTCTCTGCCTGACCCCGCTCGTGTCCCTTCTTGTCTTTGGATCCCTCACATGGAAAGACGATTGGCACTCAAGGAGGGCTATTGTTTTAGCTGCTAAGCGAAAGCACAGTGAAACATGCAGTTACAATCTTGTTGGCAATTTTCCCCCCTCTTCAACAATCCTGGTCCTCTTTTTTTTTCTTTTTTTTTCCGTGGGAATCCCAGCGCCATATATGGTCGTCCTCAGTAGCTGCAGCAGCGAGAGTGCTGAAGGCAAAGGCTGCATTTGTGTGTGTGTGTGTGTGTGT
>JAOWBL010000016.1:9043916-9062499 GCA_028564865.1 Zenarchopterus dispar
GGTCCTACCTGGTCCTACCTGGTGAAATGAAGCTAATACCATTTAAATTTTTTTTTTTTATGTTACCCCTGAAAAAAGACTCAAAGACGGACCGTCATATATAGGGTCTTCATGATTTTGCTGACAGAAAGATACGTAAATGGGCATTGGAATAGCTCATTTGTGTAAAAAGCCGCAATAATGAAAATCTTTCCTTTGGGTTTTTTTTTTTTTAACTTTTCAAAAAAAAAAAAAAGTGAGTCATGTCCCCCCCCTTTTTTTCCTTTTTTTTTTTTTTTAAATGTGGGATTTCATTGCTTTTTTTTTTTTAATTCAAAGCTGTAACATTATCAAATCACAACAATGTTCAGCCATTAAGGAAACCTGTTTGTACTCCTCCTGAAAAGCTTTAGGACAGAGAAACACTGCCAACCACTAGCTTGTCCTTGGGTGTCCAGGATGTCCATATTATATTTTAAGTTATTTTATCTGTTTCATAATTTCTCTGTCATGTGAATAGCAGCCATTTTGTAATATCCAAGTTAAATCTACTTGAACTCAGAATAAGCTGATGAGAGCTTTGTCTCCTCAGTGTGAAGTGCTCCTAAAGTTTTGACTTTTAGTTGCAATGTCTCTGTAGAGAATACACCAGCAATAATTTGGTTTTGCTTTTTTGCCTCATGAAGTGTGTTGTCAAATGAGGCAGCCTTAACTGGGGTGACATTGAGTGTAAAATATCAATTAAACATATGAGACTTTATCTATTGACAGAAGTCAAGAGTACTTTTAGAAGGTCATGAGTATAGTTTTTCTAAAAGTCATGCCACTATGACTTTAGGGTAGAGATGGCAGCTCAAGATACATTAGTTTGTTGATGTTGTCTCACAGTGGTTTGCTTTGAGCTCTTCCTTCAAGGTCTTTCCATGGAACCCCAGCGTGCTTCAAAATGAAGTCTTCTCTATTTATTTTCGTTTCTTACAAAAGTCCAACAAGGCCTGAACCCATTTTCTCTTTTTGGCTTTGTCATGGCAACGGGCTGATCTATTTTCTTCGGTGCACATCATGACAGCATATGTGGGCCGAATCTGAGACTGGCTTAGTTGATTTTGCTTGTTGCACTACCTGCTGGTAAGAGCAGACCTTGAATTCCTTCATAATATGTCAAAATTAGATGTGAATAGGAATTATGTAATTTAACCGTTTGTCTTAAGGAATTTGTTGGCAACTGTACATTTTTACTTCCTGGTAACCTAGTAACCAAGTCAGTATTAAGTGCCCTAATAAAGTATTTCTGCATGTTAAGATTAAGTGGTAAGCATCTAATAAGTGATGACATGTTTATTAGTGTGCTAATACAAAGTTTTACAATTGCAAGGCCAGTATGTGTATTAAATTTTTTTTCCCAACTCGAATCGCATGAAATCTTGCCGTCTACTACATTACCACTTAAGGTAATTTTCTTCTTGACAATTACAAACTCATTTTAACTGCAGCCATCATAAAATCTTACTTCAGATACACAGATGGCTTTTGAAGTTTAGAGCAAAGGGTACTTCAAGTTGAAGGGAAGCACAGCACATGAATTGTGTATTGTTTAAAAAAGAAAATCAGATTATGAAAACTGAATCAGCAAAATATCACTGCAGGGCAGGAAACGTCTACAACATATATTAGATATTTGTGGTGCTCCTTTTATAGCTTTGGACTGGCATAATTCACTTACTCTCACTTTTTTTTTTTTTTTTTGGATCAAACTAAACCCTGGAGTTTTCATTGATCCCCACCCACAACCTTTTTTTTTCATCCCAGCTGATCACTAATTAGGGATTAGTGATTTTTCACTATTTTTGTGCTTCATTGCTACACACGTCCCGTAAAGCTTAATGGATTAACAGAGCTGTGTTCTGAAAGTAGCCATATGATGTACATTAAACCATTGACCAATCAAATGGAGCATACTGTGTCCATTGATTAGTTTGGAATATGCATTAATTTTAGCAGTTGCATCAACTTTCCGGAAGTGTCAGTTTCCATTATCGGAGCAAGCAAGAACTGAATTTGTTTTTCTCTGACAAACAACATACATTAGACTATATCTAAATGTCTGGTGGTGTGGGATTTGTCATTTTGGTTTTCACAAGTTCATAGTAATTGTGACTTGGATTATTTTTTAAATTATACATTTGCAGAACAGTGGTATGTGTTTTTAAAATATTCATGTACTGTTTTGGATAAAATCATGTCCAACATGGCAGTAAATGTTTAATAGTAATTTTTTTTTTTTTTAAATAGCCTTGCAGTTTCCGTTTTAATGTTGTTCACTTCCAAGATTGGCCATGCATATTTCATCCATAACTGTTTGTATTAATCCTTCTAAGTAACTAACAAACCCACATCAAACAGGAACTTCCTTGGTGCACAAGAAACAGAAAGCTTGTTTCTGCTTCTTGTATGTTTACATTCTGTACACTAGAAACAATGCTACAGAAAACATGTTACCTTCATGAGGTTTTTGCTCAGTAGATAATTTGGAAGGGGCTTTATTCCTAGTGTGCAAACAACATCATGTTTTCAGTAAACCATCCATCTTATTGCTTTCATTGGTGACAAGGCTTCCTTTCTTCTCCTCTGAGACACACTAGCCAAACAGGTTTAAATAGCTACGTGTCTGTTTGAGAGTGAGTCACATCAAGTCTGAATGTTTCACTGCAGCCACAACACAGTGCTTGTATCGCAGTCGGAGGTTGATTGTGTTTTGTTAGGTGGGATTAGGTTTAATATTTCCTAATATAACTCCAATTAATATACAGATCCCCTTTATCTGCGCTTTGATGCAGTCGCTCTGCCTGCTGCCAGTTATAATTTTTAGTTTTCATTTATTTGCACATGCAGTATGAGCATGCAAAGGTCTGTGCTGCTGTTGTAGATTAATGTCCTCCTTACAGTCCTCTATGTTGAAGACTGTGCTTTACTCCCATTAGTAGCACATACAAAGAAGCGTTACAGGCTTTTGGATACAGTAGTGCTCCAGAATTCAGGATGACATGATAATTTGTTTTTAGTCTTTCTTCCCTGTCTTGTCCCTTGGAGAGCTACACTTAGTGTGCTCTTGATGCAGGCTTTAACTCCGGCACTTGTCAACCACAGAAAATTACAGCCATTACGGGATTACTGTTGTTGGGCCCCAGTAGCTGCTGGGAGAAGGAGAAGGAGGAGGGGTGCTGACGTATTTGAGAGGGAGGTCCATTACATCACTGTGCTCACCTTAAGGATTTTTTTTCCATCAATGACAAGATAACTGCACAGGTGTAATGGTGTTTATTTTGTTGTTTTTGTTTTAAACTAGATAGTAATTGTAAAGGGCTTTTACAAGTCACAAGCTTTCCACTTCTGTTTTTCCTCACAGTTAAATATATCCTCTGTTAAAGATGAAACTCTGAAACTCAAAACATAACAGCAGACAAATGTGTATTTTTTTTTTCCGCTGAAGGTTTGTGCCTTTTGTCAGTATACGTTTTTTGTCACTGCAAACAGATGCTTTTTTAAAAAACTCATAGCATAGTGAAGATATTTTAAAACTTGTGGACAGGGTAGCTGGGTTTTTTCCACTTGTGATGTTGGATTGGGCATCATTATTTTTTAATTGAAATTAGAAAATGTTCCAATATTCCCTTTGCTGAGATGGGAATGAAAGGTGCCAAAACTGCCAGGATGTGCTAACCTTCAGATCACAGGGTGTTGTGGAGATCATTGTCATGATGTGTGTCATATAATCCTGCCTACCCTCATCTTCTAGTGACTCCTGTATAAACCAAAAACACTATACTGGGTGTTTTATTGTAGAAGTTAGAAAAAGATGGCCTTTTTTCCTTATGGAAAAAGGGAAAGAAGAACTTAAGACACTGCACTCAAGGGTGACATCAGATTCACTTGACTGAGCAGCCTGAAAGCTCAATTTAGTTTCTTCCCATGCTTGCCAGTTAACACGCTAAGTCAGATGTTGCAAGGTCCACCTGTCTTATTTTCAAACCTCCCAAAGAAGTGCAATCCATCACTTTTATTTTCTAGGAAGACTTGCACGTGAAAAATGGCACACATGACTGCATCTACAGGCTGGGATTATATAGCTCTACATCCTGTCTCGATTCAAGCTGGAGAGGACCAGAGTGCAAGCTCCTGCATTGCCTTGAGGTCTCGGGTACTCGCCCCTCCTTGGGGAAAATTAGCTGCTGTGTGTTGGTAATGTTGCCACACCAGCCATACCTATAATGATACTTGACCAGTGATGAGAAGTATCGATGCTTCGTTCATAAGGCTAGAAGTCAGGTGACGTTTCTCAGATCTTTTATCTGTAACTAAAGCAGCTTTGTCAAAGTGCCTGAGCACAAGCACATATAACCAAACCATGCCGCACACCAATACACGTTGCATGTCAGATAAGCACAGTGAGGCCTTTTGCAGGCGCTCTCCTGGTGCTGTAAACGGCCCAAATTTGGACAAGGATTCCAGCCAGATAGTCGTGTGCCCTGAACGGGAGGCCGCCGTGTGTTCATGTGTATCTGTTTCCCTTGTCAACGCTTCTGTTGTCATAGCAACCTCAGAAGAGAGGGAAACAGCTAATGCACAGTTTTCAGTTGAAGGTTTGTTTTTGATATTTGTGGGTAGCAGTTATTCCACATTTCTGATCCTTACCTTGATTTTAGTGTTGTTGTTTTTTTCTCAAACTATAGTTACCAATAGTAGCCGTATAACCCAGTTTCTTTTTCTCTAACCTGAGGATTTAATTTATGGCCATCTCAGTGCAGGTCACTTTCCATGTGTCTTGGACGAGAGACAGCCGTTGTGTCTGCTAAATCAAAAGTGGACGGCAGGCTTTCCCCCTCTCAGTCTTTGTTTTGGATGTTGACTACTTTCTTTCAGCCACAGGGGTAAATAAAGCTGCTGTTGCCCCGACTACAGGACGTATATGCAATTCATATCAACTGTTATAACAACTTAAAACCCTCACTTAGCTTGCATAATAATTAATTTGTGAAATTTCATTGTCCGTTACTTTCTCAACATGCAAGGTAACAATATTTTGTTATGATTTTACAAAATTTAAAATTTGACATTTTACCATTACCTGAATAACCTTTTATACATGATATAATTGTATGACGGAAGCCTAAGCCTACCCACTTCAGGTGCAAATTCAGCATGATAATGTAGGCCAACTCCAAACGCCTCTCACCTCATGATTCAAAAGATCTTTAATTAGAAATCTCCCACTTGCTCTTTGTTTCCATCTCAGTTGTTTTCAGTCACCAATCGCACAGTTGGTGACTGTGGGGTGTCATAAAATGGTTAAACATCATTCTTCCCCTGCTTGCCAAGATTAAAACATTTACAGTTAATTATCTTAAATATTTGTGATGAATGTTTTTACATGTTAATTTTTATAAAAGACTCACACACTGAATAAGCATTTATAGCAATAAAGCTTGAAATATGAGATTTATTTTATTTCCTGTACTTGTCCCTAGCACCAGAAAATGGAAAACAGTTTCTCTTCTTTAAATGCGTGGACAGGCAAAGTTATTTTAATTCAGTTATTCATCAACAGCTCAGTAGAAAAGGAGAATGTAATGTATGTGGTCATGTCAATGGTTTGATTTATTACACAAAATGTTTACCTCATGTTCAGAGCTGACCTTTTAAAGTAAAAGTGGGTTCCTAAAGTGTTTTTAATAATGTGGCTTTTTGCATAAATTAGTAGCTTATAAACACAGCACCTCAAAGACTCTCAGCAGTGCTACGTCAGGCATCTGGGGAATGCTCCAGCTGCCTAAACTCACCAATAGTTCTGGACATGCCTGGCAATCTATCAGACACGCTGTAATGCTAGCTCTCACTGACGTATGTTTACATGCTTGTTTGCATGTATGCTTATGCAGTCGCAAATAATTAGACACGCGAGGCAGTTTGTGTTCTTACACTTCTCCTCTCTGCTGCTTCTCCCTTGTAGGCATGTATAGATGACAACGTTGACATGGTGACTTTCCTGGTAGAGCATGGCGCCAGCGTCAACCAGCCTGACAACGAGGGCTGGATCCCCCTCCATGCTGCAGCTTCTTGTGGATATCTAGACATTGCAGAGTAAGTATATAAAGAGTTGTTTTTTTTTAAACATTTCTAAGAAGCAGTGTCAGTTTTATCAGGTCCTGTTTTGCTAACTTATTGCACCATCTTGTTTTTACTGCAACTGTGACAAGTGGTTGTAACTGCCAGACTTGTCACTAAACTGTTTTTTTACAACATTATTTGGAAATTTGAGAGCAGTTAGAGGAGTAAAATAGTTGTATTTATTTTTAATTTAATACCTTTTTCTTTTGTATCAGCATGTGTACTTGAAGCTGCAGAAAACTTTTAAAAACTTTTTTTCTTTTGCCCTAAGGAGGTTTTCAAAACAAGATGTCTCCTTCTGCTTGGTGGACCAAATTTAAGCCTGTTGGCCCACCTACATGCACCCTTAAGGACCTGTTTGTGTTTATGCAGCTGCAGTCAATATTGCCCCTCCATGTGATCGAATGTAGTTCTTTTAGTCCTGTTTCAGCACTCCAGAGTGATGCTCTGGTGCTAATTTTGCATATCGGTACTTCAATCCTGAGCATCAACAGAACCTTCTGTGCTCTGTTGTGAATGAGGATGGGGGGGGGAAACCCCACCCCACATCTGTCTGGGTAGGCAGCTAGGGTATATTAGCCAAGGCTCCTTCTGGAAACTGACTGATCACTCTACTTGAAAGTTTCTATTTTTCCTTATTTTTGGCCAAACTATAACAGTTTGATCTTGAGCAAGTATTCAGAAAGACTAGAGCATGAGCAAAGGACTTCTAACTTTAGCACAGAGTAGACTTTTGTTTGCCCATACGCTCGCTTGAGGTGGCCCCAAAGAAAAGAAGAACAAAACATAATTATAATGTATATACCTGTAAAACAGTTTTCTCAGCTCAAAATTATTTTGCTTGCTCATGATTTAGGCACAGATAGTGCACCACAAGCATGCTCCTGTTGCACTGGTTTGACTTTTTACCCATAGGTCCCACTGGGATCGCAACCTCTGGTTTCACTGGGACCATTTCAGAGGGGAAGTGCTCTGAGGTGGTTCCTCTGTGACTGGTTCTTGAGATTGAGTTTACATAAATGTTTGGAGATCCTGTGTGACTGTAATCTGCAGATTTAAAGAAACGTTTCTTGTCATGTCTTATCTTTTCAGTTATCATCCTTACAAATAAAACAAGCTTTTGGCTTAAAAAATGAACTTCTCCTCTCACGTGGTTAAAATCTCTGCTGAAACCTCAGAAAAATTTACCTGTGGGTTTCACTGATAAGACATAAAGTCAATGCCCAAGACAGAGCCCAGTTATGGTGTTTTTATTTTATCTTTAAAAAATTCTCTGATATTTGTGTCTAACTTTCTGCCAGCTTGATCCAGGTTGTCATGACTTGGATGCAGCTCCCAAGTTCTGTGGGACACAGCAGTTATTATAAGAAAATAAACATTATTTTGGCCCATTAAAAAAAAAAAAAAATCTTGTTTTTGCTGGGCTATGCAAAAAGAAACAACTTGTATACATCATCCTCAGCAAGTGCCGATCAGGACATATTTACTTAAAATAAATAAATAAATAGAAGGGTTCAAGATGGTATTTCAACATATCAAAAACCAACATTGTACTGCGACTTGTACAGAAGTAGTCCAAGGGATAACCTCAGACATTTTTTGGACTAATGTAATCAAATAAGGAGAGATCAGAATCACCCACTCCATCTGCAGTTGTACTCTGGTATTTTCTTGCCGCTGGTCTTTGTCGGGTAAGAATACGGCTACCAGGGCATTGAACACAACCCAGAGATGTTATCAGAGGATAATTCAGCCGGCTGAAGCGGCTCAGTTGTAGTCGAGTCATTGTTCAGTATAGTGTGCTGTGACCTGTTTACTTGTGGATTTCATCTCCATTACTTGACTTGAGGTTTATCCTCACTGTTGATGTTTGTTTTCCCAAAAATCAGCAACTGGCCTTTTGAAGAAGAACCATGCTCAGTTGATGTTTTTTTTTTTTTTTTTAATTAAATAGACATTTGTGTGGGAAAGTGATTTATCAGATACTTCATGTCCATTAAATTGTTGTAATGTTATATCTCAAACCAGAGTAGTCTGTGGTGCACTGGCCTGATGAAGACAGCACCAGTTTCACTGAAAACAAGAAGTATTTTGTAGTGACATTTGAGCGAGAAGGTCAAGTGGTTGTGCTGATATGGGTGACTAATGGGGACGACATGTAACAGGGAGAAACTCGGAAAGCTGAGTAGGCGGCGGGTTCTCAGCAGGCCCATTTTGATTCTCATTCACAATAGTGGGAGCTACCAAGGCTGCATGTGTTTGGCTCTGGTACCACCACAGCCGTTTAATTGAAGGGTTGCTGAAGGAGCTCACAGTAGGACTGCACACCACAAGGCCATCAAACCTAGTTAAGCCAACCTAAAATAGGCAGAATAGAAAGTCCGATCAGAAAGATGCGAAACCTTGAGATGTAATTGTAGTCAGTCCGTTGTCATTTGGGTGGGAGTCATAAGCGCAGAGTGTTTTCAAGTGGTTTGTTAGCCTAATGAGAAGGGCCTGAGTCTCACCACAGATTTAATTGGAAGCAGCTGAGCTCAAGATGCTGACTGGTTTAAATGCCTTCAATCACTGCTGCAGGGGAGGCAACAACATAAAGGGTTAAGTCACCAAGTAACCAGGACTGCAGGGTGATATACTCATTTGATCTAATCTTATTTTACGTCATTTTATGCATCATCTCTGAATCTTACATACTTGATTGATGAATCTAAAAAAGATCATCCAGATTAAACAGTTTAAAGCTGTGACTGTTTTTAATTTACAGAAGTTAGGATAATGGCAAAAAAAAAATAATTGTGTTTTCAAAAGCAAAACACCCACTTGTCCTTATTTTTCTTGATATATGTGCCATAGATGTATTAGTTATTTGAACACATAAGTTGTTGTTTGTATTTTAAAGGTATTTTGAATTTCCTTTTTACCATAATTGATGAATTCATGTCATTTGACTGCATTGGAAAAACATATCTGGCAAAACAATGGATACAGTAGTGTCAGTTAGTGTTGGCACCGAACCAAAAGCAACATTACACACCTCTTTTCTTTCAATCATTTCCTCGTTTGCTTAAAAGAACAGGACTTGCCTTTATCTTGTTAACATTTAATCCTGCTAAATGCTACATTTCAACCTTAAGCATTTTTTTAATCAGTTCAGAAAAAAACTGTCCCCATTGCATCAGAACATTCCCACAAATGTTCTGTAGTGCTGTCACATGTCTGATTTGTTTTGTTTGTTTGTTTGTGTCCTGCCCAGGTATCTCATCAGCCAAGGTGCGAGCGTCGGTGTTGTGAACAGTGAGGGTGAGACGCCTTTGGATATTGCTGAAGAGGAAGCGATGGAGGAGCTTCTGAAAAATGAGATCAACAGACAAGGTGCACAAAAAGTTGACAGTTTCCCTCGCTTCTCAGAATTTGTTTTAAAATGTCACTGTAGCATGTTGGATTTTGCATTATACGAAGTGATCTGCTCCCTTAGATGTATGAAAGAACTTGTGTTTAAGTTTGCATCATGGAAAAACTCTTCAAACTGAATCTCATATGCAGACTGAATCCTGGTGTAATGATCCCAATGAAGACAACATGTCTCGCAGGGACTCAATTTGTATTTCATACATGTATGAGTGTATGGGTTTGTTCTCGAACAGGAACTGAATACTTGCTGTGTGTCAGTCACCTGCTATTTTTTCATTTTTTAAACTTGCTTGCTGAAACCTTACATAATACAAAAGAGTGATCCAGCTGGGTTTTGAGCACTCGTGTGATGGCTCAAAAGTGAAATGCTGGTTCTTGCTACTTTTGCCTGGGGCATTCTTGATAAAAATAAGCCTCCCCCTTACGGCAAGAGGCCATGCACAGACGTGTTGACTGGCCTCAGGCCAGAGGGGTGCTCCTCGACTCATATTCACAGATAAAGGTTTCAGGGATCTAGACTTTTTTTTTTTTTTTTCTTCCTGTTTTCTGAACACAACCCACAAACAACATAAGATGACATGAATACTGATAATTAATGCACCCATATTTCTTTTAAAGATGACACTTGCTTTTTTCCAATGAAATGGCTGCATTGAATTTTGTTGTGACTTCAGTTTCTTCTGAAGACTGCTAGTTTCCTGCCTACAAAGTGCTTTGTGAAGAGGCATTGCCATTTCATGATTGCATCTGTCCCCACATATCTTATGCGTCAGGCTCCGACAGAGTTGAAAAGCAAATGCACATCAGTTTTGTCCTGAAACTGAATTATTCCAGCCCTGTGTGGACGTAGTTGGAGGGAATTTTAATTGGATTGTTGTTTGCTGCATGATGTCCTATGCCGTTGATTATTGGATGTATTGAACAAAACGAAGGACTTTATTCCTTCTCGTTCTTCACTGTAAAACAAGTCTGGAAATTTGCAGGTTGCACATGAGCTAGGAGTTATTTTAAACAACAATAACAGCAACAATAAAAAAGTACTTGGACTGGCACAAAGAAGTTGCATTTTAGAGCTGGATGGTTTGGCCTTCTCTGAGACAAATTTTGGATTCAAACATCTCCTTTCTTGTAAAATCCTCTGAATTGCATGCAGAAAGGTCACATTTTAATCATAATTGATATCTTGCAGTCTCTTGGTAATATATTTTCCAAAAAAAAGGAGTGTTAAAACTGTCAATCCCTTAACTTCTAATTCAAGCTTCAAGTGTTGAAAAGTATATGGCATAAGCGATAATTACACCCAGAACACTCTTCATGTCATGCTCCTTGGCCAGATTATGTAACTCTAGTGATATTTGCACCCACCCAGACCTCAGGCATCCCGGCCAGCGCCTGCTGTCAGCTTTGATTTGGTGATGCCTGATGGATGTTCATCTCCACGCTGCCTTCTCTAACGCTCATCGCCAACTGATGCAGAAAGCCAGTCTAACTGTTTATTTACAATATTTGCAGACCTCAGTGAGTAAGATTGCGCTTTTAATTTATAGCCATGTTTATCTTTTGATACATAATTGTAAAAACTGTTTTCAAGATAAAGCTCCACTCTGGTGACTCTAAAGTCATTTTGGCCTCAAGGTGCCTGCGGACAATCCACAGTCAGGTTTTTTTCTTTTTCTAATTTTTTTTTTTCATGCTGGAGGTAGCAGGCAGCGTTATGCAACTAACTGTTGTGTAACATGTCTGTATGTTTGTAATTTGATTTTTCTCCTCTCAAAGAGATGCCAGTTAAGGAGTTAAACTTATTAGCACATGGCTATGGTTTTCCCGTTTTCAGGGATAAGTTCTCAATCCTCTCCTCGACTCCGATTCTGGAAAGTGACTGAGAAGCCCGGTCTTCAGTAAATGCAGCATGAAATCCTGCCCGTCCTTGAGTTGGACTCAAGGTGGGCTCTGTTTGCCAGGATGCCGGGAGGACGGTAATTTGGATTAGACTGGTGCTGGTTAAGGCTCAAAAGAAAAACTTTGTCCCCTTTCTTTTAAGTTTCCAAAAGAAACAAAAAGTTAGTTACCTTTTTGGTCCCTGCTCTGCTTTTGTATGGATTTCTCTTAATATTTCTCATTTTGCTGCTGGATAACCCTCCCCACCCCTTCTTTTACTGTTCTCAAGGATCAGGTGGGACATGTGCTGCTCTTTTGTAAAATTCAACTTTGAACTGCTGCCAGCTCCTCCACTCAGCACTTGTTCTGTGGTCCTACTTAGAGGCCATTAGGCTTCCTGCTTTTTATAGATGCAGTATAGGCTGCTTCCCAAGAGATCATGCGAAGTTGCCCTACCTGGCCAGCTCCCATTCCCCACATTAACTGAACTGCCCTAATGAAGTTTACAGTATTTCTGTACGATTAAAACGCTGCACACTTTCTCTTTTCCGTGAAGTTGTGGGAACTTTTCTGGGGTTGTTTTACCTTCGCTATACAGACAGTTAATGTTCTTGTCAAACAGCAATTTGTTTGCATTCTTACTGCCAACAATATTTATATGGTCAGATAGTGAGTTTCACTTCTTTAGACTTAAGTTCACTAATAGTCTTCACGAACAGCATGTCAAAAAATCTGAAAGATTAAAAGTTAAACTAGCTCAGAGAGAATCTGGTGTCGTCCAAAAACTGAGGTGAAAGGAACATTTTTCTTTCTCCTGCGCCTTTTTTTTTTTTTACACTAAATGGACAGACACAGATGTCCTGTCATTTGTTTAATAGGAGTAGAAGAAAAGCCCAAAACATTAGCTGAAGTTTTGGCTCTTACCCTGGAACATGTTTTGGATCAGTTGTTTATATAGTGTAGCTCAGCAGTGTTAACACTCAGCTGAAGAGTCGGTGAAGACGGAAGCGTTGAGTTTTAAGACCTTATGTTCCAACCAGGTGTCAACAAAACAATACAGGTCTGTTTTCACTGCTGCCCTGCCTGAGTCCTATAGTGCTGACATACTAACCCACTTAACCAGCTGAGTAATTTGTATGATTTCATCATGATTGCATTTCAAAACTGACAGAATATTGGCATTAAAAAGCTCCCAGAAAGCAAAACAAGTTCTGACAATGCCCTACTGTTCAAAGATGTCTTTTTTTTCTTTTTCTTTTTCCTTTTAGAACTTTAAATGCAAGGCTTTCTGTGTCTGAAGTAAAACGTATAAGCATATGTGTTTAAAACAAACAGAATTCAAATAGACATAAGTGTAATGTATTCCAAACATCAATGTTCCCTCGTTTCTGTGGAAAAGAAATGGATCTCCTGAGTATATCGGAGTAATTATGCCTTGTTTTGGCCAGTGTTCCAGCTTTCAGCATGCTCCTAAGTTACAACTAGTCCCTAGGTGTCAGTTTAACAGTACTGGCTTTCTCTATCCCGCCAGGGGTGGATATCGAGGCAGCCCGAAAAGAGGAGGAGCGGATCATGCTCAGAGATGCCCGGCAATGGGTCAATAGCGGCCAGATCCAAGATGTCCGGCATGCGAAATCTGGAGGAACGGCACTCCATGTAGCTGCTGCAAAAGGATACGTGGAGGTTTTAAAGTAAGTCCTGGTGGTTTACAGAATATCAAAACGTGTAGTGACCAACTCAAAACGAAGCCCGTAGAGACATAAAGCATCTCCTGTACGTTAAATCATATAAATGCTACTAACAGTTATGACAGTGGTGATGTCTAGCGTCAGTTTTTCTTCTCAGAATACGAGACGCATCTCGGCTTCGACATCTTGCTTTGTACTGACATCGTCTCTGTGTATTGTTAATGCCGTTACACTGCTGGAGGAGCGAAGCTCTAATAGCCTGTCCATCTGCTCCGGGAAGCCGGCCAGCACTCTGCTGCTATAGATCTCTGATGTTTAGCACAACTAACATAGACAAAATTGAGAGCTAGATGCTTGCCTGTAATAGCAAATATATTATCTGAAATATTAAAGTTTGGAAAACGTGACATCCAGTTTTGCGAATATATGACTTAAGATTTTCAGATTATGTCTCAGTAATTCACCGCGTGGGCTATATTTTGTTAATCTGACCCGCGGTTACAATGCTGACGCACTTCTAAAAGCCCGGACCCTGGCAGCACCTTAAAAGATTAGTTTACAGAATCAAATCCAGGAACCAGATTTTTCTAATTCACACAAACACTATTTTTATTTGCTCCCCTTCCCCCAAATCCCTCATTGTGCAGGCTTTTAATCCAAGCAGGGTATGATGTAAATATTAAGGACTATGATGGCTGGACTCCTCTACATGCAGCAGCACATTGGGGTAAAGAGGAAGCATGTAGGATACTGGTGGAGAACCTTTGTGACATGGACCTCATTAATAAAATGGTGAGTAACTGCACTTAGAAGGAAATTTGTCAGCAAGTGCTGCGCAATCCTTAAGTGAGGATTTATTCTTTTGCCTCAGGGCCAGACCGCTTTTGATGTAGCAGATGAAGATGTTCTAGGATACTTGGAAGAATTACAAAAGAAACAAAATCTGGTGAGTCGGTGTAACTGCTCTCTGGATAATGTCCCTAAACCAAGCAAGTTCAAGAACCTTTAAAACTGTTTTTGAGGAAATATAGGATTTATGACTCTCGCTGTTGTCTTTATTTCAGATGATGAGTGAGAAGAAGGATGTAAAGAAATCTCCTTTGATTGAAACAACCACCACAGGGGATAACAACCAATCACTGAAACCGCTCAAAAGGTAAATAATGATTTTGATTCTTCAAAACAAAAGAAAAAAAAATTCAGTGTCCTCACACTCTGCAATGATGTGTGTTTTAGCAAAGAAACGCTGCTTCTGGAGCCTGAGAAAAGCGCTCCACGCATTGAGACATTGGAGCCGGAGAAAGTGGATGAAGAAGAAGAGGGGAAGAAGGATGAATCAAGCTGCTCCAGTGAAGAAGAGGAGGAGGAAGATTCAGAGTCAGAGACTGAAGCAGGTACTGTGTTTACACCTTAAAACACTGAGAGGCGTCATTTTTGACAGATGTAGCCGTGTTATTTACCTCCTCGCTGGACAATCCATGTCCGTTTTTCAATAAACACTTGTAAGACTTAGTTTCATCATCAACTCTAAGTATTATTGCAGCATTTAACTGAAACGTTTTTAACCCTCCAGACAAAAACAAGCCGTCTGCAGTGGTGAGCAACAGCACAACGCCCACCCCCGCAAGCATCTCCGTCTCGTCTCCAACTAGCCCAACTAACCAGGTGACGACTCCAACTTCACCCATTAAAAAGGTACGAGCTGACAAAAGAACAATTTAGCTTTGACTGTTTGATCTTTAAAAAGGCCTCTAGCGGAAGCCGAGCACTGCAGCAAAGACGTTACGTAATGGCATCATTACTACCTTTAAATGTTAACTGCTCTTCCTGTTTGACATGGAGCCTTGCTCTTCTGAGTTTTAGCTCATTAAATGACTCCACAAAAATAAATCAGTCTTGTTTTTTCTTAAGGAGGGAATTTTATATCCAACTCAAGAATCTTGTTTAAATAACTTGAGTTTAAATTCAGATTAAAGGCCATCACACACTGTTTTTAACGGTTTGGTTTTGCTCTTTATGATGCAGCAAATGGATGCTGACATTTAACAAAGATGGCAGCGGGCAGCACAGTGGGGATAATGTTAACGATTCTCTAGGAATGTCCAGATACTGTGTGTGTGGAGGGTATGGAGCTGTAGATTGGGTCATGTGTTAGGATTGGTGGGTGGTAGTGTCCCACTTTTGGGTTTGCTGCCCTCTGCTGGCAAAAAAAAGAAATAACCAAAGCGAGCATGGCAAATTTCCCCAAGGGCATGGCTTTTATTTTCCAAGCTTAAAATGTTAGCCTATGTGTGACTAATGGAAACAAATTAGGGTTGCTTTTTTTTTGTTTGTTTTGTTTTTTGAGTGACCAAAGAATACTTTATTGAAAGAAATGCATTTATCAAAAATATATCATAATACAATAAAAGCCTAGAGTCTTTCCATTAAATCAGTGATCCAGACAACACTTGCAGACTGCACTTTTAGTTTAGCTTCACCTTCTGAGTTCAGGTTCAGTTGTTTTCACTCCATAACCACTCATACAAGACTGTCTTTCTTTTCTTTTCTTTCATTAAACTTCCAGATCTTATTTGAAGCATGGTGCTTACACAGCACAACATCCAGTGTTGAGGGTGCCACAGTGTGGTACGATTAGGCTTTGAAATGCCTGTCTTAGTCCATAAAGTGTTTTTTCTTTTGCTGCTGCTTCTGTCTTATTCTGCCTTTTTCTGTTCCAACCTCTCTGATCTCCTCCTGCATCTTTCTCATCCTGGCCTCTTGTCTTGGTTGGCTTTAGTTTGATTATATTACTCCCCTCATGCCTGTGGCGGAGCCAGGCTGTCCTGCATTGTGGCGTCAAGGTTTGCGCAAAACTGGCATTTCTCTTGTGCCCAAAAAACCTATGGTGAGGCATTGGTGTGCACCAGCGTTGTTTTTCTCATCCTACATCCACTTGTGCACTGACAACTCACTAAAATCTCCCTTAACCTCCCGTGCCTGATCCAGGTGATACAGGGTTTTTCCACTCGACTGGGTTGTCCTGCTTCAGTGCTCTGTGTCGGACTAAACCACGAAGACTACGGTCCATCTGTGGACTTTTGATTGCTTTTGACTTTGATGCAATATGCAAACTTAATTGAGCTTCAGTTTTTTTAATTTTCCATTCTGGTGCAAAAATTAAAAAACATATAGCAAGTTTGCGTCTAATTGTGGGTTTGTGTGGCATGGCAAGGCATGACTAAGCATCCCGGTGGAAAAATCCAGCATTAGTGATTGAACCCCCTATCACTCATCAACATTACATGGTGCTGTTTTCACTTGTAATCAACTATTGCACAACTGAAATTGTTTTCACCTTGTGTCTTTGTGTTTTTAAATTGCTTGTCTTCTTTTTTTTTTTTTATATTATTGACATTTTACCAGACCTATTTTAAAAATGTTAAACACCACCTGAAGCCCCCTCAGGTTGAATCCTTTAGGATCATTAAAGTTTTTTTTTTTGTTTGTTTTTTTGAGATTTTTTTTTTTTTTTTTACTCAGGAGCTCTCTCGTATTAATTTTTGTAGTCTGAATCAATGTGATGCATTTCTGAGCTGGCATGTCCTCCCTCATAAAGTCTTTTCTGGGTTTAATCCTCAAACTCTGCAGCTTTTATGGATTAATCCAAACTATTTATTTTAACCTTACTGAGGTATGCATTACTTAACAAGAAGACTTAAAAAAAAATCTCATTATATTGGCTTATTCATAAGTGGCTGTATCATTTCCCTGTCCCCCTGTTCAGGTCGCCCAGCCTGCTGCAAAGGTCTCAACTAAAGCGGATGAGGAGAGGAAGGATGAGTCTCCAGCATCGTGGCGTCTGGGTTTGAGGAAGACTGGCAGCTACGGGGCACTTGCAGAGATCACAGCCACTAAGGAGGCTCAGAGGGAAAAGGACACCACAGGGGTGATGCGGTCAGCGTCAAGCCCTCGTCTCTCCTCATCCTTGGACAATAAAGAAAAAGAAAAGGTCAGCAGCAATGTCGTGTATTATTTTGAACTTCTCAGATGCACTCCATCTCCGTTTTTGTCGGGATATTCTCGTAGGTTTTAAGGGTAGGGCAGTTCCTGCTGAGGTTTTCACAACTTAGAATATTGTCGTTGCTGGTAGTAAGTTGTCAAAATGTGACCCCCATTTGTTGTTTTGTGCAGGAAAAGGACAAAGGAACCCGACTCGCTTACGTAGCGCCAACCATCCCTAGGAGACTGGCCAGTACTTCAGACATAGACGAGAAGGAAAACAGGTGAACCCCCGCAGCCAAAGTACTGGCTCTGTGCAAACATGTGTTGGCATGAGCGGCTTCTGTTGCTCACAGCAGTGGTTTGCAGGCACAAAGCCTTGATGCTCTGCACGGTGTGAGTGGCCTCATGCGATAACTGAAATGTTTTATGGTGATAGTTTAGAAGAACTAGACATGAAGGGAAAGGTGCATCTCTAGTAAACATTTTGGGGTCTGCTACCAGAAGGATGAGGTACTAGTGTCGCTTGTGGATCCCCAGGGACTCTACAGCTCTGATACGTAGTGGCTCTTACACCCGACGACGCTGGGACGACGACCTGAAGAATAGCGAAGGAAGCGCCTCCACCAACCGAACCTCCAGCTACCAGCGCAGGTCAGCCCCAGCTGCTACACAGACGCCCCGCTCCCCTCGCACTGCCATCCCTCACCTCTTCATCCGACCCAGCTCCATCTGAGCCGATGCGTTGATCCATTACAAAGTTGAATTGCATAGCTTTGGAAATAAACAACCACTTAGATGTAATCGATAGTGCTTCTGTCGGTAATCTAGGGGGCATTTTGCTTCAGAGCCATCAGATATGTATGCAAATGCTTGGATTTGCAGCTGCTACTGTGAAAGCCATGCAAATCAGCTCAGCGCTTCTGTATAACTGCTGCAGTCTGTTGCATGATTGTACTTGTCCTGCCAGGTCGCTGTGTCTCTGAGGTTGAAATGCATCACTCAGATATTTTAACGAGCCTAGATGCTGTCTGATAAATCAGATAAATCATCCTCTCAGGGTTACTTATGGCACAGAACCAAGACGCCGACTTAGGCTGCATACATTTAGTGTGGGAGAAACGCTGGTTATGAGTCAACTAATGACAACAGCGTAGATTTCAGGGTGTAAAAAGCTGTTGAAGAACTTGTTTTTTATATTTTCTCCAGGTTCCTGACTTTAATGTAGAAATGCTGAAAAATCAGGCTCGCTCTTCCACATTTCATTTTAGAACAACTTGATTTCAGTGTAGCTGAAGTAGATCACTGCAGAACACCGAAAATCCAAATCAACTTTTTTCTTTAAACTGAAAATCTACGTTATTGATCCCATTAATGTTATTTAACATCAGTTGTTTGATTACTCCCCATGTGCCATGAACGCACCGTGTGTGTGTGTGAAGCTTGTTTGCTGGGTTTTGTATATGTGTGTGTGTGTGTGT
>JAOWBL010000016.1:9071783-9137096 GCA_028564865.1 Zenarchopterus dispar
CACAGAGCGACTGAATCGGTAAATGTGAAAGTAAAATATTACTTTATATACAACAGAACCAAAATAAATAATACTTTGTAGTAACTTCTCACAGCTTCCTTCTTTTACAAGCCTGTCGGGTTGTTTTAACTCGTTCACATGTCTTCTAAAGTTTTAATATGATCCATTTCTGTAGCAGGCTTAATTTAATTTTTTCCTCCCTGACGGCAGGAGATGTCAGAAATGTCTCGCTCTGTGTTTGCGCTGAATAAATACATAAAACTAAACAGAAGCTGATTTAAAAGTAAATGAGCCCGATCAAACGGACGCTTCTGCATCGCAGTCACGTAGACCCACTCATTTTTATTCATCTTAGAGTTGGTAGAGTAAAATGGCAGTTTTTCTTTTTTTAAAAATGAAATGGGAGTACCTTTGTTGGGGTATTTTTTTAATGAAAAAGAAAAAAGAGGAGGCAGACACTCAGAATGGCAGATGAAGCGGAGCTGCGTATGTTTTACGTCGCTTCTGTTCAGGTCGTAATCTTGGGTCAACATTCAAACTGTTGTACAGACACGGCCGGTTAGATGTTCCTCTTCAGGAAAATTGATTTTAAGAAGGAGTATTGGGGGGGATCCATTAAAGTCCTGGTAAGCATGTGTTTTCCGTCACTGATAACAGGATGTGTTTATTTTTAGGTCTTAGGCGGCCGGCTGATCTTATCTGTGTCACTTTTGCCGTTCTATCTGCAAGCATCATGCTGAACAAGAAATCTCTTTATCATTCCATCGGTTTTCAAAATCTGTCCCATTTTCTAACAGTCTCACTTTTCTGTTTTCCCCTCTTCCTCCTCCTGGCCCCCCTTCTCCGTTTGTTTATTTTGTCCTGTCTTTCATTAATCCTTTCTGCCCTGATTTTTGTCTCTTGAAACACATTTCTTTGCTTTTGTCCTCTGCCCCTCTCACTCTTTTCTGTGTCCCTCCCCTCGTTTTTTTTTTTTTTGTTTGTTTTTTGTGATCCTGTGTTGTGGTTGTCTTCCACCCTCCCCTACCCCTCCCTGCAGAACCTCCCCCAGGTAAAGCAGGTTCAGGCCCTGCGGCAGGTTAAGGAGCGGCTGCAGGCTGAGAACCGGGCGCTGGCCCGAGTGGTGGCGAAGCTCTCTCAGTCGGCCTGCAGCCAGCTGCCCACCGTCGACCTCTAGGCCACGTCCGTCTGTCCACCACCATCTTTTCCTCCTCCCCCTCTTCTTCTTTCCTCTTCTTCACTCCCCCACTTCTTCTTCTCTTGCTCCATTTGCGCTCTGCCCCGCAACCATAGACAGGCAGGTGTCCAGCCGCCCAACCATGACTGCTTTTGTAAACCCCCTCCTGCCTCCCCAGAACGTTTTGATTTTCAGATTGGGGAGGATTTTTTTTTTTTTCTTCCCCCCCCTTTCCTCTGGTTTTTACAACGGGACACTCTCCTTTCACAGTGCACCAATGCCAGGTGTGGAAAGGTGTGCTTTCCACACCTGTCATGATGTGAAACCTAAATAAGATCAGATCAATGAAAATGATGAGGGCTCAGTTGGGGGCGGGGCTCAGGTAAGTGATGAAGGGAGACGGAGCAATCACACGGATGACTGTGAAGGAAAGTGTCCGCTGTTCTGGTTGCTCTGATGCTTTTCTAAGAGGAAGCGCAGGTGTTCAGTTTGGCTTGTTCTGGCTTTTTTTTTTTTTTTTTTTTTTTTTTTTTTTGCATGAAATAGCTTCCAGTGGCATCAGTTTGTTTGAAGTCAGAGACTGAACCTTTTACCCTCGCCATCCTCCCCCCTGTGATGGACGTTTTCACAGATGACATAAATATACCATTGGATACTGGCTTAACTTTTTTTTTTTTTTTTTTAATAGATCAGCATGAACTATAATACAAGCTTGAGTCATGTTCAAAAGAAACAATAGGTAATATGTAATCAATAAAGTCTCGGTGGGCTTAAATCTTGGGAAGATCCTGGAATTAAACATGTTTTTTCTGTCTTTAATGCCATGTTTTTACATTAATTTATTGGAGGATGTTTACATTTCTGAAGACTACTTTTTATTTTACCATTTTAAAATTCAGCAGAGAGGAAGGCTGAGCAAGAATTCACTTATAGTATCTCACTAAAACCATACTAATGTCCATATTAGATCTTTATTTCTGTCATTAACCCCCGGATTTCACTTGGTGCAACCGTTTTGCTGCCCTTTGCCCCATTTCAGGATTACATGAGTTTAGAAGATGCTTTTGACTCGGAGTCGACATTTGGTTCAGTATTTTGCTTTGAGCTGGGCGAGATTTTGTACCATTTCCAGGCCTGCCATCTTGATTCAGTGGCTCATATGGAAACTGTCTCTTTACGTTAAGAAACTTCTCAGAAAAACGTTAGTGTGGAAATAAACCAGGCTTCGTCTTACCCAGAGACAGTAGATGGGGTACTTGACACTCCTTATTTGAATAAAGTGGTTTTATAGTTAAATCTCTCGTCTAAGGCAGTGCAACAGCATCATGAGATTAATTGATTTAAAATATCTTGGTGCTTTGCAATTATTGTTAATTATTGTCAGACAAAACGGTCCCGTTGTGGTATGAAGCCTTGTAAGGGACAAAAATCTCTCTGAAGAAGTCGCAGGTCTGTTCCTAGTGGAAACCTTGAAGTCAGGTCACAAAAAAAAAACAAAGGATTTTTAGAGAGATCTGTCTGAAATCCACCTTCTGAGTTTGATCCAGTAATTTAATATCTGGGATTATTTAAATCATATTCTTAAAAGTACAAATAGCCAACAGGAAATTCAGGACAAGCATGTACTTGTTGAGCACGTCTGGTGTGGAGCATCATCTCCATGTTAGTGCAGTCGACGATCACAGCTTGAACCAGATCAAGTAAGAGTGTTTGTTTTCTTGTTTATTTTATTTTATTTTTTTCTGTCGTGTGTATTTTCTTGGCTGCCGGCGAGCAGCCGCTCAGATTCTGCATGGCTTTCTCAGGATCTCTGGCCTGCGGTGTGTCTGCTCTTACTTCCCTCTACCTTGATTTGGGTCAAAGGTGTGACTTTTGTTATGTTTTACCACCAAAAAAAAAAAACAAAAAAACTACAAGACATGCTGTGTGACTCCCAAGACTGCTTACACACAGGCTGCAATTAACAGTTTGTGGCAGAGGTCTGACTGGTTTAACAACAGGTTTGTGTCGAGACTCGTCTAAGCCTTGTTTCTCTGTCCCTACCCCCCACCACCGCCCCTCCCCACCCTCTGTTCCTCTGTTTCCCTTTCAGATGCTCCCAGACTTGAAAGCAGACAACCAGAGACTAAAGGACGAGAACGGAGCGCTCATTCGAGTCATTAGCAAGCTTTCCAAGTAGAACAGACCCCCCCGCCCGCCCCGTCTTCTGCACCTGCTAGCCCCCCCCTCCACGGCAGCGACTAATGGAATTGCACATTTAGATATTAATTGCAACAGACATCAGACAAGACTCCTTCTTCTTCTTCTTCTTCGTTTTTTTCTGTCCCTCCTCTTCCTGACTCTCTCGGCTCGGTTTTTTGCTCCTCCTCCTCCACCGCAGCATCCATCCACCCATCCAGCTCATCTCCTCCACCTCCTCGTGTGGCTGCTGTCCTGATAAAACCACTGAGTTTACAGAGCAAAAATGAGAAAGGGTTGTGTGTTCAGCATGTGAGAGCATCGTGGGCGGGGAAGCCTGAAAACTATTTAACCAATAAGCCTTAGTTGTACATAAAGAGAAAAAGGAAAAAAAAAAAAAAAAACACTCGCATCGATCTCTTCTTTCTCTCTGCTTTCACTGAAGAACAAATATTATCCAACACCTGATTTTATTTGTGCCACGATCTCTTATTTTCCCCTCTTTTCGTGTACGTGTTGTGTGCGGTGCGGTTCCCTCCTTCACTCCCTCAAGTGCCACTTCTGCTTGATATCAGCCCCCCCCCTTTTTTTTTTTTAACCACCTCGCGGTTCACCGGTGCACGCACACATACACTTGCCCACCCCCTCCACGTTTTTGTACCTCTGTGCTTCTTCCTCCAAGAGGGAAAAAAAAAAAATTCAATTCTCGCTTTAGCGAAACGAGGCGGACCTGGTGGAATTTAAGCTTTCACTGTATGTGCAATATGCATTTCTTTTTATTTTTAATATGCTTTAATGAGTCCACCACAAGTAGGATTTTTTTTTTTCCACTCTTCCACCGCTTCCATCGCTCACTCTCGTCCCCCCCTTTTTTTTTGTTTTTTTGTTTTGTTTTTTAAGTTTGTAGTCGGTTTATACTCCGTATTCCTCACTTTTGTTTTAGCAGGTACTGAGTGATGCTGTATATACCTGTATGTATTTGTTTGAGACCAGCACACGGCATGCGTTTATGGTTCCCGTCTGTTACTATTAAAAGTATACAAATTCCAGAAGACAAAAAAGTGTGTTTTAATTGTTTTTTTTTTTTTGTTTGTTTTGTTTTGTGTTTTTAAAATTTTATAGGCTAAAGACATTGGATTCAGTACATTAGGGCCTCTCATACATGCGGCAACTGGCGGTGTTCAGTGCATTTTTTTTTCCAATTTAAAATAAGTGTTCACATAATTGTGAGCTTCACTACATTTCACTTTCATTGTATTCAGTATCATGGAAGAGTGCTGTTAATTTTGTTTCCTTTTTTTTTTTCTTTTTTTTTTTTTTTTTTTAAAGCTGTAGTATTATAGCCAAGGTGTTGTCACTAAAAAAAATAAAATATATATATAAATATATATCTATATCTTAGGTATTGCTAACCCAGTCCTTTCTACGATGTCTACATGCACTGTCGATGCCATGTGAGGAGTCTTGATGTCAGGTTAAAGCAAAATGCCACCGTCAAAAATATTCCATTCATCTGACAACATTTTATGCATTTCAGTGGCCTTTTAAGGATGTTTTAGTGAGAGAAGTTTAGTCACTGCAGGTGGACCAGTGGCCATCTACTCTGGTTTAGACTTCTTTTTGTTTTTCTTTTCTTTATTATTATTTTTTTTTCCCGTCATCTTGTAAAATAGGTGTGTGGCTTAAAACATGCAAGCTGTGCTGTGACTACCAACCACTGAAGAGTTCATTAAAAATAAACTTGTACATTGTGAAGGCCCTTGTCTCTGTACTTTTTTTGTTTTTTTTTTAAATCTTGTGCTGTTGCCTTGAACCTTTTATGAAAGTGTCATGCATGTTGCTGAGTTTAGTTTTTGAAACGCTCCTCTTGAAAGACTAACTCGTCTAAATGAAAAAGATTTGATTAATATGTTTCCATCAGTCCAACGTGAATAAATGTTTTTGTCTGCTACAGCGCTGAAATTGTAGAAAGAGGTCGTGATTCAGTTTGTGGAACTCGTCTTTAAATAGAACAGTGAATATATTTGAAATCTTTATATATATATATATATATATATATATATATATATATATATATATACACACACACACACACCTCCAGCTCATGGGCTAAAATGCTTTTTAATAGTTATCTTGGTCTTTTAATAAAGTCTGAGATACCTGTGATATCTGAGTAAAGTTTAAAAAGATAGTAAATGCTCTTTGACTCTAGAAGCATCAAATGGTGCAAAACGCTGCTACATCTGTAAAGGCAAAGGAAATTACATGTTTATATGATGTAATAAAATTGTATAAATAATATCTAGAAACATCAGGATTTGCTGAAAATCATATTGACATTTGAATTTTTAACAGTTGAAACATCATTCAGCCTGAGTTACAACCACATGTTGTTGCTGTTCTCCATCAATCCAGTAGGTGGAGCTTTACAGTCTTTCAAGTGCAGTTTGTGTTGTGTTAAAGGTGTTTGGAGTTCCAGCTGCTGTTTCTGCTTTCATCAGGGCCTTCCTTTTAATTTTATATTTGTGACACATAAATACAACATCTCTTGACATGAACATGAACATCAAAGGCTTTCACTGTGCTCTTTTTCTAGTTTACCCTGCGTCACTGCTCTTTAATATAACCACACATGACGGCGTATCTGAAGCAAACGTAAGCACAAGCCAGACTTGGACAACATGTAAACGCCACTGTGAAGTAATCTGCGGTGAGCGTTCGCTGCCGCTCCCCATCACCGAGTACAGCTGGGATTTGTAGAGTCCTTTCCGTGTCGGGTCAGTGATGACTCGCAGAGAGTGGGCCTGTTCGGGTCCGTGATGGAGAAGCGGCATCTGCTGTAATTACCCACAATCGTGCAAAAATGTCATGCCTCTGCATTTTCCATTGCCTCAGCCTGTGGTGAAGGAGTCTGGTTTGTGTCCGTAACCATCTCAAGGAAAGTGCTCTCAAAAGGACCTTGACAGGACATGATGTGGAGAAGAAAAAAATGATTACTGCCATTAGGAGTAAGCCCGTGTGATTAACAAATGTTTTGAGTTAATGCTGCCTTTCCATGACATTTGCTTCCCTCCAAGGCTGAGGATGTGACAGCAGGTATGTAGATATCTTTTTTCCCCTAATACTCAAGGTTAAAGGTCACAGCTTTCGTCATACTGCTGGCTGGTTCCTGGCTCAACTGTGCTTTGCTTTTCTAGCTTGGAAACATCCTCTCAGCTGGTTTTATTTGGCCCTAATCTCCCTCTCTCTCCCGTAAAGCGCTGCAGCCCAAACAAACCTCCAACACGAGACTTAGACACAGCGACTGAGCAGAGCTCCCTCCGCTGCAAGGAGCGACAAAGACAAACCGAGGCATCCAGATGAAGTGACAGCTCGAGTCTGTCGGAGAAACGAAGATAAAGACCCTCGGCTAGAAAAACAAAAGTGTGACGCGAGGCAGCAGTGAATGCATGTAGAAAACAGGATATTATGACGTCTGGACACGTCGACGGGAAACTCAATATCCTGCACCGTTAGCTTATAAAGGGCAAGCTGGTTCATTGATTAGTTATATGAGGGAAGTTCTGAATGCCAGTTGTTTTTTTTCTTTGCTCTAGATGTGAAAATGTTTAACCATTTGCCATTTTGGGAGAGTTTTATGAGTAATTTTTTTTTTTTTTTTTGACTTCACACAGACTGAATAATTACTCAAATGGAGAGCAATTACCTTCCGGTTTAAGAGCACTGTTCAGAGAAATCAATTAACTGCAAAGCTGGCTTTCATTTTTTTTTTTTTGGGGGGGGGGGGGACTTTTTGAGCTGAGATGCCAAACAATTAACCAAACCAAACTGATAGGGGGAAAATTATTAAAATGGGTAGTAGAACATTTACAACTATGTTAACTATTTTCCATATGACAGAGGGTTAATTGTTTTGTGAGAAGTTTTGACTTTGAATGATTTAATCAAAAGTACAATTAACTTATTTTTCAGGCAGTGAGCAGGAAAAATGTGTGAAAAAAAACATTAAATTAAGGAAAAGTGAATTCTTCCGTTTCAGTTTTAATCCACTCTGTTTACCAGTACTGATATATGAGTGGGGACGGTCCGGGACGTCTTGAGATGGGACTTCGTTTCACTAGAGGTTTGCTTTGCTCTGCAGGGGCTGAAATGTAAACTTTCTTGTGATATGCTGCCCCCATGTGGTCAGGAGAGATATTTCTACACACAGTGGCTTTAAAGATGCAAAGAATTCCAACATAATTTGATTAACTGGGTTGGAAAACATAATAAAGGGGATGATTTTGTCTTCTACACTGATGACTCAGCAACAGGGAGAGGTAGATGAGGAGGCTGGGACACTGACATCATCATCATTGTTATTGTTATCATCATCAGCAGATGGCACCTTGCACGAGGCTTTGAGAAAACCACAGATGGAATAACGGACAAACTTCTAACATGGACAAACAAAAAAACACTGAATCTGTGAAAGGAAATTTGGATTGATCCTATTTTGAAGCAACAATTAAAAAGGAAAAGTCTCTAATATGCACGTTGGAGGTGACTGACTGTAACTAAATGTGTTGATTTGAATTCTGGACTTCATTTCTTGTACTTTAGTTGATTCTTTTTCCAACATTTTCCCTCCAGAATGTCCTCGAGGCCCATGTTAGACTTTTTAAGCCATTACATTTGCTTAACAGCTTTAGTCCAGTCATTTCTACAGTTACAAACACGATTTTAAAACCATTTCCACCTAGTCAAAACTATTAAGGAAAAATATTTGGAATCTGGAATTGTGCAGATAAAGTGAAAGTTGAAATTTTGAGAAAGTTCTACTTTCTAGCATTCAGTGAATATTTTAATCACTAAATTAATTGACACAAATTTGAGCTGTCTAAAGCAAGTATTATGTTTTATTTTTGTTTCATGCTGTTTCAGAGAGTAGAAAAAACAACCTAAACTAGTTTCTAAAAAGGTTTCAACCACTCGAGAAGATAAGAGTTTTCAGGTAAATTTGAGGACAGTCTGAGATTATTTTGTTTAGGGATATGTCATGCTCAAAGTCATTGTTGGGTAATGCTGATGAAACAAATAAGAAAGCTTTTTAAAAAATACTCAAACTATTTCCCACCAATCAGCAGCGATATGGACTCCTCAAAGCAGCTGATAGCATTAAGTAAACTGGAATTCCAGAGATGAAGTTGAGGTTTTTTTTAACTCTCATATATATATATATATATATATATATATATATATATATATATATATATATATGTGTATGTATGTTTGTTTGTATGTGTATATATATATGTATGTATATGTGTACATATGTATGTATGTATGTATGTATGTATGTGTGTGGGCGTAGATTGAAAATGCTTTAATGAACTTTTTAATCTGAGCCACTTTAAAAACCAGGTGAACTTTATTACAAGTCAAACCAACTTTGACATGTAATTTTTTGGGCACATGTGACTGGGATGCTGGACTTTTCCCTGTAGTGGAACGTTTTCATGCCGTTGAAGCAGTCCTTTTACCAGCTGATCATGTTTCCCACCTGCGAGCTGGACTCTGCTCCCGTCCCACAGCGGCCCTTTGCCAGGATTTCGTGGGAAGTGTGTCACCTAAAACTCCCTGTTGTCCCACTGTTTCACTTCCTTCCTGCTGCTGACCGCGGAGCTCGGCGCGGAGCTCTGCTGACTCACAACAGGGGGATTAAACCACAGTAACGGGCAGTTCAACAGTTCAAATCCAGGATCATCTGATGGGAAACAGGAGGTGAACACTTTAATCTCTCCAAAACGCTTTTGTCAAAGACCCTTGACCTGCTCGCATTTCTTCTCCAAATTTCTGGGAATGTCATTCTTTTCACAATAACTTTTATGAGTCCAATGGGCGGTATTTGTATTAGTCTTTAGCTCAAAAACTGATTGCATAAATCTGGGAGTTGTTTTTTCTTTTTCCGGTGGATTCATGTGGGAGAGAGCTTGGTGTATGCTCCTTGCTGCAGAATTACCCGCCTAATAGCTTCTGACTGAAACATTACTGCTAAATAAATGGAAATATGTGAACGCAGTCGCAGCCATTAGACATTGTTATGTTTGATATAAATGTCTGGATATTTGTAGTGCTTATTTCACAGTCTGGAGAGCTTTTCATTTTTTCTCTTTACCACAGACATGTCATGCTTTACAAAACACATGATGGGACTGTTCATTAAAAAAGGAACTCGATAATGCTTTCAGAATTGGTTCAAGGGGAATGAGTACGTCTAAATACTAAGTAAAAACGCTTAACAGGAGAGTCTAAACATTGTTATTCTTGGAGCGCTTTGCAGGAATTTAGTCAGAAGCGCCACAGAAGTGTTTGTGTTGGCATGAAAGTGGCAACCTTTGTTCGCCCTCGTCCGTTTTTCTCCTCAGACAGAAATATGCTAAAAACGCAGCAGCTTGACCTGAGTCCATAGATCAAGGTTTATTTTTAGGAAAAGGCGCCTCACTCCCTCGCTCCACCCAGCTTTTCTCATCATCTCAAACAGGGCTGGCACATGCAAAGACAATCCGGACTCTCGCTTAGCTGTGGATCTGATTTGGACCAAAAACATTATGAACAAGTAAATCTCCACGTGGGCATTGATGACAGACTTCCCTGAAAGTCAGTGCACCCTTGGGAAGCAACTCCACGCTCACTAAT
This sequence comes from Zenarchopterus dispar, assembly GCA_028564865.1. Classification (NCBI taxonomy): domain Eukaryota; kingdom Metazoa; phylum Chordata; class Actinopteri; order Beloniformes; family Zenarchopteridae; genus Zenarchopterus; species Zenarchopterus dispar. Next base: position 9,081,817 of record JAOWBL010000016.1, read on the forward strand.
CTAACAACGTGAGGTTCGTAGCCCTCCAGCACATCAACACTGCAGGCCTGTTATCGTACCATGAAATTAGATTTTTGACAGTAAGCGCCTATAGCAGATTTAAATCACTGAATGGGTAAAAAACTGGGCTCGTGCAGTATGCACAGGGACTAAATATCTCAGGAATGCCATGCAGAGTTATTACAAAGGAGTTTTGCTTCAGCACACAGCAGTGACTTGCAGAATGATATAACTCCACTAAGCTGGGATCATAACACTAGAGAGATCTCCTGAGGGGCTTGAAATGCTAATGCAGACTGTATTACATGTTTACCAGAAACAAAGTTATAATATCTATACATATAATTGATGACAAAACCCATATGAAAGAAGTGTGGAGAATGTGACAAACGCTGGCATGTGCAACGTAGCAGAAGTTTAGAAAGCTTATGTTTTAATAGTATGTACCAGCGACATATTTCCAAAAATCTGGGATTTGAAAGAGAAGGATTTTATATTTCCTCTACTGTAAATCCAATAACTGAAAAATTCTGAGAACCCCAAGAAATCCCTGTATAAAAGGGACAAGGATAAAAACCAATATTGCCAGTGATCCTCAAGCCCTCAGGTGACACTACCTTAAAAATGGTCATGTTCCTGTAGGTGATTCTGAATAATAATAATAATAATAATAATAATATGCATGATCTCAGGAACAGTTCTAAAGACTAATGTATGAATAGTTTAAATCTGAAAGCAGTCTATTATGCCTAACTCATCCCACCACAGGATTTCAATCAAGTTCAGATCTGGATTTTTAGAGGATCATTGCAAATATTGATCCTCATCTTTTACAGGAATTCAGTTGTAGATCTGCTGGGGTGTCTTGAATAGTTATTTGGTATAGTGACTCAGATCGCCTCACTTTGGCTTTATAATGTGATACATTGTTCAAAAAAATCTTGTGGTTTATTCAGATGCAACTTTACAAACCTAAACCTTGCTGTTATGTTGCTTTTAGAGCTAAAGGACCTCCTCCTGCTAACAAGATGTACATGCTCAGTCTTTTTCTAATAGTACTATCATGAACTTAAATGTTTAACATGTTAACTGAGGCCTGTAGAGTCTTTTTGTGATTTCTCTGAGTGTAGGACAGTCTAGCATTAGGATAAACTTGCAGGGACGACCACTCCTATGAAGATTAGGAAACTATCTTGAATGTTTTCTACTCCTGACTAATCTTTCTCCCTGTAAAACAACAAACTCTGGGTTGCTTGGAAATGGATTTATAATCCTTTCCACATTGAGTGGTGACAGTTGTTTCTTTAAGATCTCTGCTGATATCACAGGGCATACTTAGTTTTTCCTTGGTCCATTTTGCATTAATTTACGTTACATTTATTCATCTTTGGTCATATTATGGTCAATTTTAAAACTGCTGAGCAGGCAAAATTTGAAAAAAGGGAAAGTAACAGGTTAAAAAAGAAGACACAAACCTGTCAGTCTTCTTGTGTAGTCCACACCTTTCCATTTTACTGGAGATCTGATTAGCACATTGCTGTGTAGACAGGAGCACGGAGGTTCTGCTGTGATCAGAGCTGGTCGGGCGAGTCCTCCTTTGCCTGAGGGAGTCTGTTGGATCTGCGTGGGAGAATTCGATCACTGACAAGCTGTCTTCAGCTGAAACGCTGATCTCCAACTGTGCTATTATCAAAGTGCCATTGAAGTTGAGATATCTGTCATGTTGTGCTGTTGATGCAAATCAGAGCTGTGTAGGTTACACAGAGGCTTTTATAAAGACGTTCCTCTGGCAAAACTTACCGCTTAAATACATCGTTCAAGATCTGCAAAACTTTGAACTTTGTCAAAAATGACTTTTGAAAAAGGTTCATTCTGGTATTCCCTTTTGAGAATGATCAGTGTCATGTTGCACATTATATGATGTTTTTACTGCAACTGTTAATATTTTTTAAAATATAACTATTCATGTAAAATAGTAAGTATGATTACAAACTCTCTTTATGGATCAGATAATGGGTCAAACTGTATTCACTATTTTAGGAGACAATAAAGCATCCACTCTTGTCACTGAGTGAATAAATCAATTTTACTATTACACATATTGACCCTAGTAGGTCATTAGGGACCTTTTGGTCCTTTCAGGCAATTTTCCCCTCAATTTTTGGCTACAATTTTGTAGTGTTACTAAATATGTGATGATTTTTATTGTCTTGAAAATTTTTGAAATTCAACATTTTCTTAAACATCAACAACACACCTTGGAGCAAATTTACTTCCCTTTTAAGTCATTAGAGAAAATAAAAAGCAATAAAAAGTTAATATTTCTTTCCATTCTTCTTCTTATTTATTTTTATCCATCTATCAATCAACCTTAATCCTTTTCAAAACCACTAAATATTGACATTTTTTATTACTACAAGCCTTTTAATGCTGATTTGATGACATGACACCTCTGTTTTTGTGAAAAAAAGCATGTAAAAAGAGTTATTTAAATACAACAAATGCAAGGGGAGGCTGGCTCAGTGTTAAATGTACCAAAGATGAGTAAAAACACTAATTTCAATACTTTGTTTTGCATTTTTTTATATTTACTTGGGCATTAAGAAATATGCTTTTTCATGCATAGTCATAAAATAGAAACTGTGCCACCTCATTGTAAACATTAACAATAATGAACTGTACTATCTTTTTCCAAGACGAAAGCCTGATATTACAGAATGTATCATCACATTGTGTAAAAACTGGGAGATTAAATAATGTGGTTTTAATGGGACTTTTTTTCTGTTGCAAGTTACTACCCTACAAGGTAGTAACTTTTAAATCTGATATTAGTTCACATTTACAGGGTTTAAACTATGAAAATAATTTTTTTATGATAGTTTTGTTTAGGAGTGAAGTTAACTGAGAGATTTGAGGAAAAAAGGGAAAAATAAATCTGTTTTCAAAGCACTTTTTTAGAGAGGGCTTTTTCCCATCTAATGACCAAAAGGGTAGTAAATTGAAGAGACCCACATGAGTTAAACAGCTTCTCAAATAACCATGTACCACCAGTATCAAGCTTTTGGGGGACTTTTAGGCAACTGTTGAATCGGTATTGCTGCGTTTGTGCTCAAAGAGAGATCGGTGTGAGCTTCGGCTTTACTCGGAAGCGCTCGTGTCTTTCCGGTGTCAGCCGGCGCGCCAGAGGGCAGCGCGAGCACGGGGGCTCCAGATCAGCACCATTCATCTGAGCCGAACGCGTTTACACCTGGTGGGTCAGAGCAGAGCCGTTCCGAGACGAAAACACCACCACACACGTGAGTTTCCTCCAGAAAAGTTAATCTCTTTTGTCGAGGGAAAGTTACTTAGGCTTAAACTGCAACGCATTTAATATAGCAAAAGAAAAAAAAAAACTTTATTTGTTCCAAATAAAGTTAAGCACTTCGCAGCGCGAGACGGTAACAATGTTTCCGTTCAGAAAGCGACCGTCAAATCCATTTGAATGTTTTGCTGTTTTTTTTTTTTGTTTCTTTCACGGTGAAACTGACTTTAGTTTCTCTCTACCTGTCAGCAGCTCTCTGGTTAATCACTTCAGGAATGTGGTGCCATTAGGACGGCGGCCGAGTAGCTGAAAGTTTAACTTCAACTTCACCAGCCAGAGAAAAAGAAAAGGGATAATGGCCACCGGAGGATTTAAGTCAAACGCCACCACAGACTTTTTGGAGGAGTGGAAAGCAAAACGGGAGAAAATGAGAGCTAAAATGCTGGGGGACATTGCTGCGGCCACCGGTGCCCCCTTGAGCACCGGCAGCAACAGCCGCCACACCGCCGCCACCCCTCCGGGGACCGACTCAGCCAACAACGGCAACCCGGAGCGGAGCGCCCCAGCCGGGAACTGCCACCCCTCCTCCTACTCGCTGGCTCGGTCCTCCTCCGGTAGTGCTCTCAAGAGACCGGAGGAGGAAGCGCACCACCCTGTCGCACCCACAAACGCCCCGGGGAGCAACCTGAAGAAGACCACGCCTCAGCCAGAGAAGACCCAGTGCGCTTCACCGGACTCCAGTCCAATGGCTTGCAATGACAGCGACAAGGAGAGTCCATCACCCAGCAAGGGGAAGGAGAAGAAGAGCGCCGGTCCCAGTGCCAGGAAAGGGAAAGGACAAATTGAGAAGAGGAAGTTAAGGGAAAAGAGGAGATCAACAGGTGTTGTCAGCATACCGTCCAATGAGGTGAGTTAATCCTGCGTGTATCTGATGTGAAGCTGTCACACTTAAGTCAGTCCACTTCAGGAAAAAGAGCACGGTTTCATTTTTGGTTGACACGTCCTCAGGAAATAACTGATGTTTATTGCAGGAGGCGGTTGTTTATTCTGTTTAGGGTTTCTGAGTCATTGTTCAGGCAAGTTGCTGCTACAAAGAGGGGTGATGTGGAGGCCCATGCTGGGATGGAGATAGTAAGGCCAAAGTTGTGCTTATGTTAAGGTTAATAAAACAAACAAAAAAAAAACTCATCCAATAAGAACCTCAGTGTTCAAGTTCAAGTTGTCCAGATAGATAAGAGGGGTTTCAAAGGTAAAGTTAGGGGTTATCAAAGTCTGGCCTCTTAGGACATCGCTTTCATGTCATGTGAAGAAATTGTTTGCACTGCTATAATTGGGTTTCCTTTTGTAAGATGTTATGTTTGACATTCTTTATGTGTATCCAATACTGTGTGAGCAGTTTTGAAAAAGTTTTGTTACCCAAAAATTCCTTCTGGGTGTCAGTCCATGTTGTTTTTCCATAAATAATGTGAAGCAAAGAACACCACTTGTTTTTTTTTTTTTTCCCCAAAAAATTCCTCTCATACGCGTGTCTGGTTTAATCGACCCTCTGTAGGGAGAGAAATGAAAGCCTCTCTCAGAGTGGGATCAGAGAGTGGGATTAGGAGGGGTGTGGGGGTGGGGGGCTGTTTGCTGATGTTACATGTTTATTGTTATTGAACTGAAGTCCTGTCACACTCCTGCCTAGTTTGGACACATGCAGGAACTCTGACGTGAAGCTGAAGACCACCGCTGTGATTATGTACCCACACACACTCTGTAAAAAGAAAAATAAAAACAACAAAAACTCCTCAAATTAGACACAAATGGTGAGAATGCATGTTTTTGTCATTAAGGTAATGCCTGTGGAAGTAGTCCACAACTACGCCGTTTTCCATTTCCTTTTCGTTCTTGTGTTTCACAGCCACCCAGGACTCTGTGCCCTCGGGGCAGCACAGCGTGGAGCTTGACCAGTTTGTCAGTTGGCGCTCCACATCCTGTCATTAGGTGCTCTGCAGCGTCGAGCGCTAGCCGTTTGAAAAGTGGTCAAAAGCCAGGCTGTAATGCTGGGCTTCAGCTCTCTGGTTTGTGCCAGATATGTCCGATGGAGCCCATAGGCAGCTGTTTATGTAGTAAAGTGGAATGAACGGACTATAATTAAAGAAGGTAATCTAATGAGGTGGTGAGCTTTTTTTTTTTTTTTTTTTCTTTTATGTGCATGAGTGAAATGGAGACAAAGAACTGGAAGTGTTGGATCCCAGCTGAGAAATGTGGTCTGAGTGCAGTTTTCGCCCTACTTTGACTGTTTACATATAACCACATTTGTAAAGTATGCTGACGATGAGTTTGTGTCATCAAACATTTCAATAACTCTATTATCTTCCACTGTGAATACAAATATTATGTCTGTTATTTGTCTGCGGTCAAGCTACTTCTGTTGCTGAAATTACAGGACAAAGATCAACCACTGGGTCTACTTTTTGATCAAGTGTTGAAAATGGCCATCAGTTTCCCACACCAAAGGGGAATTAAAAAAATAAATAAATAAATAAATAAATTTTTTTCTGAAAATTGCTCCAATGCTATAAGGTGATGGATCTCATGGGGATGAGATGTTTGAAAGGCTCCACTCATGATCAATACTTTTCTTGAGATCTTTGTTGTGACGTCCTCAAATTGAGGAAGTCACATGACATGGGGATCTTTTGAAATAGCCAATTCAATTTTTAATAATTTAATTTTCAACAGAAAAGAACTGCTTTTGCTTTTTTTCCATAATAAATTGGTTAATAAATTTATTTTTTATATTGATTGACTTATTCAGGATCTGCCTCATAAAATTAAACAAAAGGGTTATTGTAACCAAGATGGGGGTGCTTGTGACTTCTGTTATCTTTTTCTTTATTGCTCTTGTTTTCTCTTCCAAGTGGTCATCCTGTTCAGCTGCACCAGTGTGTTGATCTTTCTTTTCTTCCTCTCACCTCCTTAGCTTGTAGATGTGAGGTGGATCATTTATTTAAACACCACCAATGAAAGAGTGTGTCCTTAAAAAACCAATGAAAGAGTGTGTCCTTAAAAAAAAAAGTTATGATTCATTCTTTTCCTTTTACCCCAATTTGTTATTTAACTCTTCACACTACTTCTGAGATTAAAAAAAAAAAATTTTTATGAATAACTATTTTCAACTCATTTGCTTAATTCTTGTATTATAATATGGCACCATTCGCTGCTACACAAATTATGCCCATTGTAAAATAAATCTTTTTGATTTATGAGGGGAAACCCCCAGAAATACTTTTTTCAGGCATTGTAGCAAAAAAAAAAAAAAAAATTAAAGCTCTGTATAGACTTGGTATTAACAGCCGTCCTGAGTGATCCGATCACGGTTGGTCAGCTCATCTTTTTACACCTGGCAATAACGTGTCTCGAGTAAAAGCTTGTGATTGGATCTCAGCCCTCAACCCTGTATACAAATGAGCAAGTTTGAGATTTTCACTTACAATCAGTAAAAGTATATTTTTGTGTTGTTTTTTTTACTTGCAGAAGGTGTTAACCACCTATTTGCCCAAAATAGTTAAAAAAAAACAAAAAACAAACAAAACACCTTTCTTGCTCCTGGAAATTAAGAAAACAAAAAAAAGTTTAGGAGAAAATCCAAACAACACAAACTGTAACTGTGTTAGAATTCCTGCTTTTTGTTTTGCACATAAACAATTCAGCCCTTACAGATCTTCAATTTACCCAGGATGCATTGCAATTACACTGCTTAAAGAATGTGATCACATGTGCCTCAGATCATCTCCAAATGAGGTTTGAGTGATCAGATATGGGGTTGCAAAACATGCAGTATGCAGAAGTTACAGCTCGAAATTGTGACTACAATATGACTTGATATACAAACCTTTTATGAAAGCGAATGGTCCTTTTTTTTGTGATTTTTTTTTTTTTTGATTGCATTGATGGTAGTTTGTCAATATATTGTGCAGCCCTAATCAGAGTGGAATCTCAAATGCTTTTACACATGAACCTAAAGTTGTTAACTTGCTTGTATTAAACAGGATGGATGTTAATACCAGGAATAAACAGGTAGACAAGAGTAAGAGCTAGACCATTTAGCTAAAAACCATTATCTCGTTTACTAACCTGAACTTGTAGAAAACACAGCAGCATTTTAGCCTCACTTGTATGTCATTTCCTTTGTATCAGCAACACAACAGAGCAACTCATTTATGCCAACAATGACCACCCTGATCCCTCTTCTGGTGAGTATGCACATGCCTGTCAAAGTTTGTTGTGTCAGATGCTGCTTGTATGAAACACAGACAAACCAGAATATGTCCTGCAGCTCTGAACATCCAGATTGAACCTAATCTTTGCCTTCAAGTTCACATCTGGATGTTACAAGAGATGTTGTGGGAATTCATTACAGAGGGGCCAGCAGGCTCTTGGATACAAGCTGGTCTTGTTTTGCAAAGCGTCTGATATTGTCTGAATGTTTTTAAATAATATTACTGTAAATATGTGCAGGAATGTCCCATGATGCAAGTGCTAAATATTTGGGGTTTTATGAGTATATTTTCAATAGCCACAAACCCGAAATTCAAGTCCTGTGGTTGATTTATTAGTATTTCCTTTCCCATAAAGTAAAATAGGCCCGGAAAAACATTTTTATTGAATTTATGTCATGTTTATATTTGATCCTGTTCCTAACGCTCTTGATCCGTAACTGACAATGTGTTGAACTCTTAAGTTGCTTTGTTTTGGCAACCCGTCACCGTCTAAAACCAATATTTGGCCAGCTGCAGCCACTAAGACTGAACAACAGCCCGGGTTTTATAAACCCTCTCGGAAATTGGACAGAAACATCAAAATACCCAAACTTATGGTGCTGCAGATACATATTCCTTTTGTTAGACGTTTCCCTTTCTCCTCCCGTTGTTGTTTGCAAGAAAACTGGACTATGCAAACGAAGACCCTTCACACAAACCCCCTTTGTGTTGTGAATATGAGTGGACAGGTGTGAATAGAGATGGTTGGGATTATCTCCCTCCTGGTTTTGTGGAGAATAATAGCTTTTGAGCGGGATTTCAGAGCATCGAGGGAACCCAATCTTCTGCCTGTTGAGGCCATAATGGCTCGATAAAAGCCGCCTACTTTACTAAAGAAAAGACACTTTTGCCCAGCTTGAATCGCTACCACCTTCTGCAATCTCGGAGGGTGTCTCCTTTCTCTCAACCTGCTCACTGCCTCAGACTGGAGGGCATTGTCGCTGATCCGACCCTTGACCTGCTTACGGTGTGCTTACGCAACGTAGGAATGTGCAAACGAGGAAGAGCTTGTTTGGAGGACTAAATTCTCGGGTCTGATGATGTTTTGGGTTGTGATATAAGCTTGTTTCCCGTCAGCGTCGCTGCATGCAGTCTCCTGGTGAATCATGACATCCATTGTGTTGCCTTTTTGTGAGCTCAGAGAGCTGCGAGGTTGGCGTGGTCAGACGCCTCGTCTTGGGCAGATGGCTGGATCTGCCCCACAGAGGCTGCTGCTGCTGCTGCAGGGGAGCGTGGAAGCCTGCCAGCACCTCACGGCTGTTTGTCTGCAGCTTCTCCGAGGAGGTCAACAGGTTTAACATGCTTTACGGAGCCGAGTGCTCAGGCAGTTAACACTCTGGTGATAGGAGGATATGAAAGACAAGAGGGGTGCTTGTTTAACCCAGACCTTTGTGAAACTACAGGTTGTTGATGGGGTTGGGGGGGTATGTTCCATACTTAAACTCCACCATCTCACGTTTTTGTTTCATTTACCTGGAAAAACAAGTTTTCTCAACATCTCTTCTTGACAGAATTCTTTTTAATGCTCAACTATCCCAATTTTTTTTAAATTAAAACACTCAAATGCACAACGTAAATATCAGAAGAACTTGAGGGGAAACAGACAGATGAGCGACTCAGGAGAAATATACTTCACATGTATGTTGTCATGATTTACTGCTAAACTCAGGTAAAACTTTCCTGTGGTATTCATTTCTTTTATAGAAAGGAATTGTGTCAAAGTGTTTTCAACCTCGTGTTTCATTTTTGGAGGGCATCACCATATGGGTAAAATATGCTCTCTGTTGTCATGGTTACATCAGCAGCAACACGGCAAAAGAGCGACTTATTTGTTTGATCTTTCTTTTATTGGCAATAAGTACCAGGATATAAATGTAATAACATATAAATTATGTTTCTTTTGGCCTTGAAGACTTTGTGAAAAAATTCCACTTTGCAGATGTGCAATATCTCCAGAGAAAGAGAGATGTGGACCTTTTAAATACCATAATTCACATCTGCTAGTAAAATGGTGTCAGAATGTGCAAATTTGTTAGTTTTACTCAGTAGTTGTTATACAAGTTAATGATGGTGAGAATGCTCATCACAGTTATCTCCAATCACAAATACGTAGTGTAATTAAGTAATAATTATGACCAGAAAAATTAACATTGTGTTTCCATCTGTAATTAGATATTTTTATTGATGTTCAGTGATGGCTCAAATGCCTATGCATTGTCAGAAAAGTTTTGAGAGTTGAGTAAAACATTCCTAAAACAAGGCAGGATGTCATAATTACACGTATTTTACTTTGATTATCTGGAAATGTTGAGAGATTTTGCATCACGTTACAGGTGCTGCTTTGGGTTTATGTTTTAGCAATCACGTTTATTATTCTGTGTCTTCTGACTTGTTGAGAGATTTAATGGATATTTTTTAATAAGTAGGTTGAAGAATGTGAGAAGGTGCATTTACATGGGGTGGAGCGTGTTTTGTTTGATGTTAAAACCTTCTCCAAACAAGGTCACATCGTCACGGTAAATACCTCACAGGCTTTGTCATGAGCTTAGGTAAGCAGAGAGCTATTCAGGCATGGTGTTTTGTTTCTTTTTTTAGCTTGTTGCTTGAACAACAAGAATGTAACTTTAATTAAAACAAAATCACAAGAAACTGGTTGGTTGTTTGACTTACTCGAATGATATCTGGGTCACCATCAATGAAAATGCTCCAAAAGTGGTTGTTAAAAAGTTGCTGACTTCACCTCGTCCTGAGATGAAGTCTTAATTGTCTCATGCTCTTCCTGCATAGGCACCTTTGGGGTCTTTCAGCACCTCATAAAAGTCCCAGCAGCCTTTTAATGGGCTGTGGCATGTGTTTTACCTTCTTTCAGTTTGTGGGACTGTTACATAAAGCCTTGTTCCCATTAATATGACCCCCTGACCAGGTGAGGACCCATTGTGCTGTCAGATGACATCCATCAGATCAACTAATCAGAGCTGAAGCAACTCTAGGAGAAAAAATATCAGACTAGCTGCTGTTGTATGGAGCTCTATAGCACCGATTACAACATGATCACAATGTTGATTAAACAACTGGAACCTGAGAAACCTGGCATCCTCTCCTTGTTCACTTGGTTTATTTTTCAATAAAATAGTTTCTCATGCAATCTAGATGTTATATAATGCTAGAAGAGTTTGGTTTCTTAAGATAAATTACTAAAAAAAAAAACCATGGCAGAGAAATGTGTTGTTTTAAGTCAGATGAAGGAAAAGCCCACTGGATCATTTTAAGTTTGTTAGAGGCAGCAACAGTTATTAATGTGGTAACTATAGCGTTAAAATGTTTTATTTGAAGCGGATGTTTCCCACTTCTACATCTGAAAATTCACATTTGATCTAGGTGCTCCAAAAAATGACCACATAAACCAACCTGCTGTGTAAATTTGCGTAGATAATGCATGTTTCAGACTTTTGAGGAAATAATTTGACTCAAAATCGATAGATTCACTAGGTAGCAGAATAACTGTGTATAAAACTATATTTTACAGATATATAAAACGGTTCAAAATACTACATCCATTTTCTAGACCCGTTGAATCCATTTCTGGGTCACGGGGGTCTGCTGGAGCCTATCCCAGCCCATCACAGGCGAGAGGCAGGGGTACAACCTGGACAGGTCGCCAGTCCATCGCAGTCAAAATATTACAGTACTTGAGATTTATTTTTCAGTGTTAACCTGACTGCATAGATGGGTGTCACTGGTTTGTTCAAAGTTGGCGGAGAGTTTAGCAGCATGGTAGAGTTTGTTTTAGTCACCAGGTCATAGTTTAACTCTTTCAGCTTCTTTGAAGTGATTGTAGACGACGTGAGGAAAGACATTTGTGATGTTTTTTCAAGTGTGTGACTTTTGTAATGCAAACTTTGCACTTTGAATGAGTCACATCTGAGTTCTTTCCTGGAAAACTCTCTGATCCAAGATGCATCCAAACATTTGCCTTCATCGAAGAAGGGATCAACTGTATTTCATTCAAGGTTAATGTCTTGCTGTATCGTATTGACGACCGCGTCCGAAAGCGAACTCGAAGATCCAAAGCAGTTTCTGAACAGTATTGTATCCCGGTGCTCCCTCAAAATGCCAAAAGGCAAACGCATCAAATAGGAAAAATATGATTTAAAAATAGATTTTTCAAAATCCTGTTTCTTATGTGAATCCATTTCTTTGACATCCCAATTTTTTAGACTTAACTGTTTTTTGTTTTTGTTTTTGTTTTTTTTAAATTTCCTGACAAAGATCTAATACCCGTGAAAGGTTATGTTAGAAATGAAATAAAGATTTTATTAGATTGGGTTTACCCGGAAGTCACATCAGAAGTGTCTTCATTGAAAGCACATCATGAGAGGAATGTCATAATTAAAAGATGGGATTTTAGAAGAGCCAGGGGTGCAATTTTGGTTGTTGTTTGCAGATTTCAACAGTTAAAGAAACAAACAAACAAACAAAAAAAAATTAAAAATTTCAGGAGCTGATTCTCAATCCATGTCAGCTGTCAAAACTGACAGAAAAATCAGCAAAGATTTGTGGAAAAAGGAAATCAGTTTTGGTGTAATGGCAGCTCTAAACTAGATATTTAAAAAAACAAACAAACACTTGGTCTTTTGGGTTTGACATTTACCGCTGAAGCGTTGATGTTATTTGCTCACAAAGTTCAAAGTGTCTCTTATCCAGGTCAGTGCTCTTTAGTTATGTGTATTCAGGAGCTTCGGGGAGCAGTCTGTAGATTATTACTGAAGGACAAAATGCCCACCTGCGTGGCTTGTGCAGGAATGCACACGTCTTGTGAATTAGCGAGACTTAGCTCACATACCTGCTAAATCTCCCCAGCTCAGAAGTCGAGAGTTTATCACAAACCTCCAGGCAGGGGTCAACGCTTGGCTTGTTTGTAAAAGTAGTATCCAGACGGGGAAGGTCGTCACACACACACCTCTGCTACTGCTCGAGTGACACAACTGCTGACTCATCTTTAACTTACAAGTGTGTTCGCATTCAAGAAAGACATCTGGCATCAATAAACTAAAAAAAAAAAAAGCTTGTAAATAAAGCAGAAAATGATGGATCCCTTGGAATTTGCATTAGTCAAATGTTGTAAACTAAGTTTTCAACACAATCTTTGTAAATATTTAACCAAATCCACTCGTGAGTGTTTTCTCTGTGAACCTAAAACAATGTCAGAATGAATGACCTCGTCCTCATCTAACCCTCCCCTTCGGGCCGTTGTTTTTTTTTCAAGTTCAAGTCAGTCCATCCTCGCTCAGTAATTTTGCAGCTTTTAATTAAAATGTCCCCTCTTTATTACCGGCATTTACTATATAAACACAACCTGGCGTGTGTCGGAGAAGCCGTTTATAGAAATGCTCCCCATGGGATTTGAACTCGAGTCATTTTCGGAGGCATGCAGAGATAAGCAATAATCTCTCTCATGCTTCCTCTTTTTAGGAGTAAGTCTCCTCCTGTTGCGCAGTCGTGGGGGATCGTTCTGTTTTCCTTTGCCGGGTATGCGCAGACGCAGAAGACGCTGGCGCTGCAGGGGGTCTGGATTAGACGAGTGGGTTAGTGCAGCGGCTGTGTGCATCAGCAACATGTATCCCATTTGTTGGACATTCCTGTGTGTTTTCTGGCGACGGTGGGGAATTTGCGAGCCGCCCTTAATCAGGCCACTCTGCATGATTAGGCATTTGGGAGTCTTATTGCATTCATTAAAGTAGAATTACGGTACTTGGAAACCCCAGCCTTCCCTTTCCCACTCTTCTATTTTAGAGTTTGACTCGCCTTTTCTGAATGTTTTTTTTGCTCCGCAGAAGCCTGAGAAATCAGTATTTTGTTATCGAAATAAAGGCAGTTTAGTCACCCTCTTACATAAGCACAGAAATCCATCCTTTTTTTTGCTGCAATAGTTGAGATTGTACATAAGAAAAGATGAATCTATCACAGTTAAAAGGGAACCTGATGCTGATTTTTCCGTTTGGAAAAATCTCTTTGATGGAAAACAAGGTTAATAAACTCTTTCCAGAAGACTTGGGCTATCTGGAGATGGATTTGCTGATTATAGTCTTCTGATGATGATTCAGTTGTTTTTATAGGTTTTAGGGCTTTGCAGAAGTGTATTATTGTCTGCTCAGGTTTTGTTTACTATTCAAAAAAAAAAAAAAAAGCCATCATGGTGACAGATTAAAACTGAACCTGAGGTTTCAATGAAATCCTAGTGGATAGATCCACTTATCATAGTCTATTGTTCGTCTTGCTTTGTTTGGTATTTTTAAATTAAGTGCTGACAGTTTTAACTACACTGTGCCTCCAAATGCTAAACTAAGTGCTGAGATTTAACAGTTTACCGACAGAGACTGGTCATTCAAGAGAATTAACTTTACAATATTGTCTGTTATTGTTGTGAATTTCTGCCTCTTTGTTGGGTTTTTCTCTCTTTTAAAAAGCTTACCGCAGGAGCAAACTCTAGAGTAAGTTCCTGCGGTGGCTTTCAGAGCATCAGAGGCTAAATGGGAGGCTGTTTATAAAAAATTAAACGTCAGTCTGTACACTGACGTAAATGCTCACAGATCCCGTTACCCTCGCTTGTGGCAGAATCAGCAAGTATTCCAGATGCTGGCAGCTGTAGTTTTAAAATTCAGAATTTTAAATAATTAATTCTGCAATCTCTCTTCCTGTTTTTTTCAATGATGGTCAATGTGTGTGTGACAGGTTGCAGAAATAAAATTCAAATAGTGAATAGCTGAAATGACTCCAAAGCGTCCTCTAGCTGGTATTGATGTCAGTTTTGGTGCACAGCAGGCTGGTGAGGTGAAGAGCTGGGACCATTAACGTGCACGTCTAATTTATCGGGCATGGAGGAAAATTTCATCAAAGGAAGTGCAGGAATAGGAAACATGTTGTGCTTCGTCAGAAGCTGAGGTTGCATCTCTGCATCAGAGCTTCCTTCCAACTAAACCTGAAGTTTGCTCCATCACTTCTCTGCTGCAGACGCTTGTGATCTCAGCAGGCATAAATTACCCAGCATCCCTTTCAATGCAAGTTGAAGTCTTGTCTCAGATACCAACTATTTTATTTGACATGATTAAAGTGAAACCAGTTCTGTGTGGGACCGAATCCTGAGACTCTCCTTTTGATGCAGTCACAGGTCTGCTCACTCTGCAGTTTTATTGCACGAGGGACAATAAGCCTCAGTTATGTCTGTATGAGTGACTGCACATCAACAGACCTATTCTGTCTACAGTCCAACAGGTTTCATGCACCGCCTCTGAGTTATGTCACCACGAGGCTGGCTCAGTCTGCTCTTTCGTGATTAAAATGGCTGTTATCAGACAAACGACTTCTACACATGTACAAGTGATCTTGAGGACTGATGACCTAAAATGACTCGTTTCCTCGAGAGGGAGAGTTTAAAGCCCAGACAGAGGAATGCTGGTTTAAATAGGATGATGGTTTTCAGTCTCGTCTGTGTTGTTTCTCATTTCTTACCATGGAGAAGAGCGTAATTTCAACAAACAGAGCTGCAAAAGCTCGTTTTTTTAAATATGAAACTTCTGTGACTCGTCATATTGTTGAGTGAAAACAAATGAGATTTATTAGAATAAAACAAATCAGTTTTGATGTGGTAATTAAGGATGGAGTTAAAATACTTCTTTTTTTTTTTTGCTTCAACGGAATTTATTTAATATCATCCTTGAATTTGCAAAATATGTGAATTCCTCCTATGGCTGTTTTTTAAAAGAAGGGTAAAAGAAATTACCCTTCAAAAGGAAACGCTATTGAAAACACATCTCAGTCAGACAGGAATGCAGCTGAACCTTTGAAACTGAATAAATATGGTTCTCTGCCTTGATCTTTAATCCTTTTTCCACAACAAAGAGGCCTGAAACCTGCTTCAGTCGACCTGCTATCATGCCTCCAAGCTTAAGGATCTTCGACTTTTGTGCACGAGCCCATGAATGCGTGTGCATTTTGTATTTTTCTCCAGGCTGTGCCCACTTTGAGGGAGTGATTTTTACACTTGACCCTCCACAAAATAAAGTGCCAAAAGTATTTTTTCCAATAGAACAACAATTATATTTAAAGTTGAGGCTCTGTTGTAAATTACGAGAAAACAGAATTGTGATTTCAGTTTTCAAGAGTGGAACAAGTCATTTAGAAAGTAATGGACAAACCTTTTACCTTTTTGTTTTGTTTTAATGAAGCAATTTGCAAAGTAAAACAACAGAGTCTGAAATATTATAAGTTGGGTTTTCTTTAGAAGGAATCTTGGTAAAACCTCAGAAACTGGAAGTATAATTTATTCCAATAGAATCCAGATTCTAAATTCATATAATATAAATTAAAAAATATATATTAGAAAATGCAACCGAGGGATTGAACCCAACTGATTGCAATTAAAACTTCATTTCAGGTTAATCTTCCATTCTGAGCAAGCACAAGGCGACAGTAAAGAGAAAAACACTTTAATTAACTGAGAGAAAAATAAAAATAATAACGGGGAGGTGATAAGTTGGTCTGAGATGGCAAGAAATAGGGATGGACATACACAGTGAGATTAGTAAAGGAAAAACTGCATATGAGATACAAAAGAGAGCAATATTGACAATACAAGGCATACAAGTATAAGATAAGGTAAGAAAAGACCGAAATGCATCATGGGAGGCTCTCCTGGAGTCTGGGCCTATGGCAGAAAACATAAAGAGTTGAATCAAGCCGAACCTAACTGTAAGTTTTATCAGAAAAGAAAGATTTAAATCTGATTTATTATTTTTTTTTTTTTAAAAGACGGATAAGTTCTCTGAATCCCAAACCCAACCTGGAGCTGGTTCCACCAGAGAGGAGTCTGATAACTGAAGGCTCTGCCTGCCAGTCTGATTTTAGAAACTCTAGTAAGCACAAATAATCCAGCTGTCCATCATGTGTATATGATAAAGGAATACACAAATACACAGGGTATTCAGGGGCTGTCTCGACAGTCCTTCAGGAAGTGATGTGCTGAGGATTAGATAGGGAAATTCAACATTAAATATGGTTGTTTTGTTCAGATTATGGTGAAACACCTTTTTGTCTATATTTAATATTTGTGTAACCTGTAAAAAAAAAAAGAGGCAAAATTATGGATTATTCAGTTAATTCTCAGGAATTAACTTGGAAAGTTTCCAACTTTGAAGAGTGTTTTGCGACCCAAGTCATAATTCAAAGCCCAAATTAGAAACTTTGATCTGTTTTACGCTGAGGGTCAGTGGGTTGGGAATATTTAAATGTTAAATAACTCTTTGCTTTAAGGTGAAGTATTAAAACAGTTTTATGCAACAAGTTGGGTCCAGCTTTTGGTGGGTTCACAACAAAAGCAAAGTGGTGTCACAAACATGATTTTTCAGGTATTTGAAGAGGAAAAACTTAGAACATGTTGTGTGAAGTGCAGACGGAGCGTGTAATTTCCACCATGTTTATTTCCTCGGGGTCTCCTTAGTCCCCCCCTTTAATTTTGCATCGTCCACACTCTGCCATGTAAACTGTCCACAGAGCCGATCACAGCAATATTCAAGACATTTTGGAGTTTTCCGCTTTTTATATTTATTCTTGGGCCTTCTTTTTAAATTTTTTATCTTGTTTTCCTTCCAGAACATATGTTGCATAAACGATTACTGTATAGCTACATCACAGCATCCAGTGAAAGTTTGACAGATGCAGAAGCATTTCAGTCATGCCTTAGTAAACGGGAGAAGGTTTATTTATTTATTTATTTATTTTCCTTATAGTGGTGTCTTGTAGCCTCTCTCCTCTTTGGGTTTTAACCTTCGCCTGTGGCGCTGACAGCCTCGTAAAAGATTCATAGCCAATGAAACTTCTCAGCTCAGCGTGACCGACTGGATTTTCATCATAACCGGTCCCGGTAGACTCCATACTATGTCGTGAATTCCTCTTTTCCACCACCATCTCCTTGTTTGTGTTTTTGTGTTTCTCCCGATGTTCAGTAAATGGTTTATTTTCCTTTTTTCATTTTTTCCCGCCTTCCCCCCAATTCAAATAAAGCCCCCGCTGTCCTCGGCCATCTCCTCAAACAGCTCATTAGTGAGTCTGTCCTTGAGCCGCGGTGTACCCGTACTCATTTGTTTGCTTCGACAGACTTCAAGCTCATAAGTATACATGAGGTATAGCTGTGTGTAGCCTCTATTTTTCCTCCGTCCCTCCCTCCTCCAGTAACCAAACCAGGACCTGTCCAGGACACGATGGATGGGCCGATGTCACCGGTGTCTCTCGTCTCTATACGACGTTGGATTTATCTTCCTTTGCGTCACTATGAAAGGTCACATAATCAACTGTAAAAAGTTGCTGCTTCAGGATTATTTAGAGAACACAATGTTGCATGTTTCTGTGGGAATCCTTTTGAGTGTCTCTTCAAAAAACTGCAGCAGCTTCATGAATTTCGATCCATTAAACTTAAGTAGCGCTCCGAATTAAGTGAAGCAGGTTCTTCAGAAAAAACAGAGCACGAGTCTGTTTGATAAACTGGAGATTGGTCTTATATGGGAAGGTAATTTAATATCTGTTACAGCTGAAAAAGATGCAATTTAATTCTTATTTATTTGCATTGCTCCTAGCTTCAAACTCCAGAACAGTCCATAGTCTTCTTAACGTGCTTTATCTTAATGATTATTTGTGTATGTATGTTGTGTATATTTTAGGAATAAATAATCTGGCACTACATCATTTTGTGCTTGTCGGTATATAACACAAAGGAGGTAGCTGCTACAGCTTTTTTTTTTTTTTTAACATTTTCATTGTCTAAAGTCACCCAGCACAACATGAGACAATCTCCTGTCAGAGTTAACTGTCATGATGCCAACAGAGCAGAAGGTGGAAACTATCTTACGATTCAATCACTTCTCTCTCTGGAAGAGGGCGTCTTTCCGATGTAGCGCATGAGAAATTTGATTTCTTCTTTATTTCACACAGTTATGATCTCACCGGATGCTATTATTAACTCACCGATTTTTTTTTTTTTTTTCTTCTTCCAAGTGTGAACTAGGTTTTCATCTCCTACATGGTGTACTTGTTCAGTTCTCTAGACTGTGAAGATAAAACCAGGCTCGGATGCTGAGCCAAGTCGAAGGCTGTGTGGCGCGTAGGCTTTAATCTCTCCCAGTCCGTGCTATTAGCTGCTGGTGGGGAATTCAGACTGTGCTTAGCATGACTCATGGTCTGGTTTGGTGTCTGCTGGTGGACAAACACAAAGGCCTCAGTACACAATAGTCCTCCCTTTCTTGTGCTGGAATGCAAAACATGCCTGAACGGTTTCCGATACTGTATACAGTCATGGAAAATGGAAGTACCCCATCTTTCAATCATTCCTTGGGATTTATGTAAGACAAAGAAAACAGTCTGTTCCTTCATAGCTAATACAATTAGATTTTTTTTTTTAAATTTTGAATGAAAACCCTAAATTTATGTGTTAAATATTTAAGTACAAGACAGTAAAAGTGGAAAAAGACTTGTTTTCAGTAAAAAAGATGGTAGTTTGGCTCATGTTTACAAAGACTGATGGAACAAGTTTCTTGGGACATATAAAACCAAAGTGGAGGCGTTTGACCACACGTTTGGTGTGTCGTGACGTGGTGTTTTTGTGTATTTATTTATTTATTTTTCTTCATGCGATCTGAGACGTTGAGCTCCTCTGTGTACCACTGTCGTCGAGAGTCAAACGTGAGACCATCGACATGATTTCTAAAGCTTAACTGCAAGTGTCGGATGAAACAACTAATCAAGCACACCAGCTGATCTGCAACAGAAGATGAGAAAAAAAGAGAAAAATTCAATATTTCAGTGGTCCAGTTAAAGTACAGACCTGAAACAATGTTGTTAAAAAATCTAGTCAATAAAGGGAGCTTGAATGTTGCACAGAAAATAATTTCTTAAAGCTGTTGCTACTAAAGTCGATTTAACAAACACTTAAATGATTGTTTTTATCAGACATTTCTTTGCATTTTAGGATTTTGACATCATCCTTTTAACGGGATACTTTTGTCTTTGTCTTTAAATATTTCACCTCCTTCTGCAGTTTATTTTTGACCCCACACTTTTTTTCCACTACATTGAAATTCACAAAACATAATAGCATAGAAATAAATTATAATCTAAAGTTTTAACTCTAAATGTAATTTATCAGTATTTATCCCTTTTTGAGGGAATAGGAAACGCAGTTTAAACAGGAAGTGTTAAGAGGGGAGGTCAGTGCTTGGAAGTTGAGCTCTTCTGGGACCTGTAGCACAATCATGGGCATTTAGTGTGATTATTTTGGAGATATCTCCTAAATAAATGAATATAAAATCCAAGATTTAATGCTTTAATACTGTACAACTTAAATCTGCTGCAGCTGAGCCAGACGGTCAGACTGAACACATTGTGCTTCATGTGTCAGCTATCATTAGCTGTACTTGACTCTCTTCCCACTCTCAGGGTTAAGAGGTGGCAGGATGTCGCTGGGAAAGCATCCACCCTCCCCAAAAAGTTGTTTAAGAAAGGATTCAGCATGTCTTTGCATGCAGTAGGGAGGAGGAGGAAAATAAAAGCAGCTTGGACTGTCTAAGTGAAGAGTGATTTACAGGATAATTTCTGTTTGATTTTTGTATCCAAGTAGTTATGCAACATAAATTATTGCACAGGAGCTGTTGTCATGCTCATGAGATGATTCTGCATGTCATTATTTGCATCAGATTTTAAATATAAAAGTATTTCATAACATGAACATGTCTTAATGCTCGAGCCTGTTATGTGACATCTGAACTAAAATTAATCTGGCTGTGTTTTCTGACCCTTTTCCTCCTTTTTATGCAAAGCTCTGACACTGTATTTCTTTTTAAATCGCAAAACTGTCTTTCCCTCTCCAAGTGACACTTCAAAGAGAAGATAAAGAGCTTTTGTTCTTGGAAAAATTAAGTGGATTTAATCTACCGTTGGTGGTTATATTTGATGTGACAGAACATGGTTTTGTCACTAAAGACGGAGTGACTTTGACTTTATAAACTTTAGTGTGAACTTTGTATTTAATTTATGATTTTAAGCCTTTTAACAGGCTTCAGAACTGCATACCAGCACGCTCAAAATGTCAGGTTATATGTTGATTTATTTTGCTCACTTTTAACAGCCACGCTCGAGGACAATTTAGAGTCATCAATCAACTTATTTGTGTTTTTTAGACTGCGTGAGGACGCATGCAGATGATCCCCAATCAAAATCTGAACTCAAGAATTTCTCAGCCCTATAAAAAACAGTTACGAAAATATTTGAGTTCATAGCATCTGTTCAGTGTTGTTTGTTGGAAGTGTGTGAGGTATCCCCAAGGAAATCAGTCTTGAGAGGACGGTGTGACCTCTTGAATGGACTACTGGAGTCACAACTCTGATAGAAATAAGAAGGCGGACTGTAGTCACGTTTCCATTAGATATGCACAAAACCCAAACATAAAAAAAGAAATCCCGTCATGGAAACGACTCTAATTGGGGGGGGGGTCTCCCAAGTATCACAAAAACCTTTTTACGCTTTCAGGAGATGGTTTTTCAGGCGATTTGATTTTGATTTAAATGATTATTTACTGCCTCCATTATCTGATTCTTTTATCAACAGCATTAGCGCCCATCACAATAATTTCTCAAAGACTAAAGATGATTTTGTCCATCTTCTTTGACATTAATATTTTCTTTTTCATTGCATTGAAGAGAAGTCTCGCCGGACCAGATATGGAGAGTTACGAGAAAATAACGTTCAATGGAAACACAGTCCCCCTGCAGCGCAAATTCAGAGTTTTGATTTTCTTTTGCGAAAAAGTGTAATAGAAATGCTCCTCACTTAATCACTTAACTTTTTCTGAAGAAGTTTCTGCTTGCTATAAGTCCTCCGATATATATACTTGCTGGTGTGAAACATCTCCTCTAAAAACCTTGATTGTGTGATGAGAGGAAAACTATAAATATTGTATCATAGACGACAAAATGAACCTGATCAACTGTGATCAGGTTCATTGTGTGATCTTAGCAATTTGCTGACACATTCAATGGTTTGGACTTAAAGAGCATCTTTTAACATTAGTTGGATTCACACTTTACTATTAGGATGCGTTTCTCATTCACCGATTAACATCAAGCTGCCTACAGACACATAGGTGTACCGAGAGGTCCTGGACTGAACCGTAAGCATCATCAGTAATGGTCAACCTGCTTTTTCGGCGCTGCCACTGACATCCAGAGCGCGCTAAGGGTGTTATTAATGTGTTTACATCTTTGGATTGTTGTTGGGCAATTGGAAGTACGCAGTCTCAAAAACCAAGGTGGAAATGGACCAAATATTTAACCTGGTGGTTCAAAATTATTAAAATAATAAAAAAAAGAAAGAGGTAACGTCCATATTTGCATATAAACTATAAAGCAAAATAACCCACTTGGTTAAGTTATATTAAGGGATTCAGATTTTTCTGCTTCGTAAAGTAGACTAGAAATAATAGTTTAGATATACCAGTGTTTCTTCTCATTTTTATAACACTTATCTAGATATAGAAACTGCTAAAAACACATTTCACACTTTTTCAGAGCTGTGTTATTGGCAAAAATGTATAAATGACGTGATTTTTAAGTCTCCTTTTGCAATTAAGTTTGGAGCCAGTGAGTTAGAATTTGGCTTCAGGACATGCCTGAATGCACATTCATTTACTTGGCTCTCTTTGTCTTCATCTCTTTCTTTTCCTCCCTAAACCCCACTCCCCCCATTCTGTGATGGGCAGTTGGGCTTATTCCAAGGATGTCCATTATCAAAATACTGAACTAATTCCTGCCCTCCTCCTCTCTCAAATCCACCCCTCTTCTGGTGTCTTTTTACTCTGCTGTGCAAGATAAAGCGTAGGGTCATGAAACAACTGTTGACTAAGGTTTCTACCCAGTCCTGGAGACTGGGAAAAATAATCTTGGTATGGACTTCTGAAGTCTTTTCTCTGAGTCTAATGAATAACAAACAGAGCTTTGCTCAAGAGAGGGTCTGCTTCTGAACACCCTTGAGTTTTATTGCAGATTTCTGTGGAGAGCCTCTCTGAGGGCTGGACTTAAGCAAAGGTAGGAACAGGATCAACACGGAGAAAGTCCACCTGCGACAAACCCAGCCAAAATAGGATCTTTTTTGATCCTGAGGAGTATTCCTGATTCACAGGAAGCTGATGAGCTAATGAATAAATACTCACTCACCCACCTCTCTGTCAACACACACCTGTGTGTGTTCCAAGTCAATGTTATTGACTGATAGACCTCAGTCTTTCTTTTTTTATCTTGTCATGTTAAAAGAAGCTCCCTATCTCAGTTAATTGTTTTTCCTAATCTTCTAACTTCACCCTTTTATTTATTTATTTATTTATTTGGCTGAAAACATAAGGAAGAAATTAGCAAATGACAAGAGACATGCAAGCTGCAGAGGGAGGACAGACAGCAGTAACTACGCACATCCTTTCTTATTTTTATGTAAATACACAGATGCAGTGAAGCCTTGAATCAGTAGACAGAGCGAGAAGGGAAAGTTCATTTCTGCACAGAGCTTGTTCACTCAGTGTGGTTGCACTGTTGCGCCGGGTGGGGTTGAGTGAGGAATGCAATAATCATCAAACTGAGCTGCCCTGCCCTTGCCAGGCACCCTGCCTTTTGTCTGCATTTCGAAACCAAAACAGAAAACTGCCAGGATTTAAAAAGGAAAAAGTCTTTTCATGTCACCTTATGTGAAGGGAGTTAGAGTCCTGAAGGAGGGAATGCTCCTTGTCTGTCAGGAAGAGCTGAACTGTCCTATGTTGTCCAGGACCAACTACAACACAGAACAAAAGTCACATTAATCCCAGCTCTTGCATTTCAAATATACTCATGATTTATAACATTTGGCTAACTCGGTCATTATAATGTATAACTTTCTTCTTGCAACTTGCAAATAGTGTTTTGGAAATCCTTTAAAATGCCTTTGAGACAATAAACTTCAAAAATCATCTGCACAGTAGCTGCATGGTTCACATAGCAGAGATTTACTCTGAGAAGCTGTTCTCTCCAAGAACGTGCCGTTTCCCTCTGCTAAAACAAGACTGAAGATCTTGCCCAGTCAGATGTCAGACTCCACATAGTTTGATGGTTTGGCCTGCAGCAGAGTGCATTTTTCCATTTGCTTTAATTACTTTTTTTCCCTCATGTGTTTCTTGCAGATTAGTTAGAATTGAACGATAGCAGGCAGCAGTGTTTTGAGGCCCTGTGAACTTTCTGATTTAACTCAAAGTGTATTGTTGCTTTTCTGTCAAAAGGTTAATTATATTGGTTTCAGTTTCCATATTTGCTTAAACAAGGAAGTGAGTCAACTACTAATGAATTTTCTTATTTGTTCTTATCACTCAAGGAATTAGTTATGGAGAATGCAAATTTCTTTGCTTTCCTCTCTGACATTCAAAGTTGTTTTTTTTAAATGCACATTAAAAAAGTCCAGCAAAATTCAACATGAAAGACACAATTTCCTTTTTATCTGTAAATTTAAATGTTGCCCTCATGTCAAGATTCAAAGCACAAGATTTGCTGCTGTTAGTAACAGTTTGACAGACTTGTTCATAAGACGTGGTGAGAGCTAATTTACAAATGTATTCAAGCATTTAAAAATGTTTATGCACTATTGCATAAAATATAGTTGCACAGCATTTAAAACTGAGTTAATTTGAAAATCCTTATCTGTCTACATTTTTATTTGTCATCTGTTCTCTTTAAATGTATTACCTCACTACCGTCAATTCTTAAGTTAATGTAACTTCAAATTAAACTTGTCAGTACTCAGCAGCAATGTTCATTAAATACTAGAAACATTTTTTTCTCTTTTTTGCTACCAGGATGTATTAAGATATAATTAATCTTTGTCGTGCAACAGAAAATTCACTTCTACCTGTTTTGACTGAACACATGGAGGTCATGTCAGCATTTGTGGAAAATTTACAAAAAAATATTAACTGACTATTGGATGCAAAAGTGTTAACGCGTTTTCTTTTTTTTAAAGAAAATATTGTGTCTTAAACACGAAATATCTTTACTATTGCTGCTTTGTTGCAGCACAGATAAAAACAATTGTAACTTTGCTTTTAGGAAAAAAATAATGTTTAAGTTGAGCTTATGAGACGTACAAACGTGCTGATATTTTCAAACTTTTTGAGCATTTTGATTATTAATAAATTTAATTGAATTAAAATTGAATTTAAAGATTATTTATTAATCCTGGAAATTCAGTTAATTGGAAATTTATTTATTTGAAATTAATCAACACACGGATGCAGATTTAAATCACTGACAATTGATTTTTTTTTTTTTTTTAAGTTTCCTCCAAGATAATTACACTCAGAAGTGTTTGCACTTTCAACATGCAGATGAGGAAAATGTTTGAACTTTGCGATCAGTGATACCGACGACGGGTAGTAAAACGGAAGTGTCAATTACTTGTGATATTTAGGTTAATTAATCTCAAGGTTCAATAAACTTTTAAGCTGCTTACATTTACACTTCTGTTCAAATTACTCATCACTTATTCAACCGGCATCAACATTTCAGGTTTCAGATCAAAGCACTTATTTTAAATTTGGTTAATGGGAAGTAAATGATTGGTTTTTAAACACAAAATGGAACAAAATGGCAATCCTGTCATCAAATTAAGAATAATTTTTGAGTGAGCATACTTTTTCCTCTTCCAGTTTTCCATGTGTTTTTTTTCCATCCTTTTGTTTCAAGAAATACTTTCAATTTGTATATCTTTAGCAGCTTATTTCCTTTTTTTAAATTTTTTTTATTAATTTTTTTTAGTGCTGGGTAAATGTGCCAAAAGGTGACATCATCACCTTGGCGAGCCAAAGGCATTGACATACAGACATTGTATTACTAATGAGTGCATACCGGACATCTTTTCACACGTAGTTTTAATTAGTTGTTCACTAGTTTCCATTTTCTGGGCTCTCTGTCACCAGAACCTCCATCTCATTGAATTTTCCACAGTTGGTTTTCCTTAGTTTAATGTTGGACTCACACTCTTAATAATCACTTAATTGTTGTGGATTTAACCAAATATATGGTCATGTGAAAAACAGTGCATAAGATATCATGTCATGCCATTATTTACTTATCAAAAATTAAAAAAGCAAAGCTAAATACATAATTAGTTATTCTAAAGGAATTAAGACAGTAAGTTGCAGCCAGGTGCTGCTAACCAAATGAACTTAACTAAATTATCATCAGCAAGCGTGAACACCTTTTTATAGACGTAGATATTTTGGCAGTTTAATAATCTGGAGCATTCGGGACATAATCCTTTTTCTTTTTAAATTTAGTGGGTGTGGCCTACATTCAGGCGCGTTCAGCAGTCTGAAAATTACGGTAGTTCTGTTTCAATAGAGATGTTCAAAAACACATTTCCAGAAACATCAATGATTGAATTAATGTTGTAAGGAGACTGATGATGTCACATAAATAAAATTCAAAGCAAGTCAATGAAATTGTTATTGAATTTAATTGATTGCTGTCAAATTCAAGTCATGTTTATCTGCATTAGACCTTGATTGACAAGATGATTTTTTTTTCCTGATTGATATGTGTATATATATGTTCAGAATTGAAGGGCATATACTTTTTTTTTAAATGTAACTATATAAATGTCTATATGATATATTTGTAAAGATAGCTAAGATTGTCCAGTTTGAAGTCTCAAAAGAGGGTCTAACAATAGAAAATGTTTGTACCACTCAGTGCAAATATTTATATTAATTAATTAATTAATAAAAAAATCTTGGAAGTCATTTGAGATATAAGGTTTAGTTTGTAATTTCAACTTGATATACATGAAACTTTACCAATGAAAAACTGAAACTTAGTTTTTCCCATTCCTTTGTCCAATTTGATGTGTACCTTTTTATGAAAAAGATCTGGAAAAAAAAAACAGAAGTCAGGATGTAACTTAACAGCAATGTTACCAACTGAAGGCAGACTGTTTACAACAGTGGCTCCAGTCCAAGAGGAAGAAAAGGGAGTGTTAAAGTACTCATCAGTCACATGTTGATGTGACTGTTTGTCTTTACTCGTCCATGCACAGCTGGCCGTCACTGCTGGGAATGCTGCTGACGCTGGTTTAAGAGAAATATTGTCAGACAAATTCGACCTAAAGGATTTAAAAAAAAAAAAAAAAAAAGAGGTATAGGGTAGGTTGAGCAGAGCTAACATCTGCATGTGTACATAAGTTACTGCAGCTATCTCATTTACAGGTGTACAGACTTAAGCTGGCATCTGTTTCCTGCGGTGAAGAAGTCCAGGATTCACACCAAAAGCCTCTGCTTTTTTTTTTTTTTTTAAATAATAATTCAGTTAATTTGTCACTTAAATAGCTTATTTTGGTTCATAGGTGCAGATGAAGCAATCAAAATTGTCTTCACTCTTCAATAAAATTACAGCTAATGTGAAAATGTGGTAGTTTAATACAGTATGGTGGTCACTGATTTCTCTTTAGCCAGTTATTTAGTTTCACAAGTTGATTCTACATGTCTTATGAATTCATTTACATTTTCAAATACATAACATTTTTTTCCCAGTCATTTCTTAAAGTAGTGTTGTCATTACCGTTTTCATTTTAAATTTAGGCAACACTGAATTAGGTGTGTATCTAATGAGGAGAAGGTAAATATTTGCTCTTAGCCCGTTAAACTATGCAGACGTGTCAGTGAGCCTACAGATACAGTGAAACCTCTGATAGCATAATCATATTCAAAACATCAGCCATCCGAGGCCTTTTCAACACATCTTTCAAAGCCGTCTGGTGTTTTTAGTTCTCCAGTTGTCCTTGAATAGATGTAATGATATCAGTCTGTCTGTTTAGTTGGATCATGATGGAGCATTTACCACAAAACCGTTGAGAAGCACCTGTCTAGATACACATGAGTCCAATCAAATGAACATTTCTTTAATCCACATCGGAAACATTTACGACATGTTGGTTCAACCGAGTCTATGCATCCTGTCAAAGCGGGGCAAGCGTATCTAGCAATAAATATTTTCGGCCTTCACAAGACAGGTGTCAATGATTAAGACTGTTTAACTTGCATGTGTAATAAAAGTTCTTCCTCTTGCTAGATCCTGCTTGCGTTTACTTCTAATTCTGTGCTGCATGAGATCATTTTGTTTGCAGCTTGTCTAAACCGTTTGGTTGAAGTCCACATTTGAAAGTAAATCAGACAAAAGTCATTGTAATAAGTAATCTACCAACTATGCTGGAATATGTAGTCATTTCAATGCAGCCATAGAGTTCAAATTCAAGTTTGTCTAAGGGGAAATCCATTTAAACACCGTTTTATGGTTGAAATTACAGTGTTGATTGCTCCAGAGAGTTAGCTTTGAGGAGAGCAGATGGTGGCTTGCATTTTCCTCAGTCTGCTCTTTTCGCTTAAGGAAGGAGGGCAGAGGCAAAATTAGTCTGCATGGAAAAACAGGCCCCTGCCCCCAGAAGATAAGGACCCTTTTTGACCCCATTAATGCTGGGATGGGTGTAATATGTGCACAGAAAAAAAGAGAGATGGAGGAGGAACTGCTGGTATGCAACACTAAGATGTAGCCCATTGTTACTTCCAGAGGAAATGATGTAAAATAACTACGGGTTGGTGCAGGCCCCCCCCACACACATGAGTAAAACTGTGTCTTAAATTTAAAATAAATACCAGCAATGATATAGTAATGAGACAGACTGCATGTCCAACAGAGGTCTCCAGAGAGAGAGAGGAGGCATAAGATGCTGAGTTGATGATAAAACGGTACACTGATATAATTAGCTTAAAATAGGTTTTGTTTACTTATTTATTTATTTTGTAAGAGGAATGCCATCTGCTCGTCCTTAAAGTCATTTCATTGGTCCCTTTTATCATCAAAAATGCAGTAAACAAGCGAAGTAAAAGTTGCAACATCTGTGTTTTGTGCTTATACCGGAGACGGGTGGAATGCCAGTCTTGGCAAAACATCCTTTGTTTGTCTTCTGCCTGATGGCAGGCGTGCAGAGCTCCAGACAGCTAACTCTCCTTTACCTCTGCTTTAACTTTGTTGCATTTCGATTTGTGCCTGTTGACGTCAGATATGAGCATACCCCCAGCGAAATGAAACCGGCATCCATGTCTGTTTTTTTTTTTTAAATTAAAAAATTTTTTTTTTTTATTGTGATTCCTCGGAAAAAAATCTGCTCCCTTATTGAACAGCAGTTGTGTTCAGGAACCAGCACCTGTCTTGTCATATTAGTCTCACACCCTGCAATCCTTGGAAGTGCAAAGTCAACACCATCTCTGAGGGCCGGATTTACGAGGCAGCCTGGAAGTAGCGCTTTTATATTTTACTGTACTTGCACAGACATCTGCTATAGGATTGGAAATCTGGTTTGGACAGAGTGGTCAGTGGCCACACAGCTTTAATCATTTCCCCAGATGTAGTTTTCATGTTCGGCAGCTGCACAGAAGGGAAAAAAAAAGTTATTTTCCTAAGTGTCTGCTACTCATCTCCACTGGCGAGAAGAGCTGACTATGGAGAGAATGTGGTATAACTTGCCAAAGCAAACTCACAGAAACTTGATAAATGTCCCACCGCCACGGCTCTGGGGATCAACTTGGAGTTCATTGAAATTCTTCTGATATTGGAACCTCGCTGGCTGCTTACTGTTATGTTTCATCTTTTCTTTTTCTCCAATGGATTACCCTTTCCTCCAAAATCTACACTCTCCCACATGTCATTGCTACTGAGATTCTTCATTTATATTCATTTCTACTGTTAAAAGGGGGAAAAAAAACAACTTTTACTATATTTTTACCAAATAATTTTTAAATACAGTTTTTGTTCTTAGTATTGGTTGTTGAGGTGTCAGCGCTAATTCAGCTCCTTTACTTAGACATGAATTTGGTAAACTTTTCATTTAATCATGTTGTATAAAGGAGAAAAGTATTTCACTTAATAGGTTATAAAAGATTGCACTTTGGTTGATTTGCTGGCCTCTCCGGGGCCAGGAAATCGAGATTTGGCACCAGGAATAAGCGTGTTTTAATAAAAGCACACAAGGGAGCACGGGGGAAGCAGAAGTTAAAATTTAAAGGCTCAATATACAACTTTGGAAAACCACAGGGTCCACACAAGAGCAGTACGGTCACTGTCCAAAACAAGCTTGCATGTTCATGGTGGACTGGCCTCCACAGCATAAAACAGAGCACCTAGATTCACAGCACATGCAGAGTTTACCTGTAATGACAAATGATTAATCGCTCATGGAAAAAGTCTTAGTTGTGGCCATTCTTTAGTATTACTTCTTGGCTAAGCTGAGGGAAAATGTTGCAGTGGCAGTAAAAGGAGGAAACGGATCAAAACAGCCATTTTAAAGCTGCTAAAGTAGGATATTTAAACAAGTCTGACTTAAACAGTAATCAGTAAATTGTAGGAAATGTTGCAGATTTAAACTACAATTCAAGTTTACATGTGTTGTTGGATGTGGGTAGAGAAACTGCTCTTATTCTTTACAAAACAGTGAATTGTTACAGATTTAAACTAACTTTTAACCTTAGTTTGTAAAAACGTAATAGACGATCAAGAAAGGTCTGTTTGTTGCAGCAGTATGTAATGGATGAATTCCAATGTGATTTTTTTTTTTTTCCTTTCTTCCCATCCCTGGCTTTTGTCCACTGTTTGTTTCTCTGTTGTGGTGGTTCTCCGTCAGTTCAAACCGTGGCTCGTACAATGGCAGACGATGCAATTTTAAGAGTAAAATTACACGTCAAGTATCCAGTTTTGATGTGCGCATTTGTGACTTCGGTTTGCTGTGTGGCTTCTCAGGCTTTAGTGATTGCATGGTTCAGGGGAAATTTGGTGTAATTTCATCCAACTTTACATTTGTATGTTTGTGCAAAGCTATAAATTGATCTCACAGAAGGCACATATTGCAGATGAGAGGAGTGAAGTGGAGTCAAGTGACCCACTCTGTCCCCTAAAATCGACTGTTTTGTTATTTCTCTGTGGTATTTTGACCGAAGCATTTTTTGTTGTTTGTGGAAAAAATAGCATAACATCTTTCCTATTTTATTCCCCCTCTACATTTTAACCTTCATTTATGCCACTACTATCTCAGATACAGGTATACACTCATGTTATTTGGGTTTTACACAGAAATGGTTCACTCTACCTACATGGCATCTGTTGAACAACATCTGGTTATTGTCTTATTTTTCCACTCATTTATTGGGTATTTGCCTCGAGTCATGTCAACACCCCACTTTTATTTTGTCAAATATCTTTGAGTGGTATGTAATTATCAAAGGGAGGAAAGACACAAGTGTAAACAATGCATACCTTAGGGTTTAAATGCCACCAAATGGTTTGGTAAATTGTTACTGGAATGATGTTTTTGCCTCTCTTGTGAGCTGTCATCGTGCCTAATACACTGCTATGAAACATGAATGCTGTCAGAATCCACAATGTATCTCACCAGTCATGCTATTCATGATGCAAGAACTCCCAGGGTGTCACCCTCTATTTTGGTTACAGATAGTTTTTGTGCATCTGCCATCCAGCTGCTCCCTTTTCATCTGGAATGGCCTCTCTCTCACAGCAGGAGTCATTGTGAATAGAAATGAAATGGAGGGGATTGCATTGCATAGAAAATGGGTTGGCAGATGCAGGCTTTTTATATGTAAGCGTTCTGTGTGTGTCCTACTCAGTATTTTTCTTTCTAAGCCATGTCAATCATAGCTGCAGTGGTTCCCAGAGGCCCCTCTGCTGCTATTCTATGTGGTAGGTAGATTGTACTCGCTCTGCTGTTTGTTTGGAGGAGCCTCTTCTACGGGCTCAACTGTGAAATCCACATATGGGCTCAACCATGCAGCTTTTCATGCCATATGAGGCCTAAATGGGAGCAAAAGAGCTGATGATGTAGAATAAGCTATGGAGACGATGACCCATGCGAACACCCTGCAAGTGATTTTTGGACCATTTCCTACAACCTCCTTAAGGCAGCCTTATAAGAATCCAGCTTCCGCAGCACCTTCTTGTCCAAGATTTTCTATGAACATGCCACAAAACCCCTCTTTGTAGGGCCACTGTATGAATACCTTAGGAACAACCTAAGAGAGCACAATGTTTGTGGATTATTTAGGGTCATAACATCGACCACAATGAAACGTTGTTGCTTCCAGAAAATTACACTTCTCACTTTTCATGATACATGGAGCAACATGATGTAACACCTCGACAAAGGTATTATGGTCCATCTGGAGGTACACCACGCAGTTACCTTCTGACCCGTGAGTCTCGTACTGGTCGTAGAAGTGCCACCTCTGTTTCCATGGCCACATCTATCAGCTCCACCATTTTCTCTCCAGATTCTTCTGCCGCTGCCGAACAAAAGTAAAATTGCTAGATCATCTTCTTTATGCTCCAGCTGTAGAAGGTGTAGCTGTAATCTTTTCTGTATTATTGCCATCTTAAAAAATTACAAACCTTTCCACAAATTTTGTAGCAGATGTGATGATCTAGACAGACTTTTGGAGTTATTGGATGGCCACCACTTATATAGCCCAACAAAATGTGCCGAAAGCTGTAGGATCTTGCTATCAATGACTTGAGATTGCCTTGAGTTGCACATAGGGGTGCTGTACGGCCACCTTACGACAACCATTTTTGTAAGATAGCCTTAAGTATACCGTTCTGAGGTGCCCTTACGAAGAACATCTCTATGGCCAGCATGCAACAGGAAATCGCCTCATTTTCTCAAGAATGCCTCAAGTTGGTCCTGTAAATTGAACGGCAGCTGTATGAACTTCGTAAAAAGGCTGTAGGAAACGATGCCCTCCTCCACAAATGTCTATGAACTCCAGATTTCATAGGAACTGGGAGATTCGTACGAACCCATTGTTCATAAGAGCCTTTGTGACTGTAGTTTTACTGGCTTCATTGCATGTTTTTCATGCCATGCAACATCAAATGTGTTCAGGGTTCGGCATGGGTTTGAGGATTTTCTTCATGTGTGTCCTACCAAAGAAACAGCAGCTAGTGATCAACTGAGCTTGAAAAAAATTTTATATTTGGTTCAGCAGCAGCCTGAATACAGTCTTCATCCATCACTGCACTTCATTTAAAATAATACTACCAGCTATCCAGAAACTTCTCTGGTTGAATTATCTTGTAAAGCTGTTGTTGCACTATATTTGGCATGAAATTGTCTGTTAAATCCTCAGTCACACAGATTATTGTTCTGAATCTGGACTTTCTAGCTGGTCACACTGATTCCAGTCAATGTTTTGTCATTTTGTTTTTTACATTATATTAGAAACATTAGAGTGACTTACATTTCTCCTATACCACTCAGTTGTGTCTTTGCTGTTTGTTCATTTTACTGCTCAGAAACTGGTCAAAAACTCACAGCGTTCTTTGTCTAATTAGCTGCTGCTAATTGTAATGCTCATAATGCGTGCCAGCATCTTGAAAATTAATGTGTTGCACCAGTACAAGGTCATCTTCTCTGTTCTTCAAACAGTGATGAGCAGCATGAGTAACTGTCCCTTACAGAGTAATGACACTTCATTGAAGAGGTTGAAAACAGGCTAAAAGTGACTTCAGTCTAGCTCACAACAGGCCCACCCAACAAGCCTTCTTCTTGCCCTTTACGATGTATTGAAATAGACATCACATGGCCATTTTCAGCCATTTTGCCTCATCTAGGGCATTCCCATATAAGCTTTGTAACCATAACGGTTCAAAAGAGTTTATAATTACCTAATAATGATGAAGAATAATATCACAAGTAATACCACCTCCTTGTAAATGAGATACTGAATGAGATACTGTTGTCTTAAATGTTTCTGATTGGTTCAGGGACAACCATTAAAGTGGCACTGCTTTAACGATCCTTTCTTGGTTGCTGTTGCAAAGTTTTGCTTTTAAAATAAATAATGTTCACATATATCTTACCAGGTATATTGCCATCTTTCATTGGCTGGGCTCTCCTCCTCATAAATTACACACAGACCCTTTAGTCTAGTTTATCGAGGCAATTCTCACCTTCAGCTAAACAGTCTTATACTTTATAGTTTGCAAGACTTGGATATATTGTGATTATTTTGCATAGAAATTAAAAACCTTGTATATCTTTTAAAACTTACAATGATGTCTTAGGGGAGAATTAATTGTTTCTTCACTGTAGATGAGACTAAAAGCATAAAAAAGCATGCCATGTTCACTAAAAATCCACCACTAAAGATTATCCAAGTTTGAATTTATATCCGTTTACCCTTATAGACTGCTATTATTTCCAAGTAAATTAATAAAAGGCACCTAGTGTTTGTAATATTTTTTTTAATCAAAATTGTTAGTCCATTCATGGGCCACGATGGAAAATATTTGCTTTCTCAAAGAAGGAAATACAGAATTATCCACAGCTAACAAGGCAAAGAAGACTATTTATTTTCTGTAAAGCAGCGTAATCCCACGGCTCAGTTTGATTTTAAAAGACGGCCTTTGTTAACAAGATGCTCAGTCTAAAATAATTGAATTGTGACTTGCTCTGATGCAGCGGGGTACTCCGGTTTCCAGAGGTACTTCTTTTGCTTCTACAAGACATTATCAACTTAATTAGACTGTGATTTAGGCTCAAAAATGTCTCCCTTACAAACTAAACCCTTTAAAAGAACAAAAGGCAAGCTATCTCGGGAGGAAATCTTTTGCTTTGCATCCCATTTTTCAAAATGACTAGATCAAGTCTATGTGCAAGTAACAATGCCCCAGTGCTCTGGCATCTCGAGCCGCTGTGTGTTTGTGTTTGTTTGAATCCTAAACCTACTCTGCCTCTCGTGGCCTGCTTTTTGGCACCAGTATGTATTTCCGTAGAAACGGTTTACTCTTTTCCAGGAAACTTGTTTTAAATTGGTACCAAATGTTCTCTTTATCTTAAAGTCTCCTTTATCACCAAAGTTGCGAAATAAGTTTAAAGTACAGTAAACAAACTGGGAAATCATGAGATTGATGGACACAAGAACAGAACAAGTTCATTGAAATGACTCTTTTTCTTCTTTCCTTTTCTTCTTCCTGAACTCTGAAAGAGAGAAGTTAAAGGCAACTCTGGTAACCTGAAAACTTGTATTGTCAGTTTCTTTTTTTGTTTTCTCCTTCCACAAGTACAGGTTATGATGGTTTAGCACTTCATCAGGTGTCTTTGGGCTGCTGCAGCTGCACAAACACACACACACACTACACACACAAAGTACACACAAACGGTGAACACATGGCTGCCTCGCTGCTTCTTGTGGTTGTTTAGAAGTCTTTCAGATCTATTAATATCATGTAACCTGGGCGATCCCATCCCAAGTGGACAGCTGCAAGTATGTGTTTTCACACCTAGCATTAAAATGTGTGCCCGCATGTAACTTCAGTGATCACTTCTGATCAGATCAGTTAATCACTCTTAAAAAAAAAAAAAAAAAAAAAAAAAAAATCATAGATATTACATAATCTTATACGTATTACATAACATGTCTGATAATGTTTCTGTGAAATCTTGAAGACATTCAATAACCCGAGCTGCTATTATTCAGACGTAAACAGTTTCAGATTTATCCTGTTGAAGATTTAACATTTCAAAGAGCTCAATTATGTAAAAGACACAATTTTTGAGAAATAAAAAGAGCATAAGATAATTTATTTGTAATGTCTTAAGTTGTCTGAGATACCTAAGGCTCAGTTTTAACAGCTCTGTTGTCTAAAGATGAAAACTGCCTCTTGTTTTACTTTTTGAGATTTTCCTTGTGTACCAGTTTCTGGACATTTCTGCTCACAATAAACAGTAATTTAACCATTTGCAAAGTATGCATGTGTGCACCTCAAAATGTGCAACAAACCTTCCTCAATGTCCCAACAAAATTCTTCTATGTTATATTTAAACACCAGTTTTGAGGAGCTCAAACCCTTGCTTTTATTGTAAATGACTGACTTTGCCCTGAAGTTATCAATATTTTTTTTCAAATAGATTAGTTTGTCTTGAAAATGTTTGTTTGTGTAGCTCCAGGCTTGATGAGTAAAAGTACATATTTATGAAATCCGGTCATGATCATCTAAAAGATGGAGCGATGCAATGTCTCCCTAAAATAATCTTTTTGGAAATATGTTTGTAAATACAGAACGCACTTGATCATGTTTGTAAAATCAGACTTGAACCAAGGAGATTGAACAAATCTGATCAAAATCTTTCAGATTTGTGTAAATAACAAAGCATAGGAAGATGATGTGAAGCTGTGCACCATGAATGTGGAAAAGTACAATCTAAATATAAACAACTGAAATCGGCCGACTGTAGATTTTCTGTGTTTGTGGGGGGTAATGGTCTTTTTCAAAACTTTCTGTCCTTAAAAAACAGACGGCTCTTTAATGGCTAGAAAAAGTTAATATCTTTAACTAGTAACATGTTGTGTTTTCAGTGTGCCATTGAATCTCGAACATTTTCATGGTTTATATTTCTGATTTCAACAAGATATCTTTGGCTGCATTTTACATTTTGAAAGAAACAGTTTATGGTTTTATAATTCAGCAGTTTTGACAATGTGCAAAAGCCATTTGCACTGTGGGTCCTGCTGCCACTTTTCTGCTTTCCTGGACGCATCAGACCTGGCTTTACTGCGGCCCGGCATGTCTGTGGTTCTTTTGATGGGTCTGTGAAACCTGATTTGTCCCAGAATCGTCATAGCTCTGAACGAGAGTGAGTCCGGGGCCAAGAAATCTCGGCACCAGCAGCCAAGGAACATGATGGCCTCGCAGAAAGACCGCAGGCACTGAAAGGCATTTGGCTCTCCACCTACCTTGTTCTCATTAGATAAACTCAGTCAACAGAGAGGCAGGACGGATTTCTGCTCCTCAAGTGTCAAAGCTTTACAGCGGCCGAGGAAATCTCTTCTCTTTGTGAAGCGTCTGCCATGCGAACACAGTGCCTCTCTGTGTCTTTTTTCACTAAAGAGATGAGCTCTAAAGAGATGAGCTCGATCCATGCCAAGCTGCAGAGAATTGCTTCGAACTCCAGATATTAAACAACCCACGTTGCTTGTGCTACAGCCTCTATAAAAGCACTTTACATGTGAGGAGATACCAGACATTCCAAGGAGGAAGTTTGTGGAGAGGTGGAGGCTGTCAGCCGCGGCTTGAGGTCAAAGGTCACATTGCAGTGTTCTGATAAAATACCTGTGAGATAGACTGTTAAGTCTGTGAGAGGCACAAGATATCCTTCCTATGTATTCCTGCCACAAGA
Organism: Zenarchopterus dispar; assembly: GCA_028564865.1. Taxonomy (NCBI): domain Eukaryota; kingdom Metazoa; phylum Chordata; class Actinopteri; order Beloniformes; family Zenarchopteridae; genus Zenarchopterus; species Zenarchopterus dispar. Next base: position 9,118,768 of record JAOWBL010000016.1, read on the forward strand.
AAAACATACTTGCTGTCAGATGTACAGTATGTGCTCTTCGGTGAGTTTCCTGCGACTGTTGCAGTGCCTTTTAAAGGTTTCAGTTGAGAAATTCTTCTGGTATGATTGCATTTTCTTGTAATGTACTATTCTTCCTTTAACTTCTGCTTTTCCCTGTTCAAGTTGCGGGGTCAACGTCCTGGTTGCCTTCCTCTGGCTTTCCCAGGGGAAAACCAAGACATTCCCAAGAGTTGTAATCTCTCCAGCGTGTCCTGGGTCTGTCAGGGGCCTCCTTCCAGTTAAACATGCCACAAATACTTCCCCAGAGAGGTGTCCAGGGGGCATGTCCAAACCAGGTGCCCAAACCACCACAACTGGGTCATCTGGATGTGGAGGACGAGTCTCTTCCAGATAAAGGGAGAGTCAAGCCATCAGTAGAGAAAATTCATTCAAACTGCTTGTATCCCCAACCTCGTTTGTTCACTTACAACCATAGTTGATGGTTTAAAATTAAACAGAAAGTTTTGACTTTTAGCTCAGCTCTCTCTTCACAACAACCGACCACTCCATTCTTCTTCCCCCACTTTTGAAAAAGACTCCTAGATACTTGAATTTGTCCATTCCCACCTTTTCCATTTGAAAACCATGCTCTCATTCTCACCAACAACAATTTCATACTAATTCCATTTTCAAAAGTGACTTTTAGTTACGTTTGTTCAGTTATGAGACATCCAATGAGGGAAGCAAGATCCCCAACAAAACATGATTTAGATGCTTTGCACCTGAGTAAATAAGCCATTTCCTTGCAAGATTTTCAGAAAGATAAACATGAATTGAAACTTTATGGAGGGGCAAGTTGTAGGATGAAGAATTTAAAGGACGCATCCAGAGGGCAGCAGGTTGATCTGCTATCTTCTGCCTCCTCTTTCTTATCTGAACGCTGTTTCTTAGGAGCTCTCGTGTGATTCTGCAACAAAGAAGGAAAAAGTCAGTGATTTAGTTTTGAGAATTTCTTCTAAAAACAGCATTTGAGCACCACCGTCATGCTGCAGGTTTGCTGGAGCTGGTGGGTCCAGGCTTTGTGCACGCCGTTCCGAAAACATCGGGCAGGAAGGAAGAAGTGTGCCTGCCAGCACCAGGGTGAAAACAAGATTAGGGTTTAGACAAAACACAGGACCACTTCCCCCTGCAGCCACACTGCGGCACAAGGACGGGACCCCTTTATTATTGCTGGTTTGCAAGAACTAGATTGCTTGTGTAAACACTCCAGCAGCCGTCAAAACCAGCATCTCTCTGACCTCAGATTCATTCTGATCTGTGGTCCCACAGATGTTAAAACTATCACACTCCACTCACGACAGTGAAGACCCTTATTATGCAATATTATGAACAGTATTAAGACAGTAAATGTGTGTACACTGCATGGCCTAACCAGGGCATGTAAAGAGTTATCATGCAATATTTTCAACATATTAAATATTCTTTAGATCTTTGAGGGCACATTTCCAAGCATTACTTTAAAGTATATAACTTATTTATGTACTCCTGCTTTCGTAATTATTGATTCAGAGGGTCTTTCAAAGTGGGAAAATGGGCTCAGAGGGGGGAATGGGATGCAGCAAAGGGCCACAGCTGGGACGAGAACCTTCAGCCTCCTAATAAAGCTAATGTCACTTTGTCAGAATGAATATTAACTAAATATTCATGTTCATACATTATCAACTAAAGCTTCAAGCTAGTTTGAATTCTGAGCTGCAAACATACAAAGGGTACCAATTGCACAGCAAACAGCATAATGTTGCAAACTTATTGGCCTTAATGTGAAATCCATCTAATTTTCCACTGCTGTGCAGATCAAGCAAAAGCTCTGACAGTCCCTCTCCAGAGTAGAATAATACTGACAGAACACTAATGTGATATATAGTACATACATTTTCTGTGTTTGAATACTTGAGGTCGTTTTCATTTCATCTGTTTACAGCAGCACAGCAAAGAAGTGAATAATAATATTCCACATGTGCAGTTTTTATTCATTAAATATGTCTGAGAGCTCTGAGCCTCGGCCTCGGTGCTGGTTAGTCTGTTGAGAACAGTTACATAAGACGATGTTTGATTTTTATAATGCTGCTAGAAGATCATGATGCATATCTGCATGTTTAATCAGTTAGAGGCTTGAAGATTTAAAAAAAAAAAAAAGATAGAAAGAGCCTCCTGCATATCAGAACAGTCCTGTTTTCTATTTCCTGACATGGCCATGTTTATACCTGGAGGAAAGTACTAACTTAACAAAGAATGTAGGTTTAATGAAAGAAAAGAAACCTGGTTCATGTTCACTCTCAGAAAACATAAATAGACCTTTACTCTCATGGGATTGCATGTGAGCCAGGTGTCTGTCAGTTTTACTTTGCTCATTTTTGTCTTATGAGTTTCAGCTGCACATCTAAGAAGTGGACACATGTGGAGTTTGATTACATGAGACTGGCTTGTTTTTGCATGATTTTCAGACACCAGCTAAATGTTTACTGGCATCCAGCTGAAAATATTGTAATCCATTGTTTTTATTTTTTAAAAAAATTGTTGCATTTATTTACTGGCAGAAGTTCTTTTATACAACTCTCTGTAGCTGTTAATTTCTCCCTTTTCTTGATTATATCGCTGCAGTAAACACTGTAAATCTCATCAACAGCTGGATTCTAGTATGAATTTATAACTTTTTTTCCCAGATGCTGGCAGGCTAAATGTCAGTTGTTTTTTTTTTTTTTTTTGTTTTTTTTTAAGAGAGTATATCATGACTCACTGGATAGATATTCAGTTGAATACTTACACTGCCAGCAGTGTTGATAAAAGCTGGGTAAACTACAGATTCTCTTAAATCCGTCCAGTTTGTGCATGTAGAGTGGTCACAGTTGGAAGACTGTTATGGTCTGCTGATGGTCCGAGTTGCAGCATGGGGCAGCACTAAGCCCGTTTGATGTTCTCCACCGACCTCATGGGTTGTAATCCAAGTTGTAGAGCTGTTTTATCCATATATGTCTTTAAAAGCAGAGCCATGATGCAGTATGGGATATAGATACCCGTACATTGGCTGCAGAGGCTCTGTGGAGATCACAAAAACAGCTTCGGTCAGCTTTGGCTGCTTTTGCTTTTCTGGTGGAGTTTAACAGCAAGGAAATCTTATGAAGGGCTTAAGTCGCTTTCTGGCTCCACTCTCGCTTACTCTGTCACAATGAATAATTTAATGTAAACAAGAAGACAGGACCATAGGAAATTTTAGGTTACTTGAATCCACATGCACAGTTAACCAGTTTCTGTCTCGCCTGCTGCAGATCAGATCAAAGCTGGTAAAGAAAAGTGTGGTATTTAATTAAAAAGGAACAACTGCAACTTGAAGAAAAGATATTTTTTAATGTCCTCTGAAATTGTTACAGTCATTGATGTGCAAGAATCCACCTTGCCTCTGTGAAAACGTGCATTAAAGTCATGATACTTCTTCGGTTGCCATGGTTACTAGTCTGCATGTGCTGAAGCACAGCAGAGAGGGGGAGACCAGCTTTTTCCTGAAGGTTAGGTTTTGCTCATTTGATTTGAAGGAAAAAGTGAAATGGCACGTTCCTCATCCAGTAAATGTGGATCTGTGAATAAGTTAGTTGTGTTTCTGCTTTACTGTATAATGGTTGGTTTGGATATTTTGGTAGTTGAGGGCTAAATCTTTTAACCAGACTGCAGTTGAAAGAGGACAAGCTAATTTTCTATTGTTGCATGCAAGTGAAAGTGTCAAACATCTAAGGTTTAGACTTTCCCTCACTTTCAAAAGTAATGAATAACATTCACCTCTATCTTACAAATGTTATCAAAAGCAAAAGTTGTGCAAATCCTTAGATCTTTTTATCAACTTTGAAAGGTTTTATAGCTCTTAGTAGATACCAAATACTAAAAGAATAATTATCAAGGCTGATAACTCTCACAAATTGAGCTTGAGACTCATTAGTTTTTCTTTTTATTATTAATAATGTCTCTACAGCATATTTATTAGCTGTTGAGGCAAAAAAAAAAAGTTGGACCTTTTAGAGTGAGAGAAGTTGGAACCTTGTACACATAGGCTGTGTAAACCTTGATGTTTGGAGCTTTGAGAGGGAAGTCAAATGACTCATTTCAGCTATCTAACTTATCTGAAAACATAAAAGTAGACATTGAAATGTCTGCAACACTCCAGTAATTCCTGATTAAGTCCGGCTCTGCTCCAAGACTGCTTCTTCAGCTCCGTGTGACGGAGTAGAGGGGTTAGCAGGGGCTGTGGGCTTGTCTGTGGAGGTCTGTGGTTTTGAGTGTAAAGTCCCATTCATACAGACTAAATAGAGGTTTAAAATACCCCCCCACAAACATCCACATAATCACGCAGACTCCCGACAAGCTCAGTTGAAGCTGCTGCTCTGCTCCAACCTTATTTTGAGGTTGTTGGACAAGTATGCGAGGGTTTTAATGCATCTGCAGGAAACGGCTCGCGATGTGCCTACAGTTTTGCCAGACAGTGAAAGATGTCCGTCCAGTCCTGCTGAGCCCAGCTGGCCTGTCCTTGGGCTTTGGGTTCAGTCTGACACATCCAGAGGAATGCTGAGGCTACTTTCTGGGTCAACAGCCTCAGCCAGAGACCCCGTGTTGTTTGAATGTTGAAAACTTTTTGTTTGCTGAACCCCCATGTGAAGTCTGAGGTCTGGTCCACTGTTGATTGAAATACTGTAGCCTAACATGGAGTGGAAGTGAGGACTGTGGAGACGTCAAGTTCAAAGCCACAAACTGATACCATTTCACTTGATAAATTTAAGTTTTAAGGAAACCAGCCCAGCGTTTCAGGCCAGCAGAGGCTTTGATTATTGAGAATATCTTGTACCTTGTTTGACTCTTCTCTGTTCCCAAAATCCTGATGTGCATTTTTGTGACTTGAATCAAATAAAAAAGTATCAGATTTTTGAGGCCCCACTATGTTTGCCAGTTGTGGTAAATCCTAAATGATGTGATGGTAAATGTGCAGAAATGTTCAGCATAAGTTTTTTTTTTTTTCTCCAGTCTTTACTTTTTCTTCTTTTGCTCTTGCTACTCCCATCTATAAATTTTTGCAGTGTGATGGTCTATATAACATAAATATACTGCAAATTTGGCTCAAGCTTGAAAGAGAGTTTGATCTCGAAAGACGTTGCTGGTTAAATGGAGGTCAAACAAAATTATTAGGTTTGCTTTGATAATGAGTCCCACAGACCTTCCTTGAATGTTTTTGACTAAAATGAAAGCAGACAATTTCTTTCCATTTCTAGACATTTTGTTCTGGAGGACATGTGTCTTTTATGAAAGTGTACACATTTTTTGGTTAGAGGCCACAGCTGGTGTCAGATAATTCAAGTTTTCATGTTTGTTTATTTATTTTTTTCACAGATTTTTTTCGGCTGTGAAATGCGTTTCAATCATGAAGCTCAGAGGTGGGATACCTGTGGCATTGACCTTGACCGTGATGTCACATGGTTCAGCCAGCAGCTGCTGGGTGGATGTCCTCACTTCGATCTTTGTCACACCGGGGCTCAGCGCCGTCACCTGAGCTGACTGGCTTTCATGACTTTTTTTTTTTTTTAAAAAAGGAACATCAGTGTAAAAGTGGGTCTAATAGATCACCTTAATGAAGTCACTGTTCTGTGACGAATCACGGGTGATTAATGCACACAATTACTCGTTTAGAGGTGAATCTGATGATCATATATGTACGGCAGCAGTCAATAGCGTTTATAAAAAGTTGGGTTTTTTTTAAACAGGAGAATAATCTTTGTGACTAAATTCACTTGCAAACATTTTTACAACTATTTACCAGCCAGTAACAGGGCTACATAATACTGCAATTGAATATTTTTGATATTCTTTCAAATAAGCCATATAAATTCATAAATGATCATTGTGTGAAATGGATTTATTAATACTGAATGTCCAAAAGGGCAATTTCATACAAATTGTAATTGAAAGAGAAATTGAGATTATGTTGTTCTGTTTCCATCAACAAGTCATTTAACTCTGACTGAAGCAGTGAGTAGCTTCTCTTTTCTAAAACAACCATGTCAGAAGTCTCATCCATTCATTTGTAGAAAAGATATAAATCTGTTTCAGAAGGGTCAAATCAAGCAAAGAAAACATCTCCTAGTGAAACTATTAAAATTGGGTTAAGAACTATCTAAGGTATTATTACAAACTGGAGGGGTAGTGGGGAATCATCATCTTCATGGAAGAAATGTGGTCTGAACAAAAAAAAAACTTGAATGATCGTGATTGGCATTCACTTAAACATTTGGTGAAACTTTACCCTAACCCAAATAATAGGAATATAATAGTACAGCTCGCGGCTATGTTTAATAGTAAAAGTAGAAGCATTTACGCATGCAGGATGATGGGAAATGAAGGGATTGAGCCTAAACAGCTGTGCAGCCTAAGAAAACCAGGCTTCAATTTGCTAGAGAGTATAAAGATTGGATTCTGGAGCAGTGGAAGAAGGTCATGTGGTCTGAGTCCAGATTTACCCAGAGTTCCAAAGTGATGGGCGCATCACTGTAAGAAGAGAGGCGAGGGATGAACCCAGCGAGGGCAGAGCTGTGATCAGGGGTCAAGGTTCAGCAGTGTCCAACTTTCCCATCACCATCATCAAGATCTCAGTGAAAAATTAAATCAGCTCTGGAGGGAAATAAATGCTGTGACATCGCAGAAGCTTGTGGGAAAGAATCCACAGCGAGTGAGTGACGTAAACAAATCCAAATGAAATATAAGTTTAAGGTCCCTTTATTTGGGCCGGGAGTGTATGTTAAGTTTCAACTCTGAGTAAATCCAGTTTTTTATTTTAATTTAGCAGCTTTATAGCTTCTGTGACACTTGTATCATTCCACGGTGTTAAAACAGTTTTAGTATGTAAACAACAGTGGAGTGATGCACTGCATCTGTTGAGTTTTGAATTTTATGTAGTTATCTTAAAAAATGGATCTCAAAAGATTTGAAAACTGACGTAATAGTGTGAATACCCCAAATAAATCTTTTGAATTTAATTTAAAATTTATATTTATATAATTTGTATTTACTACTAATTTACACATTCACAGATGTATAGGTATAGATAAACAAGCAATTTAGCAGCCGCGTGATGGTCATTTTAAATTCAAATACCAGAACCTTGACGTTGCGTTCTTGAAGACAGAGTTGGAGCTCCTAAACAGACTTTCTTTGGGAAGGAAAACGATCAAGTTTCCAAGGACAACAGACATTTCAGCAGACCGTGAAGATCTCCTCCGGATGTAGCGTCTTCAGTTTTTCATGTGCAGATTGATGGTCCCGGGTAGTGAGGCTGTAGCAAAGCAGGGTATGAGTTTTACTTGTTTTTTTTCTTTTCTTTTCTTCTTTTTTTTTTTTTTTTTAAGTAAACTCTCTTGTGAGGTCCTGACACTTGGCCCTTCTGTAAACAGGAAGAAAGTTTCTTTTTTTTCTTTACAAAGCACATATCATCATCACAGGAACTGATGTTTTTGCCCTTATGTGCACAGACCTTTAGCTGCATTTTACTGCATAATCTAAACTTTGAGCCAGTGGAAAATGGTTATTATAGGTTATGATGATGCATCGTTCCCGGGAGCAGTAATGACACAATTCAACATTGTAGAAATTTATAAGGAAGCTGGAGTGTTGTATAAATGTGACTTTCATCACACATAATCAGTCACAGCGGGGCAGCGTGCATGCAGCTCTCCAAACTTGATTAAGATTTAGAATAGGAGCCTTTAAAATGACCATTTTTGGGGAAAATAGCCACATATGTCTGCACTTTCCTCTTTGGATTCATTCTTAGATGTCAACAGTATTCTGATAAGCTGACCTTCCTCCTGTTGAAAAAAATGATAAAAAAAAAAAAAAACATTAAATATAAACCAGACAAGATGGGCAATGGGAAGTGGTCTCACCATCTGCAAATAATACAAACAAATAAATGAATAATAAATAGTCCAACATCAGCTAACATGCACTGTAGGTGGTAGTAGATCTTGTTCTGTAAAAATTAAATAAATTTTTTTTTTTTTTTTTAGTTCTATGCTGAAATCTGATGACTTTTTTTTATAACCTTCAGAGCTTTGCATGTTCACCCCTCATCACCCTTACTAGTTATTTCAGTCGCCCCGGGTAAGAAAGTTCCCAGAAAAAAACAACACATATTTTGATAAAGTCAGGAGCAGAAACATTCCTTATATGGATGTAACAGATTCCCTTTACTTGGACCAGATGGGAACTTAATGTAATTTGGAATACTACAGAGCAAAATGGACTTCATTTCTATCCAAAACAAACTTTGTGATCCCTTATTCTTCATTTCAGGGAAGTTTGTGCATAGCAGAGTGGTTAGTCACTGCATAACTCCCTTTGTCTCGGCGTCGGTGATACAAAGCCCCAAAAACCCGAAAAACCTCTAATTTCCCACATATCTTAAGGCCTTAATGTTAGGAAGTGTAAATAGCTGCAGGATAGCAGTGTTGGCATGTGTGACTTTAATTGTACTCATTTAAAAGTTCAAGCTGTTTGCAAAGTGTTTTCACAGTCCAGTGTGAAAACACCACTTTTAAAGAAAATCGGACTTAAATGAGTGTTTATTGCAGACTTGTCCACTCCTGTGCATGTGAGAGATGAAGAGGAGAGGAGTGTGCCAACGTTAATCTGAGTGAGAGTCAAAGAAAAAGGGAGCTGGCCGTTTCCCCAAGGACAACTGATAAACCGTTTGGCAGGAAAGGCCTTCCAAATAACTGCTTTTCTTCTTCCCCTTGCAAGGCTATTTTTACCACTGAAGGCTCTGCCGAGCTGGCATCTTTTGTTCGCCCTCCGGCGTGAATTGGGAAAGACCAGTTTGAATTGTGCCCCTCGGGGAGTTTGGCCTCTTGTCACAGTCCGACCATCAATCCTAATGCAGAGCTCCTTTGAGCCAGCTGGTCTTCACCCCTCTCAGCAGACGAACCAGCTAACTCTGTGGAGCTGTTCACTGCAAAGTAATGCAAATAGGAAGCTGGGGCCATATATCAAGATAAAGAAAAGAATCCAGATCAGAAGGAGGGAAGTTTTCCCAAGCAAAGTCCAAAGATCTCAGCCTAAGTAATGAAAGCGAACTCACTCACTCCTCCTCTGTCAAAGGGATGTTTGCTCTCCGTGTGTTTATACATATCTTTTATTGTGTTTTCAAGGGACATTCCTCTGGTCAAAAAATCCCCTCCGACTGTCCCCAGGAGGTGGAAGGCCCTTGTGCAGACAGTTTTCCTGTTGCCATACCAAAGTTCATCTGGTGTTTGGGTAGTGTTGGAGCTGCTGATCCTTGGGGATTCCTGGAAGTGCATGTGATCATGTCTTGGGAGGATTAAGAGGAGAGAGGTCGTGTTGAACTAAAAGGTCAAGGCTGCGTTTGTTGTAAGAATGAGCTTGACTTTGGATTCACTGAAGTAACCAAAATAGAAAATTGATCTGGTTTGTGTTGATGGTATGAAAATGAGACTTAAGTTACCATTAAAATTATAATGGTACTTTGAAGTTGAAGGTCAATTTCCATGGTTTGAAAACAAGTTTGTCTCATGACCCCTTTTGAAAATTGTCATTTTATCCACAAATTAAAATTAAAGCTCGACCACACAAATAAAGCACTAAGATCCAGATCTCTTCCTCCTCCTCTGAGCCTTTTTAAGGATGGGATGGACTCCATTTTTAAATGAATCACAATTGGAAACTTTTTTTGGAATTCATGGGCACAGCATCCTCCACGTCATAGAGGAGAGGAACCACCCAGCTTCCCGTGTAGTCGTGGTTACAAAAACTGCATTAATGCACAAAGCTTCAAGTTATACAGTTTGCTCAGTTTTGGAGTCATTATTGATACTCACTGATATGTATGGGTTTTGATATATCATATGCTGTTATCTATATAAAATCTTGCCCAGTGAAGATCTTGTTTATTTCAGCAAAACGATGCCAAATCACAGCCTGCACACATTATAACAGCATGATTTTTCTGTAAGAGTGTCTCCTGCAGTCCAGACCTGTCACTCAGTGGAAACATTTGGAAATAAAAAGCATGACAATAGTGGATCTGAACCTTTCAGCTGTAACTGGTACAAATAAAAACCTTTTATCTTTCAAAATGACCCAAACAGATGATGCAACACAGTATGACATAAATTCCATCGCTTTCCTGTTTTTGTAAATGTGTTACAGACATCAAATTGAAAAAAAAAAATCTATTTTTTCTCAATTGCAATTTTTTTCTGAAATATTTTAGATTTTACACAGTTTAACAACTTATTTTTTTTGGGAAATGGGGAACCAAATGAATGCTATCCATGTTTGACTTTTAAAAACTATAAAATTAGTGGTAATATTAGACTTTAATGTTGATAGTCTGGGATGATTTTGTTGGTGTTTCGTAATGTTCATGTCATTCTTTCAAATTTAGCATATGTATTTGTTATTATAGGGTCTTGGGCTCCTAGCTGTCTTGACCAGGGTACTTTTGAAAAACAGACTCTAAACCTCAAGAGTTTTTCTTCCTGGTGTAAAGTTATTGGAAGCCTTTTATGGTACAAATTTCAGAAAAAAGGTGTTATGAAAATTTATGAAATTTTCCACCTCAACCCGGTACCTCTGTGTAACCTGATTTCTTGTTGGCATGTACCGTTTGAATGACCAAACTTTGTTTTCTTCTTTCACTATTTTCTTTAACTGTGTCAGAGCCTGGATGAGCTGGATGATGATGACCCAGGGGAGAAGGACAGACGAGAGGAAGAAGAGTTGGTTCAGGCCAACACTTTCCAGAATGAGGCCATGACAGCTGACCCTGCCAGCGGCTACCTGCTGGTAAGAAGCGCCAGCACTGGGGGGGTGGTGAATGTTCCAGTTTATTTATTACTGATTATTTCGCTGGAGCAGCCAAATAGAGGCGCTGCTGCCCAGAGACACCAGGTCAGCTCCTCGGCTGAATTTGTGTGCAAAACTCAGAGGTGACATGTGATTTAATCAGAACTACGAAGTCCAGTCTAAACCGAAAAGGAACATGCTAAATATCTGAGATTTTCATTTGCTTTGTATAAGCTACAAACCAATAGTTCTGCTTTCCATTTGTTCAAATGTGCAGCCATTTTCAGAAAGTTTTAAAGATTCAATAAAAAAGAACAAAAACGTAAATCAGCAATCAAAAGTGCAAAGGATTTTTTTTTTCAATGAATTCACACAATCTTTGTGTGTAGGAAAAAAAAGTAGAATTTATTACCAGTACTCTACACTCAAAAAATAGTGATTCACGTTTACTGTTGTTTTAAATGAGCATGACTTTTAATTGCACTTTTTAATAATTTGAGAACTAAACACTAATTGTTGTAGTTTTGCATGTAGAAGTGGTCCATTTTTGCTGATGTAAGAAGTTTAGCAGTTCTGTCTTCTTCGTGATGCTCCAGACATTTTTTTTTTTAAATAAGAGACAGATCTGAACTTCAGGCCAGTGAAGCATCGCTCCTTGTTTCTGAAAATCAGTATTAAAAGGTCAAACCCACTGAAAAATCAAAAATCAGAATCAGGCAAGATAATTGTTTCTGCATCTCTGTGACTTAGACAGATTAAGGCAGTTATTAAAACTGGATACTCATCCATAACAGAGTATGGAGTTTATATTTTTGTGGCAATTTGATTTTAACACTCTCATTTAATTAGTTGATTTAAGGGTCTTCCAGAGTGGCCTTCTGTTTATTTACTTTAAAGTTTTCGGCTTCTTTGACGCTATTCCAACTTGATTTGTTTTCCTTAAAGACAAGAATGTCCTTTTGTTGTGTCTGTCAGACACAAAGTGAAATTACAGACTCAAGTTTTTAGTTGCATTTTAGAAAACTTGCCAACTTTTCTATAAAATGGATTTTTTTTAATTATGTAACTTAGAATTTAATCCTTTAGCACAAGATGAATAATGGTTAGCAGTGTTCCCAGACGAACAGCAGCATCGCTGCGTGGAGCTGAGTCTCAACAGAGCGAAGAGCCACATTCATCAAACTTCATTTGGACGCCATTGTTCAGGTCTGGTTTGTGTTTAAGGTGTCTGGTTCTCAAGGGTCTACTACACAATGAATGTTTTAATCTGGCCAAGTAATACTGTGTTTATTTAATGGAAGGGAACTCTTGCAGACAGACTATGACTTCTCAAAATAACTCTTGCAGGTGCTGCAGAATGAAAAACCTAAAATAAATTGGTAAAAATCTAATTTAAGATGCCAGGAGAGTAGTTATTTTAAACCCACTTCAAATGCATACTTTGAGATGTTCAAGACAAAACCGAGACCAGAGTGGATTTGAATAGCATCCAGATGCACAACAGCGATGGCAAAACCTGCTGTTTGACTTTTTGAAGAATAAAAAAAGACTCATCTGGCTGACACCAAAACTGGCATTTCAAAGAATATCAGAGGCCTCTGGTGCTCTGTGACATCTCTGGTGGATTGTGGATGAAGCTGGGAGTCTGATTCCAGATGGATCGGTTGTTGTGCATCAGCAGACTTATTTTGTTTTGGTCTGTAACTGTCGGAGGTTGTTTACGGGAACTGAAAGCTTGTGTATGAAATGCGTACACACACGTCATGCTAACAGGAAGATTGTGACATCACGTGCTGAGACATGGCCTTGTTTTCTTTCTTTCTTTCTTTTTTTTTTTTTAAAGGATTCAGTGTTTCACATATCTACATGGAGAACGTGTAAACAAACAAAACAGCTCAGTAGATTCAGCTTTCTGCTGCTTGGCCTCACATCTGGTTTAGTGGAGAGCAGCTCTTCAGTCCATCATTGCTACAGAATATGCCTGCTGAATCTAATCGCACCTCTATTTTAACTTTAACACAGACCAGATGTGGCTACGCAGGATCTCCTCATCAGATGCCTCACTGCCACTCTTATAAAAGTGATATTTTCATTCTGATGGGGTTCTGCGTCAGGTTGCTTAGAAATAGAAATAATACAGTTTTGTCATGGGATTTACAGCATTGTCAGACATCTATAAACACATCTGCACACAATAATAACATTAATAATAATAATGAAAAACTAGAAATCCATCTCAGGCTCCATTTATCATGAGGAGACGAGCCCTGGCAAGTCCACTGGAATACAACACAGATCGACTAGCTGGTATGAAGATGTCTAGACGAAAATGGCTTCCAAAGTAAACCAGTTTAACTTCTGCTTATTGCTGAATTGTCATCTGGCTATCAACCATTGGTCCAGGTGCATTTTCCAATCAAAACAAGCTCTAACTCTTCTATGTTAGCTGCTGAAGACATAATGGCAACTCCATCTGACATCATAGACTGTAAAATTATGAAATTACACTTTTTTTCCCCCCTTCAACATTCTTTTATTCAGTTTAGGGTGGTTTATCAGAACATGTATAAACAGTTGCTCTCCATGTGTATCTGATAAGAGTTGGCTCTGTGATGCCTCTCTGCAGGCATGTGGTCCTGGTTTTCAGGCCTTGCCTCCCTCTGGTATGAACGTACTACCAGGAAACCTGTTTCAGTGATCCAGCAGGCAGAAACATATGGAACATTCCTCAGGATCATATGCTTTTATTGTGGCGCCAGGTCTCTGTCTGCCTCATGTTCACCTGGAGAAGATGAACTGCTGACCTTCAAAATCTCAGGTTTTTTTTTTTTTTTAAATAAGCCTCATCTGCATTTTTAATTATCCCCTCTCAGTCCAAACACGGTGCTGATGCAGAGCGTTATTTGCCTCACAATAAGGGAACTGCTCTCTTCTCATCATGTGACATTTCCTTCAGGAGCAGCAGCTGCTCTGCTTGAAGCTCCTTTTTGCTTCCTGAAACAATATTTGATCACATTCACACCTCTGTTGATTCAGGATTTCAAGGATTACCGATATATGAGCCACTGAAACCACACCAAACGCATCTTTGACAGGGACATAAAAGTAGTCGATTAATGAGAGACGAGACAAAACTTGAAACATGAATACTTAAATATGCTGTAAAAAAGATATTTTTGTTTTCTTTTTTCCTTTTCAGAATCAAAATAAAGGATTTATTTTACTTTCTGGAGTTTACAGAGTAGGTTTGTCTTGTTTTCACCCTCAACTTCTCCCAGTTTGGCATATTAACATTTATTCCCTCATCTGCCATCAAACAACAGAGCAATAAAGCAGATATAAAAAAAGATATCATTTTAGTCAAAAACGATCATGATGAACTTGTAAGAGATCAGAAATAAATGCCACAATGAAATGCTTTCACTTAAAACACTCACGTTACTTCCCTTTGCTTTCCCGGGATGCTGGAATTATCTGCTCGCCCAGAAGCGCATCTTTAAAATGCCAAGCGTGCATTTCATTTGAGCATTTTCCCCCGTGGAGTTATTGAATGCCTCCAGTAAACTTGTGATCTTTATCGGCAGTCTGAGCGGCGTGCTGTTTGACAACTAGATGGAATGCCAAAGATCGCGAACCTTTGGAGATCTTTGAATTTAATGAGCTGTCAAGTCATAAAAGATTGACCACGCCAGGTCATCTGTCCAAGCAAGACAGGAGAGCTTTACCGCATATTTAAAGTTATGTGGTGTGCCGTAAAAAGAGCAAAGACGTCCATCAAAACGATTTTTCTCAACGTTGAGAAAGTGTTGTTTTTTTTTTAAACATATTTGTTTTTCTGTATCCGTAGAAACTCTGAGCTCTGCAGTTTGGCTTATGGAAACTGTCAGCTCAGATTAAACATGATAAATAAAGTTACACAGGCTTGTATTGTGTGCAGTGAAGTAGCAGAACACAAATTGCACCTTGTCTCACAGATTCTTACCTCAGGCAGGTGGTGCACAGTGTGAGATCCTGAAAGGTGCTGTGGCAAGTTTTCTGAAAACATGTCATTTTCTTTCTTTTTTTGGCTGCATGTCAGTGGCCGAGGGATGGAGTTGGTCTGTTTGTTCCCAGAGTTCAGGCTTGGTGGTTTACCAACTTTTTAATTCGGTCAGTCTGTGTTTTTCACCACTTACGGTGAGGACACGCCCCCTCATTTCCTTCTGTACCCGTCGGCAACAAGACGAGCCGCACATTCATTTACAGATTTTCTTTTTTAGATTTTCTTTTCATCTCAGTGACCATCTTCACTTTTCTTTTTTAACAACAAAGCATTTATCATTGAATATAAATTTATTTTAAGAGAACCACTCGGTAGTCATGAACACTCACTTTGATGAGATTTTTAAGTAAATCGGTTGACTTAAAAATACAGCTAAAATTAAACTCTCACTTATCAATATTATATCTTAATATGTTCTTGTAATCAGAGAAATCTGAGCAGCTACATAGTTTATCTGTATTTCTGTAATGCATGTTTATTATCAAAAGTCAGCTCGTTTCTTAAAAGCTGCTTTAATTATTATTGAGATGACCCAGCTTGTAGATGAGTGCAGTTTAAGGACGTTCTTCCTCCAAATTCCTGTCAGATCCGTGATCAACTCATGGTTGACTCTAGTTAATCGACTTTGAAATACTAAAATGTTGTTTTTAAGAAGTCTATTTATTGAGAGGGAAGCATCTACAACTGTTACCTGATAAAATGGTAACACATCGGTTTATACAGTTATGAGTGATTGTGTGTTTATAAAAGTTAGTCTTAATTCAGTTAATGTGTTAACGAATTATTTTTTTCTGTCAGGTTTCACAAAACATTGTCAAATAAAGAAGTTTAAAGTTGTTTTTTTTTTTTTTGGCAAACCTTAATCTCAGAAACTTATGGTCTGAATGTTTTTTGTTTGTTTTTTTTTAAATCCAGAAGTCATTCTTTGTGGAATCTTGATTTCTTCATAACTTGCAGATATTTTCAAAACTAAATTCCTAGTTTGATTTTTCTAATGTTCGTTGAACTTAATGGGTTTCCTCCCAGCTAAACTTGTGGAGTAGCACCATCTGCCTGCCTGAGACTAAAGCCATGTTTGTGAGCAAATATCTACAACTACAAAAAAAAAAGAAAAGAAAAAGTCATCATCAGATATGTTTTATTTCTAATTGTCACATGAGCCTGATTCTTGGAGGTGCTTTTATTTTCTGCAAAGACCTACTGTTGCTACATGCTGCCGTCTTACTCGCCTCCACCCTTGAAAACCGTAAGAAATAAGGTGGAGATTTGTTCTGCAGGTAAAAAGGCTGCTTGTCAGTAAGATGGAGGGACTCCTGTTTGCAAACAGTAAGGACTGATAGATTGTGGCAGTACCACGAGTCTTCAATCAAACCTGGGACCCTTCACTTCACAGGACCTCGGGAAAGAGATGTGTTTTCATCTCAGATCCTGTGAGACGCTGCTGCTTTTTTTGATGAAGCGCTATTTCACCAGTGGCAATTATACTGGAGCATCTCTTCTGTATACATCTAAACAAAAAAAAATAATGGAAGAAAAAATAAGATCCACCTCAATGTTGCAAAACAAAATTGCCTTTCACCACTTGGGGCTACGGAGCTCCCAGTGAACTATTAAATGCAGCAAAGTCCATCTATATCAGCTCAGCAGCTGCAATTCCTAAACCTTCATACAAAACCCAGAGGCTTTCGAGAAATGTGACTCCTGATAAATTTCTCTCGTGTTGTACATGGATTTTTTTTTTTCACCTCCTGCTACTCATGAACAGATACAAGCAAAGGCATATAAACACAAGATGTCTACTGATTTGTGTTTTTGCTATTTAAAAAAGGAGGCTTATAAGTGTTGTTGTTTCAATTCAAACATTTTTTTTTTCTTTCCTCAGGAGACCCCCAAATCTGGAGGTGGTCGCCACAAAAGGTGAGATCTTGACTAAAAATAGCTTTTCCAGCATCATCAGTAATGTAAAGGGAACACAGACTGATCAGGTTTATTAAATACCCGATCACATTTCCTCTGAAGCGATTTCAAAACCTCGCTGTTGTTTTTTCCTTCAGTGCTGCTCATTTCTTGCTGTTATGTTTTAAGAGGCCACTTCACCCGTCACTTCTCTGCTGAGGTTTGAAGGTTGAGGTTGGGCATAAAGGGATTGTTTTTAAAAGTTAAAGTTAATAGATCATTTCTGTTGAGTTTTCAGTGCACATAACAGGCTTTCAAATGCTTCTTCTTTGGCCAAATGACCCACAAGAAATGTTTTTTTGTTTTGTTTTGTTTTGTTTTTAACTGTGACCTCGTTCTGGTCAGATATTTGTATTCTCATCAGTTTATAGTCTGTGTTTTATTAAGTACAACACTGCAGTTAAAACACAGCAACTAGAACTGAAAGAGTCAGAGTCTGTTTACTTTCACATGTCATGTGCCTTTGCCAAAAGCAGAGTCTTTTCCCTTCAATTTTAACTTAGTTATAAAGTAGAACTACAAAGGATCATAGAAAATCGTGTTTTTGTTTTGCATTATTTGCATCCGAAGTGGGGTGTTGTGGCCAACCCAGAGCACGGTTCACCAGCTGACATTCAGTCTGTTCATGTAATTACGTCTGCTGCTCTCATCAGCTGCTCTGGCTGCTCTTGGATGCTCTGGAGTTCAAGAACCTGCCAGGTGGGCCGAGCTGCCCACAATGAATTAAAATGTTTTATCAACGTTGTCCTGAGACGATGGATATAGTTAAAAGGTTTAGCACCTATGAAGTCGGCAGCTGACACATCTGGAGAGGAATATAAATTCTGAGCGGCTCAAACTGGAATTAGAGAAAAAATTTCCCACCAAAACGTCTTTTTCAGATAAAGTCTTCTGTATTAAAGCAAGACGATGCTAAACCACTCAGAGTCCACAACAGAAGTACAATAAAATTCAAAATTATTTAATTTTTCCCTTTAAAATCATACATTTGTTCAGTTTAAACATTTGATCTGTGTTTTTATGAATTAGTTAGTGACAGTTAAAAGAAGTCCACGCCTGTGTCTAAGACCTTTAATGCCATCAAGACATCAGAGGAAGACTACAGCTCTGAATGCCATTGTTTTGAGTAATAGCACGTATCAGCGTTGGCCAGGCTGTAAATCAGTTTTCTGCTTCGACAGAAGATTTGGTTTGTTCTCTATCGACTGTTGAGTTTGTGGAGAGTAGCTGTTTTACCTGCGGCGACGGTGGCTGCTGCTGCTGTTACTGGCTCTCCTGTTTGTGCTTTCTCCTTCCTGCTGAGGCTCCCAAGAGTGTTTGATTGGCTCAGCCGGTCTCTCCTCCAGACCTCACCCTGCGGGGAGCTAATGGGCCACAGTGTGATATTTGGTCTCGAGGCCGTGGATGTTTAAGCTTGGCTTCAGCGCCTGCTGTGCATCCTGTAATACCTGTGTGTGTG
>JAOWBL010000016.1:9140917-9152641 GCA_028564865.1 Zenarchopterus dispar
GATTGAAAGGGCAATGGAAGATATTCCCACCTGTTCTTCTGATGACGGATGTCCCATTGAAGTTTGTCCGTGTGGTTATGATTCACTCCTTTAAACAGCCTCGGTGTGAATACAGTCCTTGACTCTTTGATTAGAGAACTGAAACAGAAATGTCACTCTTGTTATAACTTTGTGATTCATTTGAAGTTCAATGAATGTTTAACTGTGCTTGAATTGTGTTGGGTTGTCGCAGCTCTGTGGGACCGGGGTCTGAGGAGGAGGCTGGCGGGAACAGCAGGCAGCGACACAGCCGTCACGGCAGAGACGGAGAAGCTGGAGGACCTGGAAATCTGGAGAAAAGGTTGGAGGAGCTGGAGAAGGTACGTAGACTCAGATGCAATTTACTGGTTCCATCTTCACATGAGCACAAGCAAATGTGGAGGTGTTTCAAAGGAATTCCCCTGCTGACACTTTATAACTAAATATGAGGGTTTTTTTCTCCATTTCTGAGTTCATGAATTCAGCCTCAAAGGACACATCTAAGCAAAATCACCCTTTCTTGTGACGCGCAGATTTATTTTCAGTGTCTGAAAGAACAGCCAGTCCTTCTTCATCTCCATATATGATCACCAACTACAACTTCAAATCATCCTGCATTTGCTGTAATTCACAAGTGGGAAACTGAACCACCAAATTCTGATCCGCAACTATAGTTTACTGAACTTTAGAAAGGAATGAGATGATGTTGATGATGATAATCTAAAAGTACTCCATTTGAGGATTAGGAAATCTGACTTCCTGCTGCCTTGTTTTTTTTTTTCTAGTTAAGAAGGTTGTATGATTATTCCCATCAGCAGTGTTGCGTTTTAAAAACCCGGTACATGTCTCACATCGAGGTTGTGCCTTAAAAAAAAAGATCAGTACCAGATAAAAGAAAATTATTTATTCCTTCAGTCCAAGGTGCAAAAGTGTGAACTCTCAGACGAGACACTTTAAGCTCTTTCAAATGTGTAGCAACATGCTTGAGGGATCATTGACTGTAGTTTGTCCAAATTTCCATTTGCATGGAAGTGCAAAGCATCACGCTGATCCCAAAAAGGGGATGTGAAAGAGGGCAGGTGGAGTTAAGTTGACTTGATCTAAAAAAAAAAAGAAAGAAAGAAAGTTTAGTGTCTCTGTGGTATTTTCACCAAAACAAGTCAAAAATACTTCACTGACACTAGAAAATAGTGGGAACTTGTGAGGGGGAAAAATGACACGATATGTCTTCTTTAAGATAGGTTACTCCTTTTGTGGCTATAAAGGTGGGTAAATGTCGGCATCTGCTCTGAGACGGGGCTGGTTTGTGCTGCAGATGAATATCAACACGCGTGTTGGCAGGTTGCTTTCCCGTCCTGCTGGGAGAAGGTCAGCACCTGTCGTTCTGCAGAAGTCTCCAAGTCTTTCACTGTCAAACACTCGATATTCACTGGCAGCCATATCACTGCCATCAGTGGAGAGTCACTGACTTGATCTGATACTTTTTCTTAATTAGATGTCATGAATAAGATTTAAATAATGATTGTTTTGTAGGTAAGTTCTTATCTATGCTTTAAACCCTATATTAAATAATAAATAAATACACTAAAATGTACAATTGGATTCCAGGTTACAGAAGTGTTTTTTTTTTGTCCCTGAAAATTTGAAAATGAACTCAAGTCTGTTAATTTATTTAAATTGCTGATTCATACATATTGTTTTTGGGAATATTTTGTTCGTACAATGAATTATTAGAGTTTTAGTCCACTAAAAGTCAAACCGGTCTTACTTGGAGGCTTAATTTAAAAAAAAAAAAAAAAATCTTTTCTTATTTGAGTTTCGTCTTTTTTGCAGCTGCCAAAGTTCTGATCTCCCGTCTGGAAACTGCAGGATTTTTTGTTTTTGTTTTGTTTTTGTCTACGATGTTGAAGACAGGACCTTTAACAGTGCAGATATGTCTTTTTCTTCTAAACCGCCCCCGTCAGACACTCAACCTCTCACTGCTTCCACTGCAGACTCGGCTCATAATCAAATGTCACTTGGGTGGCTTTGGAAAAAAAAAAAAAGAAAATGTTTTTAAAGTGAGTACTGCTGAGACTCAGCAGACTTCAGCCTGAGGTGTTTCTTTGGGTCAAATGGGGCTAAAAATGCTTTTTGAGATGGTATTTCACACTCCTGTTCACGTGGAGGCTCTTTCTTTCAGTTTCATACAGACGGTCAGACATGTCAGATTTGGTCAGACTGGGCCGCTTGTATGAGATTGGTCTCGGCTGAACCTCTTAGAGGCCAGGATGCAACCTTTTGTCCTCAGTTTTAGAGAGCAGATGGACTCGGTAACGTCTAAGTAACCTCGCTTCAGATGGAAAGAGAGTCTCGGAGCCATGTCTCATCACACGGTGGTCGATAGAGATTAAAGAAGCAACCTTCATTTCTGTTTGTTTTAAATACCTGCAAGAGATGGTTTTGTTTAGGTTCCCCCGAGAGGAAATTCAATAAGGATTCAAACTTGCATCAAGATTTAGAAACCAAGATCAAAGCATTTTTACAATCATGTGAAATTTTACACAACAGGTCGTCATAACAGAAATTTTATTTTCCTTACCAGATCTTAAAATCAAATAATTGCAATCTCAGTTGTGAAGTGGGAGGTGGGGAAGACGTAAATTACAACATCATTGCATCAATTATTGAATAAAAACAGCAATTTGTGGAAAACTAAATATGCCATTATTCCCTCCACAGGAATTACGAGCAGCGCCCAGGCGCTGGTGATGAAAATCACTTGATACGTTTATCATCACCAATTATGAGCAGCAAAGCAGTTTGGAAATCTGGAATATTCAGGCGTTTGCGAACACACTGCCATGGAGGAAGGACATCAGTAATGGACTTAGAGAAACAGTTGTTGTGGGCCTTCAGTTTGGGAAATTGTATTTTGTCTGTACTGTTTAGAAAAAGACTAGAGCACAGCTAAAACCTCCAATACAAAACCCAGGAAATCAGCACAAAGACCTCATACCTGCCGTCATCGACAGTAGTGAATACTTTAATTTTAAAAGCCACAGAACAGGAGAACCTTGAGTTAATGAGTTCACCATCAGCTCTTTTGTGTGATAATATAGTCTCGAGTTTTTTTTGTAGACACGCAGGCTGGGATTCGAACCTGTGACACCTGCATGAGGACTCAACCCCTCGCGCTGTCCTGGAGCCCTTCTAGAATCAAATTTAAGACAATCTGTCCAAACTATGCTCCTCAAAGAGCTGCAGTGACCTGGTCAATGTTGTGAAGAAGAAACCAAACTCCTCCACAGCAGCGTTACAAAGACGGTTCAACAAACTACTAAATCATGAGATGTGCTCAGTTTTTCACACACCATCTCTAGATTCTGGCCTTGTGGGTATTAAATAAAAGACATGGTGTCATGCGTGTAGGCCAGGGAAAGGCTCTATACACCTAATAGTATAAACTTTAGAAAGTACAGATTATAAACCTCCTTTTTGACATGATTCCATGTCTATTTAAGTGTATTTTCTTTCCCACTGTACCCTGACTATGAAAAGCAGTTTAAGTTGGACTTACGACATTAAAGAAACTGAGCTAGCCAGGAGAAACCCTGCTGATTTTTATTTTCATCATAAAAAAATAGCAATTAATCTGATGTGTTTCTTTGTTGCACTCAGTCTTTTAGTCTGTGGAGAGGGAACAATATTCTGTTTATTTCACTGGAGCTGTGGGAGAAGGCAGAAAACAAAACACTAGCTTTTAGGTGCAGTTTAAAAGGAGCATAAAAGTCCTTTGTCAGCCTTTTGTTCTCGAGCTTCCTGTTTGGATTTAATGTTACGGACTTAAAAGCAGCTGTGAAATTGAGACATAAAACTTTATCAAATCCACAATATTGCATCGGTAGTTGAGCCAAGACACTATAGCAACAATTAGGCTAAAAGAAATGACATAAATTTCACCAGATGATGGATCAGTTACATATAAAGGCCATATGTTTGGATGTTTTTGATTAATTAAAGGTTTTTAGGACCAGCAGACCATCATGCAGCATTATTCCTCTTTTCCATGTATCATCCATATCACTGGATATCAGTGTGTTTTTCCTTTCAGCAGGTCGATCTTCTTCATCAGTGCTTCTTCCCTAAACTCTTCCAGTGGAAGTCCAGCACCAAAAATACCCCTGAAGTGTTTTAAAGAAGTAATTGAAGTATTTGGCACTTTAAAACTCCTGACTCTTTCTCATCAAGGATTCTGGGAGTCTGTTCAGAATTTGCTCTGCAGCGTGACGGCAACCACCAACATGCAGCCAGAACTATTTTCTGCTAATCATTTGTTTGTTTCAGACAGTTGTTTCTTTGGAAGATCCAACGCAGCATCCAAGCCCAGGTTTCTCTGCAGAAGACTTGATGTTTCTACCTCAGAATTTACTTTTCATTTCCAAGAATCTACCGCAAATGACTTGCCGAGAAACTGAGGCAGATTAAAGCTCAGAGCAAAGCCGAAAGCTTTCCGTCAACAAATCTGTAGTCTGATGAGGTCGTATCGGAAGGCTTTAGATAAATTTAAATATTAGTCAACTCACATATAGTGATGAGGATGTAATACTTTTTTGTCAAAAACATATATAATATATTTGTACAAAAGATAAACCTCTCCATCATCCCCAAATGTCTGCAATTCAGTTCTTAATTTTTATATCTGTATTAATAACAGTTGAATTTTCTGGGCTTTTAGCTGTGTGTCTGAGAACTAAATGCAATCTGTGTGTTTCAAGAATTTAATTTTTTTTTATTCCATTGAGTCCTTTTGTAATTCCTATGTTTCATGTATTTTCAGGAGCTAGCCATGGAGCGTCAGGAGAATGCCAGGTTGCTGAAGGCCCATCAGGACAAAGATGATCTCATCGGGAAGCTGAAGGAGGAAATCGACTTGTTGAACAGAGTGAGTGCAGCCCGCGTGCTACTCTGCTCTGATGTCTGATACTTTGAACAGTTCCTTTGTTTTTGGATGTGTAGGTGGATCATTGTGTTTGTAATCCATCATCATGGCATTTCACTAAAGTTCTGCAAGAAAACTGGACATTGAAAAATCTGTGATTAAAATTAAAATATTTCTTGTACCTCTAGTTTTAAATGCTATATAAAACAGGATGACGGTGATATTAGATCCTTAGCAGTCATGGGTTAGTGTAGGAGGTTCTTTTTTTTAGTTGCTCATCCTCAATTAAAGATACATTTTTTGATGAGAGAGGGTGGTGCTAGTGACGGAGTCTATTTGCCCTGATTGATCGTGGCTTATCAGACTTGCAGCCTGACTGGGGTCAGACTCTACACCGTCCGAGTTGGCGAGTGT
The DNA here is from genome assembly GCA_028564865.1 of Zenarchopterus dispar. NCBI lineage: Eukaryota > Metazoa > Chordata > Actinopteri > Beloniformes > Zenarchopteridae > Zenarchopterus > Zenarchopterus dispar. The sequence continues at coordinate 9,146,271 of JAOWBL010000016.1, forward strand.
TGTTCAGACACAATGATTGCATGCTGACAGGCGCCAGCCAGCTGCTTGGATAACTTGCTCTTCTTCATTGAAATCTGTGACACAACACTTTATATCACCTCTAGTGGCACAAAGTGGTACTACAAGGACTGTTTCCACTCTGCACAATATATTCAATGGCTCCTTCATCAATACAACCGATTGATCAATATATTTAACATGGGGTCAAAATAGCTGTTTTTCCTTTCAAAGTCAAACACCAATCTGAATTAAATTAAAACTTTCAATTCAAGTTTTCAAAGTGAAGTTCGACCTTTTCTTTTCTCTGTCATTTCACATTTCATTAAAAAAAAATAGCCATAGACTTGGCAAATTGATCACCAAATTACAAGATTCCTAACTTAAACCAATCTGTGTGGTATTGTCAGCATACTGCTGGTGGCAGGCAAAGATTACAATCAGCCACCGTTTAGAGCAAAGACTTTTATTTCACATGTGAACACCTCCCCTAAAATCTAGTTTTTAGGTTAACTGTAGAAAATAGGATGCAGCTTAGTCTTTATTAAATTAATCTGCAATCAGGCAAATGTTTTGATCAGTAGCAGACTGATATGTCTCAACACGTTACTCGAAAGGTCACACTCAAATGTTTTCACCTTTTCACACATCAGTGTTGAATAATTAGTTATTAGAGCCATAAGTGATGACTGCACAGTTGACGCAGTGTTGATTAAAATCCTTTTACTACTGGTAAAGGTCAGTATTAAAGCCAGAGCCGTCGTCATAATTGAGTCCTTCTGCCTGCCAGAACGCGTTTCCTGGACAGTTTCCATGTATGACAGGACAGCCAGCCAAACCTGACGTGACTGTACCAGTTCAGTTTGCAGTCGGATTAAAAAGGAAAACAGTTTTTATTCAGTTATTTTTATTTATTTTTAACTGACCAGGTAAACACATCGCGTTTTATGACACACACAAAAAGGCCCGAAGCTTTTACAAAGTGAAAATAACCTGCAGAGGAACAATAGTCGTAGCACTTGGAACAACATCTCAGTTATCCTTAAAACATTAAAATCTCCATTAAACATGCCCATTATTGTGATGGTAACAAATGTTAAAAGGTTATGAGTCAAATCGCTGTTGATGGATGATCAGACAGTTGAGGACAGGAGTTTCAGAACAAGAAAAATGCCATCTGAGTCACCTGTTTTTTATGACTAACATACAACCTGCTGAAATTCAGTCTCGGAGCAGAAATCGTTTCAGCCACAGTCAGTCCTTCTCATTTGGCTTCCACGTGTACAAATATCTCTATTCATTAGCTTGGAGCACCTTAGATTTACTCTCACTTTTAGTTGCACCTACAGAAAATGTATTTCTTAATTGATCTTAATTGAATAATAAAGTTTAAACACATTTAAGCTGGCACAGCTAAGGTCTACAGAAAATAAAGAAAAAAAATTTTCCTTTCTTGGTGAAATGTTAGTCCACATAATTCCTCAGGAAAATCAATAAATACACAAGTACAGGGCTCCAACTAACGACTAATAGTCGATGACTATTGAAACAGTTATTTCAATAGTCAACAAATCAGATTATGAATCTCATAATTATTAAATGGCTCATATTTAGCTCTCAGATTTTAAATGTTGTATGAGGTCGTTCAAAGGATGTGCTAACTAAAAAATAAGACAAATCGCTGTGGTTTATTGTTTACCTGCTGCTCTTTTTTGCACGTTCAGTTCTCAGCAGAGATAGGAACAGAGGACGATGCCTCACTCCGTTGAAAACATGTGGTGACAATCGCGCCTGAAAGCTATTGCAGTTCTCAGCAGAGATAGGAATAACGGAGATGCCTCGCTCTGTTGATTTTTTTCTTTTTTTTTCAACAATTATATTTGTTGGCGAATATTTTTATTATTGATTTTTGTCGACTAATTGTTGCACCCCTACATAGGAATGCAATAAGAACTGCTCCCACAGCAGTTATGATCTCTGTCGGCAGTTTATTTCCGCTAGTCTGTTTCTACTAAAAAATGTGACACTGAAAGGAACCGACAGTCAGGGGTCATGTGTGTTTTTACGTCCGACTTCATGGTTTGGGGTCTTGTTTCCTCCTTAGGTTGCAATCTCATGTACATATGTCAGCCGACGTGTCTTTATTATCGCCGATCTGAGTGAAACTTCCCTCATCCTTTTCACCCCTAACTCCAAACAATTCCTACTTGGCCTGCAGCCTTTGAAAGGTTTCCTGGATAACTGCGCTGATGACAAATCTCATCTGTTTTTTTGATCTGAAAACACTGTCATGTCTGAAATCCTCTGTGTCCCCTGAGAAACAAATCAAACGTAAACAGATCAGTCCGGCAGTCAGTGACGCTCACGTTTTTAGCAACACGTCAAGTAAATGTTGCTCGGTTATTATCTGGACACTTTTGTTGTTATGATAGACGCTACACGGGCCATCTGCAAACACAAAGGACACAATATTGCAGGAGGCATCAGTCCGATAGCATCACGACAGGCATCTGGTCATAACAGAGGCGCTTTATGTGAGTCCGCAGCAAGAGGCAGGAGAAATGTCTTTGAAAGAGGCTGCTGTGGGGCCTGATGTCAAACAAGAGATAACAGCTGATCCAGTCGACATCTCTGCAGACGAAGATTGAACCTTCAGTTACTGTAGAAGTTTATTTGGGAGAGGTGGGGGAAAAATGATGAAGCTCAGCCGGTGGATGTGTATCTTCTCCTTGATAAGATTTGCAGAGTTCAGCTCCCTGACCGAGTTTTCTTATTGATACTGATTAGATCACACATCATGTCTCAAAGAAAGCGATTTTTAGAACCTCAAAGGCTAAATCCTGACTTTTTTTTTTCTTTTGGTGACTGAAAAGTTTTGTTGACCTTAGCTTTGTTTCGGGTCGTCACCATCTTCTAGAGAAACCGTAGGACTAGATGTTTTTTTTTTTTTTTTTAAAAAAGATCACCACGGAGTTGTTTTCATGTTAAACATTGAATTGTGGTTCAACCAAATAATTAAGAAAACAAAACTAATGAAACTGTGAAAAGTTAGTTGATAGCACTTGAAAAGATTGCTAATGATTTGACTGTAGTGACATGTTTAACTAAAGTGTGTCCTGTAATTAACATCACAGGTGTCTTCTGTCAGTCGGACTATTGACACCGAGAGAGAAAATTATAGTTGAGCATAATGGGCTGGGATTGGCTCCAGCAGACCCCGTGACCCAGTAGGTGGATTCAGCTGGTATAGAAAATGGATGGATGACTGGGGTACACGGGACTGTAGCCAACCTCCCTGGACATTCCTGCAAGAGGACAGTTTAACTGAAAGACGTGTAAAATATGATGGATAGCCAAAGAGTTCAGAACAACTTCCAAAGGGATTCAAGGTGAACTCCAAGGTCAAGGTACATCAGTGTCAGGTCGGACCATCTGTCACTGTTTTAGCCAAAGCGCACGACCGAGGAAGACTTCACTGTTGAAAGCAAACCATGAAATTAGATGAGATGAAAATTTGTCAAAATGCATAACAACAAACCACAAAACTTCTGGGAGAATGTCCCCTGGACATATGAAACAAAGCTGGAGCTTTGATCACAGATGCAAAAAATGAAGCATTTACAGACAACAAGATGGAAGCTACTGTGAAACATGGAAAGGGCTCGTCAGGTACAGGTGTTTTTAAATGTGTGCAGTTAGAATGAAATCGCAGATTTCTCAAGGTGTTTATGTCTCCTTGCATCAACATACCTGATTCAAAGTAATGGATCATCATCAGGTTGTTATCAAAGTCTACACACCTTTATCAATGACACAGCCATTTGATTGAGGGTGTGTTGAAGCAAGGAAACTTCTAAAACATGCAGGACAACAGCCCTCGAGTACCAGAACTGTCCGACTCTGGTCTTAAGACCTTCAACAGAGATCAGAGAGTACATGCTGAACGTAAACTCATGACTTCCTAAAGTTCTTACGTTCTTCTCAGAGTTGTTCAGCTGATTTTCAACAGCCACAAAATCACGACTCCTGATGGAGGAAGCTGAAAATGAGAACTGTCTGTTAGATGAAATGGCACCTTTGCAACTTGGACCATATCTTGTTTGTTACTAATTGATGCCGTTTAATTCTAATTTGTTCTCATCAAGACAGCCTGACTGAAAGGAGGACGAGTTGCAGCGAGAAATGCTCGTTATAACTCTCAGAGTAACAGCCTGTAGCCCCGTCAGGGGCCTCAGAGGTGTAGAGGCAAAGCGTTGAATATTCATGTAGTCCGATGTTTGGCAGAAGCTACAAACCACGGTGTCCTCTCCCCTCCCCACAGGACCTGGATGACATCGAAGACGAGAATGAGCAACTCAAACAGGAGAACAAGACTCTGCTGAAAGTGGTGGGTCAGTTGACGAGGTAGAAATGCTCTGCAGGACCCAGATGTGACGGAGACGCCCTGCACCCCCCCACCCCGAAGCCTCTTATATGTTTGTATGCCTTTGTCAAAGGTGAGACTCTAACTAGATCATGCTTGGAGGCTCAGCCTTAAAAATAAAATAAATCAATAAAAATCTTTTCCATTTGTTGTAAGAGCTCAGCTGAGTGTCGGGGATCGTATGTCAACTTATATATATTTAATGTAAATGTACTGTATATAGGCCATTTAGGTTGTTAATTTGTTTGATCTCTGATAAGGTCTTTTAAAAAAAATACATTGAATGTAAGTGCTGCAAAAACTAGCACGCAAAAACTTTAGAGGCTAAAATATATTCCTTTTCACTCTGCGCACACAACAGTTAGCAACGCAAATAGAGCAGAAAAGATCTGCAGCGTTGCAATGTCTCAATTGTCTACTGTCCAGGAGCACTTGGACCAAATTCAACACTTTTACTGCGACAGTACCAGCAGCCAAAGTGAGCATAGTGCCTTGCAATGCACGTGAGACTTTTTTTTTTTTGTACTTTTTTTTTCTTGAAATGGTTAAAGCCTGGCGCTTTATTAATGAACACTTAATCCAGATGTTTTTCTTCTGTTCTTGGTACATTTCAATCTAACAGGAACATGTAAAAATCAGAATAGAGAACGTTTTAGACATATACACTATACGCAACGAAGAAGTAGCAGCAAGGTTATATGGAAGACATGCTTTACGCATTATAATGTTTTATTGTTGTCAGAGATGAAATGCTTTAGGGATGTTTACAGGTTATTCCATAGATGTTAAGCTGCTCTGTTTAAAGCATCTAAATGTGTGGAAGGAGCTGCAGAGCTGCGTTTTGTTGTATTATAACCAAATGAACTGAAAGAACACATTATTTGTTTACTCAAGGGAACAGGCTCGGCTGGTTGCAGCATTTCTCCATCTGTATTTAGATCACTTTCTTCCAGCGAGGAGCTACGTGGCAGGCTCCTCCGTTGCGCCAGATCATCCTTAGTCAGTCGTATATTTGCATATTTTGGGGTGAAGATCAGCCCCGCACAGACAGACGTGACAGACCTCTCTCTCTTTCCATTACATTGTGCATGTACAGAAGATTAAGTCATTTAATAAAAGTTTGATTATCTCTCTCCTCAGTTGACTCGCTTGTGTTCATTAAGACTAATTTGATGTGATGATACCATGCCACTGAGTCGGTAATGCAATGTGACGGTGGTTGAGTGGGGCGGGGGGGGTTCGTTGCCACACAGACACACACAGCTGATGGGGATTCAACATGTCAATCACCAGCCTGACTGCAGCCGGGACATGAGACTTCCATCGACGCCACACGCAACGTATTATGCTCCTGAAACTCATTAATTCCCTCACCTAGTGACAGAGCGAGGAGGGAGGAATCTTTATCGAACTAATGTTCACTAAATTTCCAGATAATGGCCCCTTTCAGCGGATGGAAAATGCAAAATGCTCGAGGCTCTCTCCATAATAATCCCTATTAGCATTTTTATGGAAAGTTGTAGGTTTGTCATTTTGAAAAGTCGCTGAGGGCAAAGACGACTCGTGGGTTTGCTTTGTCACAATAAGCCTCATTCTGCTCGGCAGCATCATCAGACAGGATTTTTTTAGGAACCATCAGGATCCTTTAAGTCCCATTGTTACTCAGCAGAACACAAGGTTCAGAAAGGTTCCTGGCATCAGCAACATTTAGAGATGTATTTTGGTACAAAGGAGTGAATGTTCTGACCTGGTTGTTATCAGTATACACCGGTATGGGCAGTATTTCAGATAAACATTTTTAAAGTATGCATTCCAGCTACAAAATAGTGGTTTGTAATTTTTTTCTTTTAAGAGAGAAAAAAAATGTGATGATCTGTGTATATATATATATATATATATATATATATATATGTGTGTGTGTGTGTGTGTGTGTGTGTGTGTGTGTGTGTGT
>JAOWBL010000016.1:9168791-9187972 GCA_028564865.1 Zenarchopterus dispar
ATGAAGCGTGATGACATCACAAACTTTTCCATCTTCCAACAGTGGCAAAAACATAAGTTTATAAATGATTGAGTTCATCTCAGTCATCATAAATAGTCTCTGTGTTTTGTAATTAGTTAAATTATAGATAATTCTAAGAAGAGAATTACAGGCTGTCAGGAGCTCCAGTAATACCTAATCATACTGTAATTAAATGTTCGGATAAGATCGCCCCTGACCCCTACAGGTGTGGATGGTTGGGATTCCAACAAAGCTTTTTATTCTTTCTGAACACCCCATTGTTCGCTGTTCAGTTAATTACTGCATACAGGTGGTATGTAGCAGACTGATACCATCTAATTACTCACTCAAATGATGTAATATAATTTGCCACAGCAAGTGACATGTTTTTAATGTTTTAACAACTGCTTAACTTTTCTAATAAACATGATCCCAGAACAAACTGCAACTTGATGTTTTAGAATGAAATTCATGAACATATCTGGACTAAAAAATCTGATCACCACTAAAATGTGACACATTCAAATGAGTGAAAACTGTCACGTTGATATTTCAGATAGTTGATTCACACCCTCAGAGTAACATGCAAGAAAATATTCCACCTTAAACTTTGCCAGACTGGTCAGTCAACAGGTTCTTTTGAGGAGATCTGATCATCTTTTTTTAAGGCTCAGTCACTCAGTTTATCTATTTATTGAGAAAAGCTAAAAGGGAAAGATGATAATACTAAAACACTGCCCAAGGCACTCACCAGCTTTGGCCACCTCAGGCAAGCTAATCCTTTCGTCCTAACTAGAACTGCCAAACATCATGTATTGTTAGAGTTTATTTTTAAGGGCGGTTGTACTGCAGTAGACGGCAGTGGAGGTGCTCTCTGTTTGTGGAAAAACAGGGAGAATTTCTGATGGAGTCCAACTCAAAGTATAATGGTTTGTTTTGGTTTTTTCTATTTTGGTCATCATGAAATCTTTGTGATCCCAAATGTGGGAACTATTAGAATTCGTCAAGTCAGTAGTCTTTAATGTTTTAAGATGAGACAGCAGTGAATGAGTCTGTAGTTTTCAACATGTATATTAAAGATAATACGTAGATGATTATTGAAAGACATTTGTCTTTTTAGTCCTGTTATGCTTCACCAACCTTTAACTGCCTGCTCAACCATATGGTTGAGGTGATTTTGGGCCACTATATCTCAATGAGAGGAGTAGGGCAGTTAATGAGAGCGATGAACTAAAGTAATAAGAATTCATGTACTTTTTTTTTTTTAAGATGAGATCAACTTCATTGTTTGTACAGATATTCAAAGATCAACAGGATTCATTCTAGGATGAGAGCTCTGGATCTCATATTATGTGGTACCAGCTGTGACTCTCCAGTTGCACCTTCGTCATGTGACATCCTGACTAAAAATAACTCTCTCTCTAACACACTGTGAGGATGATACCAGGTCTAAGAATAGGCCTACTGGAGAGAAACAACACGATGTTAAAATCCTTAGTAAAACAATGGTTGCAGTAAAACAGAAAGGAGAATTTAATGATTTGGCCTTGAAAAGATAAAATATCAGAGATGCTTGTAACAAACCATTTGGGTCAGCACAGGTGTTGCTTGGTACCTGTTAGGTATCTATGATGTTGTATCTGTTTCTGTCTGGATTGTCTCTTATTCACTCAAAAGATTGGTGAAACACGAGTCTACCTGTAACCTAGACTCTTAGCTGGATGGGTATATAGCTGTGCTTTATGACTTGGTTAATCAACTTTAATATGAATTACAGAGAGGGTTACACCTCTGTCTCTGAGAAGAAACTAGAATATACCACAAGTATGCAGAAAAATACACTAAATATTCTCTTATTCTGGGATTGTGGTACCGGTTGGCTTTAGGAGATAAAACAGGTAAAAGCTGTATCTAAAGGTAAAGAATGAAGTTGTTGATTTGCATCTTTGAAATCATGCTGTCTTGCTTTTAAATATGTAACTAGCGAATGTGGAGTGCAATGATCTGGAAGAATGAAGGCGACAGTTTTAGGAATAAGCCTCCAAGATGTTGAATTAAGTAAATAACGCATTGTTGTTGTTTTTTTGTTGTTGTTTTTTTTTGTTTGTTTGTTTGTTTTTTTTAGTATTGTATATATTGATTTTATGGTGGTGGGTAATTTTCTTTCTCCATTTTTTTTTCACTTACATAAAGTAGCCATTGATGGCAGACTTTAGTTTTGTTTAAATTTGTAGACTTGTAATGAGCACTGCAGCAGTGACCCTCTGTGATTCCTCATGACTTTTTCCAAGAGTGTTGACTGTGCTGTAAAAATATATTTTCCCTATGCCGAATAATGACAGTAGGTGGACTTATCTCAATTATTGAAACCGGTTAGTTTTGTCTCCTAGCAGCATTTCACTCCCAACTTGGTGAGGACATTCCACCGTGAGCCATAACTTTATGACAATTAATGCACAACATTAATAAAACACTGCTCATCTTGTTACAAAACAATATTCTGCTAGGAAATCCTGCATTTTGTAATTCACTTGAATGTTATTTTGACACTTACCACCTTTAAATTTTTTGTAGAGCACTTGGACTAACATGGCAATGTCAGTCTCCCGCATTAGCTGCCTCCCCCAGCAGGTCAGGAGTGGATCCCTCAGAAGTTGTTTTAGAGTGTCCAAAGAATACAACAGAGAGTCTGGAGTGTTCATTTTGATCTCCAAACACCCCAGAGACCAATCTGATGGGACCTGATGGTATCACTGAGAAGCAATTTCAATCCAGAGACCCCATGCCACAACCCCCAGAGCCTCCTTGATCTATCACATCAGGACACCTTCAGATGTTCTTCGTGCACATCCTGAGTGGTCAGAGCTATTTGGTAGCACAAGGATGACAAACTCATTATTAAACTAGTGGTTATAAGGTTTTGGCTGATCTGTGTCTTTATGTACTGACCAAAGCTGATTAACCAGTGCTTTATATCATGTTGCCTAATAAAATACTAAAGTGTTACATTTGTTAAATCTAGTTGGTTGCAGATAGGCTGGGATTGGCTCCAGCAGACCCCTGTGACCCAGTCATGGATTCAGCAGGTATAGAAAATGGATGGATGGATAGTTGGTTGCAGTGTAATCTAACACAAACTCTTTACAGCAGAAAGCTAAGTTAAATGCAGTGATACAGCAAATGATTTTATTATTTTGGACAGGAAAATGTAAACATAAGCAACTGAATGGTCAAATACAGTTAAATGTCTGTTAACGTATCAAGGCAGACCACCCAAGAACTGACATTGTGTGTGGGAGGCCCTGCTTAGGAAGATAAAATGCACCCAAGCAATCTTCTTGGCCCATTTACCAAGCACCTGAACATGACTGGACTAACAGATTGGTCTGTGAGTGATCATACAATCACAGGAGATACCTTGTGATGGCGCAGAGGTATCAAAGCATGTCTGGTCCAAACATCTGCAGGGCAAGTCGGGCAATGAAGTTGGCTGGACCTCTAGATGGACAGATAAGAAAGGTGGCTACAGGGGTCTCTTGGTTATACTTCTGAGTTGATAACACATGAAAGGATGTGATGAGTTTAAAATTTGCATGTTTATACATCACTTCGCTATGTTAATCTCATAAGAGTATCTTAAGGCTTAAATGTTCACTGCATAAAATGTGGTTTCCAAGAATTCGTTCTGCTCTAAGTTTAGACTTGATGCAATCTCTGCATCCTACTTAGTCAGTGATGCGCTCTGTGTATTCAGAGAATTGCCTCACTATGACTAAGCTTTAAGATTAATCTCCTAAACTTAATTTTGCACAACAATAGAAGTAATTAGCAGGTTCAGTGATGGGAAAACATTACAGACCCCCACACCCCACCACCACCATGTCAGTCCCATTCAGATACAATTTGAGGCAGATTATTAGTGCAAAAGCAGTTTTGGAAATGCTGTATGTGAGGTACTATTGTGTGGGGAAAGCTTGAGCTCCTAATTTGCATTTCAGTAGGTCATCTACTGTGCCAAGCTTACAAAAATACAAATAAAGTCCACTTTTAAGATTTCTCACTCAGTCGCAAATATATTCTAATTAAGTACAGACAAGGAAACAGTTTAACAAGCCTTCCTAATTGTCATTCATTTTAAAAGTTTTATTTATCTTTGTCATTTTTCATTTAAACAGCAGTAATAGATTTTTTTCTGAAGTATTTTTGTTGCTTCACTTTTAATCCTGTAAAGCACTTTGTTGCACAAGTTGTCTGAAAAGTGCTATACAAATGAAGTTTCATTAATTGAAGTCAATAAATGTGCCTCTGGCATTGTCTGGATTCTCTGTAAACATGTTTTTAGCAATTACATCAGGAGTTGTGATCTCTTGGGAATCCTGCCCATTACTGTGCAGGTGTAGCTGGTGCCCTTGTGTCCTGCCACTTCATCTTGTCACTTATTTTGTCTGCTCTTCACCAGTCCTCAGCATTGTCATCTGCAGAGGATCTGGTCTTGTCCTCTGGCTGTTAGCAGTCAGGGAAGTTGATGGCTGTCCTCATTTACCCGTCAGGCCTTTCTCCACAAAAAAGATGCATTTTTTGTAAAAGACAAATACAACTTAAAGCTTCATTAACATGTATTTGCCATTCTTTTTCCAACCCTTAGGCAGGAAGTGTGCGTAAGGAGAGAATGGGGGAGGTCGATGCAGGGATGACACAGTGGCGCGTGAGTGTCAGATCATCCATCAGTCTGTCACACGCTGTCGCCCAGCTTCTCCCGGAGATGCTTGCAATCTGTAAACAAGAGAGAGAATCACCAGCTTTCCTGGGGCTCCATACATGTAGACAGTAAGGACAGAGCAGGATCATCTTGTATCAATCAAATACAGGTGAGGAATTGATTTAACTGGTTGCACAGTTAAATATAGGGAAAGTACATGTATCAAAGTAAATGTAAAATAAACAGAGCAATGCCCATTCTATATCTAAAGGTCAGATAAATATATTTATTTATATATGTTTATTTGACAGGGACAAATGCATTGAACATTGATTCATAAAAATTTAAAGTAAATGATATGCAGACAGGTTTTTAACAGATGCTTATTTGCAACCCCTGTCCCTGTTTACCCTTTCAAGAATAAAACAAATTTACCAAGATATTGAATTTCAAAATACTACATGTAATAAAATGTTGTTCTTGAGCAGTGACAGAAGTCAGTATAGGAGTACAGAAAATTAATATTTTAGGTGTGAGGTATATGTGCATCTATGCATGTGTGTGTAAATGTATGTATGCATATGTGTTGAGTTTAATGTGATATAGAAATGTAAACTATACTGTGTTCACAAACTTGTTTCAGTTTCAGCCAGAATTTCAATTCTTTGTGTTTGAAGTAACAATCTTGAGAATTTGGCACTTTTCACTGAGAGTTATAAAACTCAGGAATATATTATCATCTGAAACCAAACAACTGACAAATAGTTTCCAGTTATTGGTCCTTGTGTTCTGTCCATGTTCTGTCCATCAAATTTAAGTTGGAAATTTAAAATACCTGAAATTTTGAACTCAAATAACCCCTTCTATCTCTCTGCCATCAAACCTTACTCTGGAGTTTCCATCAGTTCTCTTTTTTAATGAGAAGGACATGGAGCCTGTCTTATTATAATGCAAAGTCCTATTATTATGTATGCGCCAGTGTGACACGCTAGACATTTCACTTGAGAGAAACTCAGTGGCTATATCGAAGGTTTTGGCAGACACGAATATCATTGTATCATCTGCGTACATCTGGCAGTTATGACTAAGATTTTGCTGCAGGTCACACGCAAAGGCAATGCGTCCACTCCATTATTTTGCTTATAAAGTAAAAGCAAATGTGTCCAAACTGATTCACTTTGCAATACACAATCAGCTCAAGTCTGGAAGCAAATCTGGATATATTTTTGGAGTTTTAACACAGTTGTAGGATATGAAGACAAAGCAGTCTAGATGTTAGTGAATCCCTGGATGTTCAGACAACCTGAGAAGGAGAATGGCAACAATATTCAAAATAAGGACACATATATTTAAGACATTAACAATGTCAGACATCAACAAGTTCATTCTTGTGCTGTAATTACACGAGGCCAAAGAAAATTACAGTATCTATTCTCTGTAATTATTATTATTATTTTTTTAGTGATTTATTTCTGAATAATTTCAACCTGTCGGTGTGGTTGAAATTGGCAGCATTAGTAGCACATAATGCTCATAATACATGAACACTGAGATGCAAACTTTATTTCACTGTGCCAGACTGGTATAGTATTGTAAAAAAAAAAAAATCAAAAACTAAACTATAAAATGCAACTAGAACTTTCAAATGCATTATGTGTGGGCTATAGAGTATCAGAAATACTCTTTTTGTCATTCTATTTGTTTTTCCTTTTATTGAATAAAACTGGTTTCAGGTAGTTGAACAGAACAAATGTGTTAAGGTGTATGCATAGATTGTGTACTATAACATGGGATACACACCCTGATAAATAGTTATTTCCTGCTGCATTTTTAGAAGAACAATCTGACAAGTTTGTTGAATAATTAGAGTGGCAACAGTTAGCAACAGTTGTACCTTTTGCTAAATATTAGGTTTTTAGTTCATTGCAAATGTCGAAATTCAAAAACCAGACTATCACCCTTTTAATCACACACTGAGTCAGTTATCGGCTGTATGTGGATAGGCAGGGGGAAGGGACTCACTCAGTTCTTTATTGGCCTTCTAATTATTTTCCACATCACATGATTAATATTGTCACTTTGATTTTGCTCTGAGCCCGTTAGATGAAAGAGTCTATGACAGAGGACACTGCTTGTACAGCAAGGGGTCGGTGGTATTGGGTGCCCTGTTGTATCCGGGTCTCTGAGAGACCAGGGATTTGAGCCATATAGCTAGAGTGGGGTTTTCCATCTCTCTGATGAGGGCTTTTGGCTGGGGAAGGACCAGGGCCAAACTGAACTATGAACAGGTAGGATGAAGCTTCTGGTCATGCGGTTGACGCTGCGCCAGTGAAGCCCCTCCTGAACCAACAAGCTTGTTTATATTCAAGATGAACCACCATTAAAGCCAGTAATTGCTGTATAACATGAGGCAACAGCCTTGGATAAGGCATGAAGAGAACAGGTTTTGAAGGGAATTTTTTAAAAGTCTCATAAACAAATAAATTTATCTGTTTTCTTTTCAGTAGGATTCTGTGTTAATTCATCGACTACTGACAATGTAAAGTTCAGTCAGCCTGAGTTAAATCCAAACTAAGCATAAATACATAAGCTACGCTACCAGAAACCTGTCACTTTTATTTAATTTTACACTTTTTCAACAAAATGGTAATTATATATTTCAGATTTATTTTTTAATTTGATATTTTCTAAAAATCTTTAAAATATATCACAGAATAAAGTTACTGTTTTAGCCTCCTAAGACTAATCTGAGATTTCAAGTGAACTGGGTTAAAAAGCGTCAGCATATTTCATTTAACATGACTGTCATCAGTAAATGGGCTGTGATTTTCATATGCATGTACTAAAAACGTGTTTCCTACATCACTTGATAAAGACCAGCTGATTTGACAATGCTTTTTTTTGTTAGCAGTTAAAATGCTGAGTATTTACCTATTTATTGTGATAGAAAAAATAATAAAATAAACCCTTCCAGACTTTTGGATTCTTGTAAGGCAGTCCAAAGTTGTCTGGAGAAAAGAACCTCTATCTTCTCGAAAATTTACATTTTTATGTTGCTAAAAAAATGGGGTTTTTTTTCTGCTTATTGCCAGTAATTGTTTTTTTTTTTTCTTTTTTTAAAAATTTTTTTAATTAATTTTTTTTTTTGTCCTTATGTTTCAGATTGGTACACACTTTCAAGCAATTTATGATCATACATTTTTGACACCAACCATCAGGATTTTAATGTTTTTCTTTCTTTTTTTTTTTGGTCTGCATTTGGTTCATTTTCAAACAGTTAACTGATTCAACTACTGGTTTCATTTCTCTTGTATATTTTATATATAACATTTGGTTTGGAGAGCAGTTTGGTGACTGAGTTGCTGTCAGGTCCTGTACGGAGTGGCGCTTTAGTCAGGTTGGATCGTGGATAACCCACAAGCGCTGTGCAAAAACAAACTGCCTCAACAGCATCAGTCCTCGCTGTTCCACTCTGATAGGGACACAAATGAAATAAAGGCAGCAAATAAAGGATGATTATGTAAAATGGTCAAGATTATTCAGACCCTCAAATACCTGTGATTACATGATTATGTAAATATCCACTATTTATGCTAGTAAAAAATGATGATTGAGTTGGCTATAAAATATTTCTTGGCAGCTTTTACTACACCTGGGCATTGTCCAAGTATTTACTATGTTGCGGTGGAAATCCTGACTTTCCTGTCAATGTTGTGGAGGCTCTGCCAATTGATAAAGTGCAGATGTTTTCCAGCCTATTACAGGGCTTTGCATTGAGGCAGATATTGTGTCACAGTGATTTTCACACGCTGGGACAATATAGTGTCTGGCTAACCTAAAATTCATGTGTTTGGACCTTGGAAAGAAACTGGACATGCCTCGACAGAAAATGGACATTTCTACCACACACTATGACAAAAGCTGATATCCTCTAGTTTCCAGGCTGCAAGCTAATGATAAGGAAACTGTAGTGATTGTGGTATATTATATGCTAAAGAACACTTTCAGCACCTTGCATGAAGCCCTGTATTGTCTGGATTTCTTGGGAAAACATTAAGCAAGGCTCTATTCATTATGCAGCCTGCCAGTTTTCTGTGCGACCTGCTTGTACTCACGCCATGCAGCTGAGAACCCCCTTCGCTACCTGTGGCAGCATTTCATATTCATGAATCTTGTCACATGATTACTTTGTAGCATGTCTCAATGCTTTAATTTTCACCATCAAATTTTAATGTTACACATAAAATTAAAAGATTTCATTTAGATTTAATGGCATAATAGTTGAGCTGTTGGAATGATTCTGATTCACATTAAGTCATCAGTATGTTAAATTACATAGTAGTGTTAAATTACATACAGAACTTAAGAATAATCAAGATGATAATACAACCTTTAATCATAGGTAATGAGATCAGCATGAATTAATATTCAATTACTTCTAATGAAAGATTGTCTGTGTAAGTGTGACTTTTCTGATGACAAGCTCATCCTTTCCCTTGGGAAATCATCTTCCCCTCTTGGATGGGATATTGTGAGAGGTTGTGTGCATGTATATTATGTATTTGTTTGTGTGCAAGGGCAGCTCATGACTTACTGTGCTCTGACAGAAATGTAAACTCAATCACTCACACACGACCATGTTCCCAAGGTTCCCAAAATCCCATAGGATTGCTTTTTTTTCCCCAAATTGTCCTTGAAAGTGACATACACCCACAGGAGAAAGACAGGCAGGACACTTAAATATGTGATGAAAGGGTCATCTTGGGTTACACGGTATTGCCCACCATGCTCCTCATTACCCAGCCAATCACAGCCAAGGACTCAGTGATGCAGTGCCCCTCTTACTGGAGGGATTCCTAGGAACTGCCGTGTGACGATGCTGCCTTAAACTGCTTACTCTCTCCCGTCACACCTCCTCTTCTCTGTCCCCAGTGTTTTCTTTTTTTCTACAAGCCTTGCATGAGGTGCATCCACTGTCTGTGTTTGAACAGAAGATAATCTAGCGCCATCCACACTGCTCCCACAACACTGGCTATATAGACAGCAGACAGAGTTATCATCCAGCCCTCTTTTTCTTCTCTGAGCTAGGCTCCACCTCTCACTTTCCCTCCCAGCTCTCTCTCCATCTTTCTCTCTTTCTCCCAGCATCACACACACATAACGCACACACATTCTCTTTTTCCAATACTCCCTACTCCATATGAGCGAGTCTTCTCGTCAATGTAACCAGATTTGGAGCTGAAGGTGTGCTGCTGTTGCTAGGTAAGAGAGACAAACGTGCTTTTTGAGCTAATCTGGAAGTTACAAAGAAACAAGTGTCTCATGTTGGTGTGTAACTATGGTAGATATGTGTGATGTATCTATGTCTAGGTGACATAATCAGGTTGGATGAGTGCTCTGAGGGACTCAGAAGGGAAGTAGACTCCGCTTCAACTCTCAGCCGTTACTCAAAACATTGTTTTTGGTGCTTGTTTTTGCCGCGCCTTTCATCACCATGTGCACTGAAAGGGTTATTTATTTATTTCATTTCTGTGTGCGTGTGCCGGGAATCAGTTGTAGGTACAGGGTGGAGCGCAGCCTCCAATAGCAGGGCTGCTACATAAAGAACATGTCTGTTTGCATGGTGTAGATGTGTGGGCAGATAGGCAGAGGAGGGTAGGAGAACTGTGACAGAAGATTAGCAGCTGCTTTGATCCTATAAAAGCTAATCCATCAATTTGTTCATCCCACTCCATCAGATAAAATGGGCAGACTGTGGCTCTGGTGCCCTGTCTTTTTCTTTTTCCTTTTCATCCTTCAGCTGTGATAGTTTTATTGTGAAGAGGGAGAAAAGAGACACGCTATTGATCCCAAAATAAGCTGTAATATCATTGAAAAAGTGAACAATATTTTTTTCTTGTACTAATTTTTGCTTAAATGTACCTGATGCTCATAATATATTATACAAACTCACTAGTGACAATTATTTTTCTCTCATATTGACTCTTTTTTTACATTTTTTATTTTAAATACTTCAGAGTGTACCGTGAGCAGATACAGTTAAAGGCCACTTTAGTTTTGTGTGTTACCTAATATCTGTGTTATTGTTGTTATTGGTAGGAAACCCCCTTTGCTATAAAAGAGCCTTATCACCTCCCACAGGTTTACTGATAGAGTGCCAGTTGGTAACTGAACAGTGCACATGGAACGGGTGGCTCTACGCTCTCTGCAAACACGTCAAGCAACTCCATGGTGATTGTTGCTCGAGCTTGCTGACAGATCGTTAAAAACAGATGGCCTATCACCTCCTGCTCCTAGATTATCTAATATCTCGGGAGACAGGATCAACCAATGCAATGGTTAAGAGAAAGGGTAGGAAAGGTGGGGGTTGGGGTAGCTTAAATGTTGCTGTATAGCCTGGAGGCTCCTGTGTGTCTGACAGTTACCAGGTAAATGGGAAAAAGAGCAAGGCAGCACTTTGTGCTTCCCCTCTGCCCAAATCTAAACGATCCCTCACGTTCATTTCCCAAGGCAGAGCTTAGGTTTACATACTTCCTGGGACTTTCTGCGTGTGCTCCATCTCATAAACGTTAACTGAGTCAGAGAGGCTGCGGTTGGGCACTGATGGATGGAATATGGACCACTGGCTGGAAATGGTTCTTTGAAACACTTTGTTTCAATGAATCCTGAGTCTTGATACAAACCATATTTGTAATGCTGCAATTTAATTGTGAGTCATAATTCAGCTCAAATCTGAAATTCTTCTTCTGGCTGTGAAAGCTCAACACGTCTTCAGATCAAATTTACGTCATGTGTAAGAGGGGGGATGCAGATGTAGACTTCCAGTCAAATCAAGTGGCCACTCAGCTGTCACCTGAGGTCTTGTGATGTTTTATCAAGCTTGTTAAAGAGCTGTTAATGAGACATACAGAGCCAAAGTCTTGAGCCTCATGTTTGAGCAGCACTAACCTTTTGTCTTGGACAAGTTATTGTGAGTGAACTTATCAAGAAGTCAAAGGCCGTCAGGATAAAAGGGCATCTGCCAGGTTTACTTTGCATTTAGCTCAAGACTCTTACTTATACATTTCTCTGTTCTGGAGAGTAATATATAATGAAAGATATGAACAGACTCTTATGGAGTGATCTTGTGTGGCCAATTGGTGGTTCATCCCTGTGTGCATGGAGATGCACTATTCGCTATGACTGTCAGCTCAGAGTGAGTCACAACAGGTTGATGCCTTGATTCATTGAGTCTGTCTCCTTTCTGCTAAAAGGGTTCTTCACGAGGACTATCCCTGTAATTGTCTCATCATAACTCACAGTTATAATAATATATATATGTATGGGATGAGAGTGAGTGAAACGTAAATCAGCCATCAATTCCATTAAGTGTGCAGTGCACCTAAATAAACCAGCAGTGTTGTCATTTCTCCAAATGAACCTGGGTGGAAACAATTTTCTCCAGTTTGTATTTGTTTTTGTGCTGATTGTGAAATATTGAGAACAGCTATTACACCATTACCAGAGATGATCATTTTGTGTAATAGTATTTTGCAAATCAGCTATACCTTTAGGTCGACATGAAATTATTACTTCCTACTTAGAATAAATATCTCATGTCTTTCTTGTACTACAGCTCTGCATTAAAGGTTGTGCATGAGTCTAAAATGTGTTGATCAGACACAGTTTTATTCACAGAGATGACTTTTCAAAGTTAAAGCAATATTTGTTGACTACTTAGCACTGTTTTAATGCAAAGATTTGAGTAGTATTAAATGCTGCTAACTGCATGATTAGCTATCAGTTTATGGTGAGATTTAAGTGACTTAACCTGATATGGACTACTTAATGAGATGATTGATGATGATTTTAAAAGAGAGTTTGATGTAAGCTGACAAAGTCTTCAGGATATAAGGCGAAACGTCTTCAAGAACAAAAGAAAAGAAGCCCAGTTTTCTTGTTTCAAGCTTTTGAATTAGAAGGGTGTGAAGGGTGAAATTGATTTTCTTAGATTTGATGTTAATTTCAGTTCCCTTAAAGCAAATGTCCTTAAACCAATGTGTTATATATGAGTTCATAGTGTTTACTACTTGGCTAAACGGTATCTGTATTGTCTTGAAGGCCTGGCACTGATTGGCTTATTAGCTTGTTCTAAGTCCTCATTTGAAGCTCTGTGTTTGACAGAGTGTAAAATTCAGTACTATTTGATGGCCCACTGAGATATGGCTAAAATGACATACTTCCATCCACACACTTGCTTCAAAAAACACACACATGCTCACAGACTTTCTCTTAAATGGACTAAACTGAGAGTCAAATACATTCATAGGAAAAGTGATCCCATTAAAGTCCATAGTTTTCATTAAAGCTTACAAAGAAAACTTGAGACACATCAAGCTGTACAAGTAAAAATTAGTACTATGAATATGCAGATCCTTGGGAGAAAGGGCACTAACATCAGTGCTGACTGTAGCCATAATGAGCACATAAAAATTGCAGGTTGCAGTAAACTTCAAATGCATTGCTTGTTCTTGCCTCTTCAACATGTTTATTTAGTAATGTACCTCATATGATGTAAAGCTGTTGAGTTTAACAGGGAATGCAGATGAATTTCAGGTTTGTTTGATTTGTAACCAAAGCTTAATATCCAGTTTTCAGATTTAGGAACAGTATATTTAATTGAATGCAATAGTTAAATGGTATCTAGGTAGATGAAATGATGTTATAATAATTTAAATCAGGATTTTCTTGTCAAAGAAACTCTTGACAAAAAAAAAATGTTTGAATCTGATTCCTTTCAAAGTTTCTTTTCCTTATAATTTGCTTGAAAAATCCCCATAGTCTTCACAGTATGTATCAAGAAGCCTATATTTCTTAGTAACTGTCAAAAAAAGTTCATTGACAGATGCTATCTCAGGACCATATGTACGGTGAAGGTGATGGGAGGGAGATCTATTATCGTGACAGATACGAATGGGAAAATTATTTTATTGTAAGACTTGCTGCCAGTGTGAGCACTGTAATTTTAAAATCCCCTTTAAGAGGAAATTGCCTTTGCCCTTCTACAAGGTTTTAATATCCTGATTCATACTCAGCCTTGGTAAAAGCGCATCATCGAGTCACAGCATTTTTCCTGCCACTGCCTGAAGGCGCTTCGTGAGGAAGGGATTTGAGATAAATACCACCTGGATGTGTGGACATGGCACATGGAGGACTGCCCTCTGTGGTCCCTTTCAGACCTCCTGAGCCTCCAGTCATGCCTGTATATCCTCCTAAGACCCGAGCTCTTGTTTGGTATGCTTTTTTTTTTCTTATTGCTTTGGGCCCCTGTTAGGCATAATTAAATATTTTGGTATAGCCAATCCAACATGTCATGTCCACAAAGGTCTTAGGAGATTAAAATGTGTGAAACGTCACTATTGCTCACTGAAGGAGTGGATTAAATATTTTTGAAGGGCCTGTAGTATTGAAGAAGAATAGCAACACAGTACATTTTCAATATCTCATGAATATAATAAGGAAACTTAAAAAGCTTTTAGGCCAAAATATTAATTGGCCCAGATTTAGTCATAGTTTTTAGTAATTGGCAATGACGGATGACTATGCAAAGCAAGTCAAATATCTGGCAGGTGTGTCTGTAAAGAGTAGAGGGCTGTTGCTGTGAGGGTTTAAAGAAAGAAAAAAGTGAAACATGTGACACTGCTCCTTATGTCAGTCAAATTGCAAAGGTTCTGGAAGATGTACGTAGATGTTGAATGGGACTGATCTGAATACCATTTTATAGTTTCTGAGCTGCCCTGGTGTGGGACAGTGAGGCCCTTTGGAGCAGGAAAGGAAGCTGCCAGGACAAGGTGCAAGGATGGTGTAGAAAAACATTCAAAAGTATAATCACAGCAAACTCGGATTGATGCTGACAGTGTTTATTATAAGTTAAACTATTTCTTTTCATGTGAGGAGAGAAACATGAGCAATTTTATTGAAACATTTATCCAAAAAAGTGTGCAAGCCTTTGTGCACTTAGCTTTACTCTTTAAATGCACGTTAACTGTCTTTGGATTTTTGCCTCTGCGACATCAGAATGGTGGCGGGTATGAAGCCTGTCTATGGAAGGATTGTTATTTTATCATGTAGATCCCCACTATTTGGATTTTTTTCATGACAGATTTGGATAAATTTCTTTGGACCTTTTTTTATTTTGTTTATTTATTCGTAATTTATTTATTTTATAACTTTGATTTTAATTAAATTACATTCAATTTTTTATTTTTTTATTTTTATTGAAGCCCTATATTATTGTTTACTACCCACCACTGGCGACCCTGATTTAGAAAGATCAGTGCTGATGATAGAGAAAACTGTCTCAGTTAAAATAATTAAAAAAAACTCTTCCTTCTTGTTTGAAGTTCACCCGTCTCTGCAGATCCATGGGACATCTTATAATTAACACGATGATAAGAAAAAAGGTATTTAGTGAATATGAAAATAGTGGGGAAATCTCTGTACTTCCTCTGCCAATCATGTCAGTGATACCCCGGAATTGTTATTTTTCTTCTTATTTGTATTTTTCTTGTTATTATTCTTATTCTTCCTCATATTTTGTTTCTTTTTTTCCTTGTTTCTCTTTGCACTTTTCACCATCTTAATGTTTGTATTTGAACTCTTACTTTTGAAGATGTTCTACTTCAGTCTACTGTTGACTTGGCCACTCTCGATCAAGATTATACTTGCCAGTTAGTTTTATTTTGTTTTGTTTTTTTATGCTTAGAATTCAAATTCCTAATGTTACATACTTTTAACACCCACTCATGAAAGTGAAACATCTGCAGTTTGGGAGTGGGGGATCTATTTGTAATTGTCATTTGGATAGAGTATCACAAATGAGAATCCATTATTGGAACAGCATGCCAAATGAGCAAATCAACTTCAGAGCAAGCTGAGGGTTTCCCAAGGCAGAAATTGGTAATTGTGTTTTTGCAGTTCATAACTCTTCAGCTTCTGTCAGGGCACCCAGAATATGTCAGCTTATTGTGGGGAAGCAAATCAAACCATATTCAAGTAAGTTTGCTCTCAGCTCTGCTTCAGTTAACTTGCTGCTTCTGGTTGTGTTTGGAGGACGTGTTAGTTATTAAACAACATGACATCAAGTAGTTTGTGTGGTAAATGGAGGGCCATAATGTGATATGGCAAGAAAGCAATTAAAATCAGTTTTGCCCTGTATCGCCCTTCCCATTTGAAAAATGACCTTGATGGATTTAAAATATATCATGATAATCTCAACATGAGTCTAGAAGAATACAGTTATCCAAATTATCCCTTTCTTCCTCTTCTCTTCTGCTGTCAACTGAGCACATGTTTGACAGAAGAGCGCAGCCTCAACCAGGTCACATTGCTGTACAGTTTTGCTGCCAATCAAGGTCATTGCATGCTCATTAAGCTCACGGTGGACAAATTAAACTGTTACGTGGACAGTCACATACTCAACATTACAGTCTTAATATTGCCAAGTGACTCTTCTGTAGAGATTATTTCATTTTTCTTTATGGTGCAGCAAAACAAGAGATGTGATTAGCTGTTTGACACTGTTTCAGTCTTAGAAAGGATCCCCAGCAGCATGGCCGAGCAAGAAATTAAGGTGTGTGTTGGGGGAACCAAGTGATAATGAAAAAAGACATTCCTCCTAGTCACCACACCCTTTTTCATCTCTGGCCCTTAAAATTATCTATCTCTGTTAGTCGAGTGGAATGTGTGCCCTCCACTGTGGACTGCTGAGATTTGCCTCTGATGCAAACATCCTTGCTTGTCGCCATGGCAACCACATCTCCTGCCTGCTGTAGGTTGTCATGCCAGCCACCTCCCCCATACTCTTCCTCACCCATTAGCACTGTACTATGGCTGACACGTGCAAATGGTGTGCACGGTTCTCTGTGAGCTGTGTAGAATTATACCCTGAACCACAGGAATGTTTTCAGTTGACAGTGCTGCCAGCCAACACAGCTAGAGTCAGTTGGTGCAATAACAGCAAAACCACCAAAACAAAAACAGATGAAAAGCTTTAGAAATAAAACAGCAAGTGGTCTCTATTTCCAGTCAGTTTGTTTACATTATCATTTACGAACCCCTTCATATTTTTAAAAGAGAGCTGTCTAAAATGCTTTGGACTCCTATGGAGGCTTTATAGGTTGTTGGTCTTCATACAGGCTTCTTGGAGGGACAAACATGTCCACCCAGTCAGACGAAAAACACTGATTAACACAGCACCAGAGGGCCAGTCCAGCCTACTTGGGGATAATAACTAGGCATCTGCCTAAATTTTATATAATTCTGTTGTAGCAGCTAGTCTGGAGTCTGTGTCTTAAGTCATTTGACTCATTCTTTTTACTGCTTAAGTAAGCAGTGAACAACCTCGCTCCATTGTTTACACCAGTGGCTTTAATCCAATCTTTATATGGAACCCTCTGGGTCAACATTACTATATTTTGAGAGGATAATTATCCTTATTTACATTTTAGACTGTCATAATAAGTATCTTTTTCAATCTTTGTTTAAAAGGTCAGACTTGAGTCCTAAGGAGCCATTTTGCTACTGGTAAAATTTCAGAGATTACATTTGCTGTACCTTATCTTCTCAATTAACTCATTACCCTGAGATCCTGCTTTCCCTTCCTAGGAAAAGATTATTTATAATAGAGCATAACAGTACCTTCATGTACTGTATGTACGCTGAGATTCAGCAGATACTTTAGGTTACAACCCGGTTCTTGCCATTGATTTTTTTGCTTCACAGTCAGATGAATAACCTTGAGGAGAGTGGCACCAAGAAAAAAAAGGAAAAAAAAAAAGAAGATGGGAGCCAGGGCAAAAATAGAATTTCTCCTCTCTCTGTCTGTGGCTCCTCAGAGATGAGATTCTATCACACTGGCAGCTTGATTTTTCGTTTGTTAGCACTATGGCAAGTCTTCAAACCTGTCCTGAAAAACGCAGTACAATTGAAGGATGTAATGGAATGTGTCAAGGTGGATAAAGAAATGGCTGAATGTATTCTGTCTCTTGGACACCTGTGTTGCAGAAAGGGCATGAAGGTCAAGCTGTGAGACAGAAACGTCTCTCTGGTTGCGGTAGCTCAAAATGGCCACAGAGAAACACTTGAGAGAACATCTCCTACGAAGTCGACCATGGTTACTCTGAAACTTGGGTTGAATCAACTACCGTCAGTCACATCCTTTTCATGAAGCTCACTCTTAATTACAAATGCAAATGTGGAAGATTATGAATTTGCAGCCGTAACAGGGTTTTGTGGGTGTGAGTTGCAATAATTATGGGTTTCCTAAAATATATTTCTTAAATGTTGTTAATGAAGATAAATGTGGATTATGCATATATTGAGTGAGGCAAAGCAATTTATGTAACAGAGATTATATTGTGTTACAAACCTTAACATCTCTGGCTCTGTTTTTTTTTTAAACTCTGGTTTGTCAGTTCAGGGCTCAGTGCATTTTAGCAATTGACTACAGAAGGGTTCTTGAGCTACATTAGATTTACAAACCCAATTGTTGTACAATTTTTTTTATATCAGTTGTAGTTTGTTTATCAAGTATAGTACTTCTAAAACGATTTGAAGCACAATCAGCATCTAGGGCCGATAATAAGAAAATTCACTGATCAGATATCAGAATCACAACACAGATTAAAAAAAATCAATTCACTTTTAAAAATGTTCAGTTTTTACTGTTGAAGTAGTTTTTGGTCAGATAGTTTTGGACTTGTATTGGAATTATCCAATTTAAAAACCACAGATGACAACAACAACCTCACTTTCATATCAGAGTCTATCATTTGGAGTTAGATCAGAACACACACACAAAAAAAATAAATTTGTGCATCTCTAGTATTCTGGTTAACCAGACTAATTTTCTTGTTGAATTAAAAAAAGGGTTTTTGAGTGTACAGCAGCCCAAAAGTGATTACCAGCTTACTCCTTGTTAATGATGGCGAGTAAGCTTGCTTGAACTTGAAAGCTTAAGATTCTATTTTGAAAAATATACAAGAAAAAAAGCAGAATTTGTATGGTTAGGTCCTCAGACTAATGAAATAAAAATCAACCAGATTTTTATTCAGTCAGAGCTTCATCGGTCAAGTGTATCGGGATTCTGTAATTACTGTCTTAGATAGTCAAGTGCCAACATTCATGTTACTCATATTTCCTTGCATGCAGATGTAAATTATCTAACATATTTTTATGCTTTATCTATTTTCTTATATCTACTTCTGCTTGGAATGCATTGGCTTTGTGGTTATGTAGTGTGCATGATTTACAGCTTTATATTGCTCCTGAGGACATTTTTGTAGACATGGCTGGGGCCTTGCAGCTACTTTTTTGACATGCTGCTCACAGTACAGCTTCTGAAAAAGCAGTCTTGTGGTGTTGTGGATTGTATATTCAGTAATAGCAGAGCTGAATCCCCCCCCCCCCCCCCCCCCCCCCCCCCCCCCCCCCCCCCCCACAC
>JAOWBL010000016.1:9197022-9247405 GCA_028564865.1 Zenarchopterus dispar
CCCCCCCCCCCCCCCCCCCCCCCCGGTACTCACATTAATGTAAATGTTGAAACATCAGAAGACTTCATGATATTCTGTTTTTGCAAAATTGATCCACATCACATTTGGAGAATGTTTGAAATATGGTTGAAATCATATTTCTATAATTGTGTTTTAGTTTAGATGCTTTGGCTACTTGAAACAGATTTTGAAGTTTCCATGTCACTCACCATCCAACATATTTTGATGCCAAATTCTGAGTGGCACAAGTGAAGGTCTGTGCAAGACCTATAGTGAGTCCTTGAGCAGATACTGAAATTATATTCTGGGTAGTCTTTCATGCAGGCAAATCTTAAAGAAATCACACACTGAAAAGCAGGATGACTGGGAAATCTTTTTGTTGCACGAAGTGGACCGTTTTGATGTATTTTCGACCATTACCTTCTAAGAGAGCAGGCTGCCCAATGGCTGATAAGAGATTTAAATGAGATATCTTTTTTCTCCATCTGATTTGAATATATTACATTATTAATTTAAGCAAAAGACTGCTGAACTAAAATAATCTCTTTAAATAGCTCTTTTCTGCATGCATTAACTAAATAAATCCCCACAGACGGGCATTGTTTTAACTGTAACCACACTTACAAGGCTGATGTTAATGCAGATATTTTTGTATTATTCTTTTTTCCAGTGAGTAAAAATGACTAGTTGTGAAGGGGAGTACTAGTTATCTAAAAATGGACTGATTGTTAGACATGTAATTTGTCTGCTACAAGCTCTTACCAAAGTTGTTTCCAAGAAAGCTATGCAAATATGCTTGCGATGGCATAACAGTCTGTATTCAAGAACAAAATTGAGAGACGAATCTGATTTCACCTCAGTCTCAAGAGATCTCAGAGAGCTCAACAACAACAGCTGCTTTCAGTAAAGTGTGAGCACAGACATGACAACACAGTGTAAACTTCAGAAGCAAAAGCATCTATGGGAGAAATATCCTGACAATTTACACACTCAGTTTTGTCTGCAGGAAGGGCACAAGGGCCTTAACCCTTCTGTTATGTTCCGGGTCAAATTGATGCGTTTTAAAGTTTGAAGATCTAGGAAAAATAGTTCAAATTGTTTTTTCAGTATGAAACTTCGTCTGCTAGTGTAATCAACATATAATTTCAGGCATCTTTTGGATAATTAAACATGCACCGGGTCAAATTGACCCGGGAACACCATTGCTGTTCCTGACAAATGAACATAACAGGAGGATTAAATGTGTTTTCTTTGTTTTTCTGTACTTATTCATGTCACTGAAAATGATGGTCTATTCTCATGACTTCAGAGAACTTGTCTAAAAGGATTATTTTCCAAATTCTGAAATTTGATCAAATACTTTCCAGGTGTTTGTTGGCTCCAAAGAGCAACACACTGGCTTCCAGGAGGAAAGAACTGAATCTGCTCAGTGGTGGCAGGAAGGGCATCTTCAAGGTCAAGCATCACATTGGCGTGCACACAAACATCCTTGCTGAGTTCAGTCCCGCAGCACCTCTGAATCCGCTCACAGATTATGAGAAGCTTAAATCAATAACTTCTAAGCACGTCCTTCCACTCAGGCTGAGCAGCTGCACCAAAACCACCTGTGAGGCACGAGACATGCCGTGTTTTCTTGCTCGGTATCTGATGTTTTCTTGCCTGTTTTTAATCTACAGAAAAACAAGTTTTACTGAAAAAATGAAGACAACTGTCAGGTAGATGGAATCGCAGTGTCCATTTTGGTCAACATAAACAGTTTTCAAGGCGAATTTGGGAGTGCCAAGTGCAATAAGGCATCACCGTTGCTAGATACTGCCGCAACCTGAAATTTGGCTCTGGCGAATTGGAGATGATGATTTATGTTTCTTCAACTACCCAGGAATCAGACAAAAAGGCAAGGAAGGCAATTCAGATCAAAACAAACACAAACCAATGAATTTAATTATTTTTTCTAATGTGGAAAAACAGTTTTTTGTGTTGTTTATCAGCAGTTGGTGAATTTTTTTTTTCTTCTTTTTGAGTAACTTGTGGACACAGTGTTGAGCAGCTAAAACTGCATCAGTGTTAAACATGTTCAGTTTTGAAAAGTTAACATTTCCTAATAGGCTTTAGTTCCACATTGGTGCACATGGATTTTAATTTTGCTCTCAGAAAAACAAAGTCAAGATACTGTACTTGAATCCTCAATTTATTTTTGATCAGTCAAGCAGTGTAAAATTAATTAAACACATAAGGAATACTATTTAGGGAGGGTGCCTGATCCTACAGTGCCATCTTCTCAAGTTGGCTGTTGGGTTACCGTTCACCTTTCTGTTTTCTTAGACACTTGATTATTTGCACCCAAGAAAACACGTTTCCTTTTTATTGATGTCCTTAGTGCAAATCATCAGTTGCTAATGGACCCTGTATCAGATGCGCCAGTGAATTATGTCCTCTTGTGTTGTTTTGCTTTTCCTCTTTGTGTACAGTAAATAGTCAGTGACTCATGACTCCATCTGAAGCTTTGGGGTCACTCACAATAACCGGCTCTCTGTTTACCCCCTCTCCACCTCCTATCGTTGTCATCTTCTCCCCATTTGCTCTGTGTGTCTCTGAGTGCTTTGGCTGGGTGCATAGATAAAGAGATTTGGTGGAAAACATAAATCTTTGTAGTGGTTTCTGTTTTTTTTAATGTACAGGATGTACTTTAATGTTTTTATAGCAGGAAAAGAATAAAAAGTACCATCTTTCCCTGAAGCACAAAGTTACATAACATCTTTTCAAGCTGTACTCACAGAGGCTAAACTATTGTTTTCTCCACTGAACTGCTTCACTAGCCACCCTCAGATGTTTAAAAGATTTGAAACTGTTGGTAAGCTTGATGTTTAACCTCACAGGCGTCATAGTGGACCCCCTTAAATGACTGCAACACAGGGCAAATCTGTGTTAACATAGCAAACATAATATTTATTGACTGTGACCCAGATTCTTCAGCAGTATTTGGATCAACTCAGCCTATGCACAATTGTTGAAGATGTGTTGATTCAAGATAATGCTTTCTTAATTATTTTTTCAGATCTTTCACATTTCTCTTGTGGTGTAATTCAAAAGAGGATTTGGTGTTCAGAGGCTTAAGGGGGCAGTGGTTCACGTAATCTGATACAGCCAGTGAACTAGTCTTTTAAATGTTGAATCAATATGTAGCTAAATACACTGAGTCTTTGGTGTGCCAGCATGTGGATCAAAATGGCTCCTTGACTGCTGATTAATGATCTACTTCTAAGTTCAACTGTGTATTCATGTTTTACTCCGTTTTAATTTTGAGGAACAAAGCTAACGTAGTTTTTAAAAATGTATTAGGTCTCACTCTCTTCTTTTTTCCTCTTTGTTGCTACACAAGCTTGAGTGTTGGCATGGTTACCTGGCAATGGGAAGGTTCCTAGTTCGACTCTGAGTTAATGTTTTTCTGGATGTGAGGTTTGCCTGCTCTGCCTGTGGTGCAGGGTTGTTTCAGGAAGGGAATCCAGAGTAAAACACCTTTCCAAATTACTGTTGCTCTGCTGTGGTGGCCTCCCTGTCATGGGAGGGACAAAATGTGATTATTATCTCACACACGTTTTTCTGTCCTAAACGTGTGTGGGCAGAAAAAGCTAAACATTGTGCAGAGGCCAAACTTGAACTCAGGAGGGTGTAGTCCACATATAATTCAGAATAACGGGGACATCTGTATGTGGACACAAGGTGTAATCATTACACTTTACTGTATTTCCAAGTGGCCTCAGCTGCTTGGTCATTTCTGTAGTCTTTAACAATAAACACAGTTACTTAACTGGTAACTAGAAGTCAGTTACATAGCAAAAGCTAAATGGCTGCTTCTCCTGCGTGGTGCGACCACATTGAATACCACATCCTGAAGGACAGCTCCATCAGCCGGAGGGAGTTCAGGGGCCGCACCACCCAGCTTCACTGCAACTTTTTCATTAACTTTTGTAATGAGTTAAGTGTGTAGGCAGAGAAAATCTTCTCAAGGGCAGCTCTTTCTGTCCCACCATCAGTCAGGGAGTCAGTGTGTCAGATGTTTTATTTGACACAGCTGTGCGTATTTTTGGCACCTGGCTGCTTCATCAGAAAGGATGGAGGAGACGGGGGACCGTGTTGTGGGTCTCCAGAATGGGGTCATGATTGCTTCATGTTTTCAAACCTGCTAGACTACTGCAGGCTAACATCAAACAACTGGAACACCTGTTTCCAGTGTTCTCCGCTCAGCCTCTGCTCAGATGAAAGGACCAGAAAGTTTTATACTGGAGGGAAATTGGACTGAGATCAAAGATGTGACGCTGTTTAAATGACAACATATTGATTCTCAGCTGATGAATGTTTTAAATTTCTGTGTGATGCTTATTCCTAAGTAACCCAGTTTGTGTTTTTGGGGATATTTGGTCATCTTGAGCCATCAAAACTGCTTGTATGCAGTGAGAGATGTCTGACAACGGGATCTA
The DNA here is from genome assembly GCA_028564865.1 of Zenarchopterus dispar. Taxonomy (NCBI): domain Eukaryota; kingdom Metazoa; phylum Chordata; class Actinopteri; order Beloniformes; family Zenarchopteridae; genus Zenarchopterus; species Zenarchopterus dispar. The sequence goes on from JAOWBL010000016.1 coordinate 9,201,501, forward strand.
TTCTCTGCAGTGTGGAGAAAACAAGGGACCTCATTGTTTAAAGGCTAATATTGTCACTAAATTAAACAGGTTGGCTTTGCATCTTTTTGATCTGTGATTAAACAAGACAAGGCTAAGGCTGCACATATTTAAAAAATCATTAGCATTTGAAACAAAGATTTCTCATTGTGAAATAATCCTCTGATTAGTTTCCCAGTAAAATTCAAAGTGATAAATTAAAGAATGACACAACGACTTTCACAACAAAAATCTGAACTTGTATGTCTAAAGCCTAGTTGATGCCCCATTTTCAAGCCCCCACTTCAAACCTCTGTGTGGTATTTACTTTCATATGTCTTATTCTAATTGTTGATTTCAACAAACATGATGTTTCTTATTTGCATGAATTCTGAGTCAGAGGAAAGAAAAACAGCGGTGTGAACAGACCATTGAACGAAAGTCAATACATAAAAGGTGGAAAAAAACAGATAAAATCAATGCAGGATACAGATGGAAGTCTCCTCTGTCAACATATCTGTATTAAACATTGTGCATTTAGACATTGACTTGCATAAAATTTGTACAAAAAAAAACAACAAAAAAACAAAGATGCTAGATTTTTGAGAGGATTTTAAGAAAAATTTGCACCTGTTTCTGAACATATCTGCAGGAAATTTTCATAATTCTGAATAATACTGTCACAGATATACATGAGGTCACAAGTAGTATCTATTTATGTTAAGCAGGCAATTTTGGAAGATAAATTTTAGCTTCTGAAGACGTTTCTGTAAATGTATTTGGGATTTATGTAGAAAAACAAGCAATCTATGAAATATCAGGTCACAGTATCCTCTGAAGTGGAAATCTCACTTATACAGTCTGAATAATTTGTTATGGTCACGCTTATTATATTATTATAATACAAAATACATTCACAGTTTTACAATTTGAGAAACAGAGTGAGAGAGAGAGAAAGAGAGAGAGAAAAAAATCACATTTTTTTCTATGAAGTACTGGTCTCTAAGTCCCAGAGTCTAGCGCTGAATTCTAAGACCATGGAAATGTCAAAATTTCCATTTGTCACATACAGAGATGGACACTAGCTGAATTTCAGGGGTGTGTGTTTGAACTGTTTCCCCCAAGACAGAGATGACCCTTGCACTCCCTTTTTCTGCCTTTTTATTTTTAACTTTCAGCAGATATCAGCAGAGTGAGCAGAAGCAAGGAAACACAAAAGCCATACACACCCTGGATTATCACGTCACAAGTGGTTCTGATCTCGCTTGCATTCATCGCCAAAAGCTCAATAGCTTGTTAAATTCTGCCTGCTAAATGAAAAATGAATGATAAAATTAATTGTAGGGATTCACCAATCATGGCTTCTAGTTGGATTTAACTGATTTTCAGCCTGACCAGCTCTGACTGGTGCTTGTCCAATCGTCAGTAAATACGTTCACAGCTTTGAAAATGATCATTAATGTTATTGTTGTTTACCTAGTCAATAAATACATTATGGCACAAATACAACATCACCTATGTGCTCATGTTTTCTGGCAAGCATATCTTTGGTTGGAAATTTATCAGTGTGGACACAAAATACCAGCAGGTGGCAACTTCGAAGATAAATATGAACTATAGAAGAACAACAGTGAAAATGTTTGAGACAGATAACTCGATCTGATGCTTAAAACATCACCTGACTGAACATGCTTGTTTTGAAGTGAACAAAAAACTTTAAACTTGTAAAGCACATAACCAGCAGCCTCTATTACCTTTCACTAGTATCACCAGTGGGGAAATATAAGCAAAGTCATTTTGATGGGAAAAACAATCATATTCTCGTCAGTGGGTGAATCATCTGATTCCTGTATCTAAGCAAAGATGTTTTTAAAATGTTACGCTTCACTTCAGTCAAAAGAACACCTGTGTAAGTCACTAGAACTCCCATTAGAGTCGTGGAGAGTCCTAACAATCCAGTTTGGAGAGTTTGTTTTTGTTTTTACCACAGATGTAGAACCTTGGTATTTAAGACCCACCGATTGTGCACCTCTAGTCCATTAGTTTAAATGTTTTTCAGCATTTAAACTTCATACAGTTGCTACAGGTTGCCTGTGACTTAGTTAAGCTTCATCCTCAGACCCTCTCAGCCCAACCCACAGCCAGATGTGGCTGCTTGTTAGTACGATTAATAGCACAACAAAACATATTCTGTCCTATATAACTGAATATGCTCTGGGAGGTCTTTATCCATATCTTAGAAGATATACTCAGAAGTCCTAATTCTACCTCATGTGGTATATTAAAAAAAAAAGAAAAAAGAAGAAGATGTAAAATCTAGTTTACACAGAAGCACAGATTACCTTGCATGTAATTTATGCTTTATTTAAAGATATCGGGGAAAACATTCATGGCATGTCGGTATTATCACACAAAGCCACATGATCATGGGTGAGCATGGTACTGCATATAAAACAACATCATCCCACGATGGCAGTGACTGGAGAAAAGTCTAAGAATCTTACCTTTACATCACTCACCTTCTGTATTAACAAACATGAACACACACACACACTCTCTCTGCAACAATCAGTTTTACAACATACATTTCTATTTCAAATGTCATCTTGATGTTTAATTTTACGGATCAGTTTTTAATCTAGTGGACCTTTTTTCAGATAGGGAAAAAAAGGAGAATGGTTTGAAACCTATAGTATGTGCTGTGATTACTTTTCTGTTGTGTTTTGTCCAAAGACATCTTTCCACAAACATGGCTCATTTTATTTTTTGGATTTACAATGAAAGAGGAACAAGGCCCTGTAATCTGCCAAAGTTTTGAAGAAAGTAAAAACATTATTTATTGTTTTGTTTTTCAGTTGAATGTTCAGTTTAAACAGTATTTGAATTTATTTTTTTCAGAAAGCTGCAAACATCAAGTCAGACCTATAAAAGAAAAAAATATCAGAAGTGGTAATTGAGCAATAAAAATTAGATCTGCTCATGTCTAACACCCTCATACTTGAGTGAAACCATAGGTTCACATGCTTGTGAATGCCCGATACCATGCTAGGTCGGAAATAAGTTTCTTTTCTAGGTGTACTTATGATTCCAGTACAGGTGAAGTATTGGGGCTTATTCCTTCACCAAAATGACACCCCACTGTTTGAAAATTAATACAATTTTAAAACAGAATGCAGGTAATGCCAAAAACTGCTCTGTATTTCAATAATGAATTCCTTTTCTGTCGCAGGACTGCAGATGAAAGATCATAAAATCCAGGAGATGGTCCTGACAAACATTTCAATTTTCCAAGGCTAACTATGAGTTCTTAGGAGGGTGTAAAAGGATTTGAAAATTGAGTAAAGACACCACACCATGAAATGACATCAAATTAGGCAAGCCCTTTGCAGAGGACTAAATTGTAAATTGTCTTGTCTCTTTCTTTTAATTCACCATAAAATGATTTTCCTCCCCACTTTTAACCATGGCTGCTAACGTCAGAGGTTAGCAGCCATGGTTCTGCAAATATTCATTAGACATAAAGACTAGAGGGATTCACCATCAGCAGCCACCTTTGCCCGATCAATTTGAATGCATGGTATGTTTGTAATTCAGTTGCAGTAATAAGTTTACACCACTCTTGTAGCAGCAGCGTTCAATAACAGCTGATGTCATACTGAACAGGTGGACATTTTTATGCTTGGCATATCCTGCACCTACATTAATAGCAATGATTTCTGCTTCATCAAAGTTTGAAAGTACTATATCCAGGCTGTGCAATTTTCTTTTCCAATTTATTCACATTTATACACCCGAAGGATGTTTTAGTATTCTTGTCCAACATATTTTAGAATATTAAAAAGACTGTGCTTTGTAATTTGCATTTAAATAGAGATGGGTTTTCTATTCAATTAAGTCCAACACACTTTCTTGATACTTTTTGGAGTTGAACTGCTTAAACTGAAAATAGGTAAACAACTTTTTTGCTTAAGGATAATTACAAAGGGTGTTTCCAAAGGTTTGCAGTTATTAATTTTCCAATAGAAAAGTTTTATCATTTATTTAGCCTGAAAAATATAGCAACTCTATCAATGCAGCAACTTTTGTGAAGAAACCCTTGTACTTATTTGGTACTTCACTACTGTCAGAACTTGTTCATACTGTTCTGATGATATGAATTGTCAGAACAGTCCATTAGTTTGAAGGTGAAATTTTCCTCTGATAGCACTTAATGGCTGTAGCAGCAGGATTACCACTTTACTTGTAAATATACCCAAACTAAAGTTTAAAGTCTCACTTTTCCCACTGCATTTTGGAGGACTTAAGAGACTGAAAAAGTTTGAAATTAGCTTAATCACGCTGTACTTAAAAGCTGTTTATCATACTCAAGGTGGATGGATGATTCACAGAACTAGTTATGTAAAGAGTTCACCTTGTGTTGAAAGAAACTTTTAGAAGCAATTTATTAATCAGCGCTGAAAATATGAGGAGCTGTAGTTACCAGATAAATTATTAACAACTCTTTCCAATCAGAGGGATTTGATGACTGATTTGAAATATAAAAAACTGACTGCTATGCTCACAATATTCTGTTTTTCTCTCTCTCTCTCTGCAGCACACTCACTCAAAATCAATTTTGTGGTCTGGGCACAGCTGGATTATGCATTTTGTTCATGGAATCACAGTTTTTTTTGTTTGTTAGGTTTTTTTTTAATTTAAAAATTTTTTTTATCGCTCAGCAGTGTGGATTCTTACATTGTTTTGGTTTTTGTTATTGTCATTGTTCTTGGTTTTAACAGCCCTTGAAACTTCAAGTCCAAAGAGACGTCTTTGCAGACATCACTTTTTCAATGCTTAAGGGGTTGTAGATAAAGTAGACAGCAGGTGTCCAGAAAAGACTAATCTGGAAGATTGATAGTCATTGAAGTGGCATTTCACCTTACGAGGCATTATGTGGTGTTTGTTATGGCTGTTTTTGAAGCCATCTTTGTGAATAGAAGCCCAAGTATGATGTTCAGTGAAACATGTTGACAACATAGAAACCTATATACCACCGCATGAAAAATGGAGATGTAGCTGCTGTAATATAGGTGAGAGCTTTAAGTTAAACATCCTAATCATGTTAGCAAATCAAGGATGCTTAATTGGGTCCTGCATCACATTTTGTGCCTGTAGCAGAAGTACTGCAAAGGTTGGAGGTTCTTTAAAAAATGATACTGCAACATATAATTTCTCTTTGAAGACTGATAAATTAATATTGGGTTGAATTGATTAAAATTATATAAATCAGTTGATGGACTCCAACTACCACATACTTCTACTACACGTGGTGATTTGTCACCACCATAATGCATCCATTGTTAGAAAATGGAGGTGTTGCCGGGGACAAATGAAAGGAGCAGAAGATGGAGTGTTCATGAGCCGATGATGAATTACACCGTGGAGGGTTTGATTAGCTTTTTATCTGCTTACGGGACTCTTGGGGATGAAAAGCGATTGATGGGATGCAGAAAGTTGACATGGGGGTGTGTGTTCAGATGGTGCATACTGAGCTGGAGTACAGTTTGGTACAGGGATGAGCAGTAAAGGCAAACCTTCTCAACATACCTAAACAGCATCCTACTTTCCCGAGTAGCATCACTTCTTTCCTTGAATGTTGGGCTATTTTATGGACGCACATGACAAACATTTTCATTTTTATGAAAAGAAGACTCTCCTTCAGTATCTTTATTGAGCTAATTTCAGCTCTCTGACCTGTTGGAGGCATGAGGCCAGCTTACGGATGTACAATCATGTCATAATTCCAAAATCAATGAGGACATTTCTGACTGTTTGCATTTAGTATTTAAAATGCTATATTTGTCCCCATGGAGAAAATCTCTGTTTATTCCATGGATTTTCTTTAAGATCCCAGGTCACCTTCATGGAAACTACTGGATCCAGGATTTTAGATGTTATGACACCGCTACAAAATACAGTTCAGTATACACATTTGTGGAATGTGAGTGGAATCTTTGGGGAGAGGTACTGTCTTCAAACACCTAAATACCCAAAGCTTATCTAGATCATGCCAGAAATAATGACAAAAATAATCACACATGAATAATAAGATTAAGTGTATCTTGGCAAAGGAATCCCTTTGGAATAAGATCGTCAGTGTTGATTAATGGTGGACAGGTTCTTTGTTATTTTTATATCTATTCCTCAACTAAATCTTGATCTTTGTACAATGAATATAAAATGATATCTATTTATTTGATTTACTGTAACTAGCAGCCTCATCATTACTGTGATTTAAAACAACATAAAGGAATGTTTTTCATTTCAAATATGTTTCAATTTTATTTGAAGTCATATTTGATCACTCTTAAGAGGTTTGGTCTAGTTCTTGCACTTGCCATCCCTACAATCAGCATAAACCACTTGGCACTTTGGCTCTAGTCATCTCTTGTGACAACTGCATATCATTTCATATTACTGCGTCACACATGAACAGAGATGAAACTGGGTCGTACAGCAACAGACGACATCATGTCACTGGCAACTAAGAGACTCCAGAAAGTCCTGATGGAAGAGAATAACCGAGGATTAAACTGAGCAATGCAGGAATCGTGTCATAAAAGCAAACTTTAAGAGTAAAGACGTCCTAAAGTCAACTTTAATTTTATAAGAAATTAACTTGCTAAATTTTAAATTGCTTAAATGTAATGTTATTTATGGCTACACTGGGCAGTATCAGACAGTGAAGTTATTTATTTTATCAGATGATTTTTAAAAGATGAACTAGAATAGCTGCAAATGGCAGCCATCAGTATCCAAGCAGATTCACAGCAGTAGTAAGATTTTAATGGGACACTTGGATGGGTTTGATTGGGAACTTGAAAGGAATTAGAGGATGGAGGGTGAATCATATAGACACCAGGACTGGTTTCTATACAGAGTTGCCTGTTCACACATTTTTAGAAGCATAAAAAAAATAGAGCAAAATAATAATCACAACCATTAAAAATCATAATGGGGCTCCAGCATCTTTACTACTGAGACCAATATAGGAATGGCTTTGAATAGGAAAAAAGACACTAAGATTCTCCAATGACAGCTGATCAAGTTATTGAAACGTGACAATATTCATGGTTTTACAAGAATCTTTAACTGACACTGTATATTAGTTAACTTAAAGTCACAGAAACCTCTAAAGACATTCTAGAGAGACTTTTTCTTTTTGTTAACTAGGAATCTGTTGAAACTTCTTTCAGAAACTTAATATATGCAGAAACTCCTTCATTATTGTGCTGAACATAGTAATTATTCTCTGTGTCAGAGAAATCCTTCTGTGATGCTGTAACCACAGTCTTCAAAAGCCTTGTCATGCATCTTACAGACTTGGAGTCTTATATGTCAAGACTCGTGAACTGGGTTGTTATTTCATCTTTGCAGTGTGTGTGGTGGTCTGTGGAAGCAGGAGAGAGGGTTGAGGTGGATGCTGGCTTCTGCTGCTGCCGATGACCAAATTATTGTGACTTTGTTTCCCCCTCTGTGTAACTCCAAAGAGTTAAAACCAGAAAGGACAGGGAAATGATTTGGTTTTGGAAATTTAGCTTGATGGCAAAACTCCTCCCTGTGTGTTTGCAGTCTGCCAACATCCATTTCCTTCACTTAGAGCTAATGGGTTGTATTGAACAACAAGCATGTGTGCTTCAAATAGAAAGCACAGCTAAATAAGCATGTCTAATATAGCCTTGTATTTCCAAAATGGGCATTGGTGTATCCAGAATGTCTGAAACTGTTGGGCTTAACAGTCTTGATGAAAGTCAGCGTTCAGAGCTCATCTCTCCTGATAGATTTATGGGAAAAGACACCAAAGAGCTTGTAAGCTGTTAAAGTGGATATGGATTGATATTATTTAGAAGGCCTGAAGATCAGGCACAAGTGTCGGGGAAGAATTAACCTCTGATCATTGAAAACTGATGATGTTTTACAAGTAGACAAGTGTACAGAAGCTTTAAAGAAATTATTTTGGTGCATTTTGAAAATTCTCCACATCTCTGAAGCCAGAAGGGTGTTTCATTTTGTTTCAGAAATCCAGTTTATTTTCAGTTGTAAATGAGCAGGAACATCAGTTTTCTCTTCATGGTCTGATATATTTGTAGAAAATGTTAACATTGCTTTGTGTTCATCAAGGTTGTATTATACATGTTTGTTGTGCCAAGATTTTCATTATACTGGCAATAGTGGTAACATCACCACGTAAGTGTTTTCATCCTTGGAAGTGTATGCCTACCTGTCGGATAGATCGTCAAACTAGTAATCAAAGCAATTGAAAAGCCTCCCCATGAATTTAGAGGAGGAAAAAAAAATGATTGGATTTCTTGGGTTCTCTTAACTTACACACCACAAGGCTCACCAAAACTTTCCAAGCAGTAATATCACTTTAGAAAATGTCTTCTACCATGAATTCAGATGAGTACATGGCAGGTGATCACGTTAACTGAGGGACTAGATAACAGCTACTTTCAAAATCAAAAGCAACACAGAAGTGGATAAGACAGATGTATTTCTGAAAATTCATTTCAAAACATTGCCACCATGCATTTATGTAAAAATTAGGTTTTACATTGTCCACCCTGAAATAATTCCAAGTATACATGCAATTTGTAATTTACTCTCCATCGCTCCTGTAATTGTTATGTGGTATTGCTTTTAGAGTTATACACTCTGCTTTAAAAAAGCTGATCTAATCAAAGAAGGGAAAATAATCTTTAATAATTTAAAAAACATCACAACAGTCAGAACAATAATGCTTTAATATTTGTATCAGGATCAAATCCCATATGCAGCAGAAATGCAGCTCAGCATTATGATGTCACCTATTTGTCCACATGTATACCCAGGGTGACACAGAAAATCCTTGGGTTAGAAATAGATGCAGTCTCCACTCAGTTTTTTGCCAGAAAAGATTAAAACATAATTCTACTCTTCACATCTGCATTTCTACCAGTCGAAATGCTCCCCAAAGAGAGTCATATTTTCTGTCTTACAGTCTAATTCTGAAATATGTTTTCTGACAGAAATCTGGGAAATATGTGAAGGTTCAGGTTGAAATGAACTGCATGCTAACTTGCACAAACCTGTCCTTGCACTCCTAATTAGTGGCATGTGGACTTGTACACGTTCTCGTAGCTCATCTGCAAACAAGGATTTCATGGTGTATTTATTATGCTATAACTAGATCCTTTTGACATATAACAATATGATATTTACTAGACAGCCTGCTGCGCTCAAACTCTTGGATAAGTACAGCATTAATAATTGAAAAGGGCACAAGCTTCAGTGTAAACATATGGGTAATATGTGAGGCATTATAATAACAGAGTATGAGTATTTTCACCAAAACGTGAGGATAGCGCTAAGAAAAGATTAATATTTTCATATTTCACAGCAGCTATATGAAGCATTTTTGAATGTTGTATAGATTGATGAGAATAAATTTGTTTAGATCTTGTACTGAGTGGAACTGTTCAGAAAATTCAAGGTTTGGTTTGTATCATGGAATGAAGTTAATGATTTTTGGTGTGAAATGCACTTGGAAAAAAAAAGTAATTCTCAAAAAACATTGACATTGTCAGATGACATTTGATACAAGAAAAAAGAAGATGTTGCTGATTTCAACATGTGTTTTTTTTTAAAAAAAAAAAAACAATTTACAACTCTTTAGTTTAAGTCCAATATTAGCTAAGAACACATACTTAGTCACAGTCCAAAATAAAAGTATACACACTGTTACAAAGCTAATACTTTATCGATCGATCTTGCAAAAGGAGGATAAATAGGTGTTTAAGCTATTACCTCAGAAGTGTCTGGGAGACTGGATATTATACCGTGGCTCAAGTACTATAATGATGTTATGAAAGCACACATCCTCCATCACAGCTTCAGAGTGCATACTTTGAGCACCCCAACACTTAATCTGTAGCAAGGGAGTCTTCTGAGATGCACTTGAGTCATGACCAAGATCAATTTATCAGAACTGTTGCCAGAACTTTTAGAAGTTGTCTGAAGTGTTAAAAAGGGTTTGCTATTTCTCAGAGATTGTGGGGTAAAAGAATTGGCCAAAATGTTTGTTGATGCTAGAATTTGTAAACTCTGGACCTGCTGCTGGCCTGCTGAAAGGGTGTATCGGGAAAACTGATGCAGGCAATACGTCAGAAGCAACAATAGTGCAAGCGCAAAGTTAACAAGGTTTGGCATGAATTAAAACTAAATGTTAAAATCACTTGCCACTTTTAGACTTAAAGTATGAACTGAATGTAGTGCTTTTAATTTAAATTGTAAATAGGGAATAACAATTTTACGAAAGGCAGCCAGGAAGCACTGATGTTACAAATATCTTAACGGGACATGAGGTGTATTGAGTAGCTGGTAATTATCATTTTGGGTGTAAGACCTGTTAGCAGCTTTCAGGCTTCTGGGATTTGGGATTGGGTTAGGAGTCCTGGGAGAAGAAGGTAAATGTTTGGCTAGGGGGATGACAATCACACAGATCCTGCATTTCACCGCTGGCTTGATCATCTTTTGTGCAGCTCCCTGCCCTTCTTCTGGCTTCAAAAAAGGAGCAGTAAAGAGTCAAAGCCTCCTCTACTGGCTGCCACATTATTTATCCTTTCTGCTCACCAAGATTTCCCATCGACCTCAAGTCAGGTTTCATCCCTGTCTGCTGACCGTGATGATACTCATGTGCAAATGAAGAGAAATTTTTAAGCGTTTCTCCATGTTTCACTACATTTGGGCCACTATGGACTATGGGTGGGGTGGATTGTATCTTTCCATAAAAACACACCAGAAAATGTATGAATTACATCTCATCTTGTCTTCTTACTGTGTCCTGCTGATACCATGTACATAGAGCCACAAATGGTACTTTAATCTGTATATGCATTACTTTAAAAAGGAAAGTGTACCAAGTATGACAAAAGTACAGTTTCAGATATTTTATGACAAGATTCCTTAATGATAATTATAGTGATTTAGGTGCATTAATTCATCAGTTTACATGACCCTGTTGTTGGAATTTCAGCATTGAAATGTAAACTGCACACGTACTTTTCCTAAACATTTTTGTTGATTAAATGCCTTGCCTAAAGACCAATATTATTTAGTCACTTCAAAACACCAGTCAGGTATCACTCAATGTTGTTGAATGATGACTGAGATACTGTAGCCCCACCTGCTGTACGGGGACAAACAATGTCCAAAGCATGTTTAAGTCACACAGACAGAAGAGAGAGCACATTAAAGCTTATTATTTTTAGGCTCCATGCTTCTGCTTCGCTGCTTTGTAATTATGCATGCAACTGGCACACGGCAAGTTATTTATACCATGGAGTGTGTTGCCCAACTGCCACGTATCTTCTGATTGGTGCTACTGCTTTTCTAGGTCAGACAGTGGATCACATGCACACACACATTCACACAGAGAAACCTTCTCTTTTTTTCTCTCAAACACAACCAAGTGCTTCCACTAGGGAAGGTGATATGCGTTATTCGCATGGTTGCTCCACTTCCTCCCTAATCTAAATATAAACATGACTCATGGCTTTCGATGGCTCTTACAAGGATTCAAGATGGCCACAAACATTCAGTGGTTCTTCACAAACTCTTACAGGTTCTCCATTCAAATTGACCAAAAATTATTTTCTTTTTTCTTACTCTTTCTGCTACTGAGAGAAAATCCAGTGGTTTTTGCAGTATTTTACAGCCTGCTCGTGAATGGAAGATCATTAAAGTTGCTTGGGAATAATTTATAGGTAATGAAAGTGGCACCGCCAGCTGTTGTATGTTGTTCAATAGCCCCCAGAGTGGTGGAAGGTTGAATCTTGGCTCTGCCCCATCACTTTATAGTCTTTCTCAGTCTTCATCTGTGTTCTGCTCTTTCTTTGTCTCTTTTAGATTCAGTGAAGTTGGTGTGTCTGTATTCTTGTACAGGAGATGCTGTAAATGTAGCAGTCGTTCTTGCAGTTGGTTCCAGAGGTTTTTGTGCAATGACAGTTTCTATGATTTTGCCTTAAAACATCACCACAATGGATCTGAAACAAAGCAGTCCAAATGTGATCAAAGTGAAGACTTTCATGTTTCATTCAAGAGGTTTCACAAAAATGTGGCATTTACGTTTTGAGCTCACATTCATTTTAAGGAAAGTACCTCTATTTTTAGGAGAATTAAATTTTGAAACTTTGAAAAAAGAGGCATTTTGCTTGAAATGGCTGGAACGTAATTTGAATGTGAAGATGCATACTGCTGTTGACGGTCTCTTGTATTAAAATCAGGTAGCTACTGGGAAAACCATGTTTTAATAAAAAAATAAATAAAATTCTTCAAAACTTTTGGCAGCCATGGAGGATCGGATGGCATCATCAGGATTTACTTACTGATGAGGAATATATGACTTCTCAATAATCTGGCCTTGCAAAATGCAACTGTAATGTTAATTAGAAAAATTAAAATAAAGATAATTACCAATATAGCCCTCTCTAACCCTCAGACCCAACTCAAACATGTCAACCCAAAAGTAATTTTGAGTAACACCATTAGATTACAAATCTTATAGATTTTAAAATGTCACTTATGTAGGTCAGTAATGTAAATACCAGCTGAGGACAAGTTAACACTGTAGCTGAAGTTTCATGATTTATACCTTTGCTTTTCTTTCCCATTCTACAAATCAGACGTGTAGTAATAACTGATGTGACTGAATGCCAGAGCCAACCCCCCTGTTTGAACTTGTTACAATGTATCCTGTGGGTCAGGCAACCAGAATTGTCACAATATCGATCATCTCAGCTCCACCAGCAACACCTCCTCTTTTATCATGACCATCTGTCACACTTCAACTCAACACATTTCTCAATGTCAAAAAATAGAATGATTATAAAAAGAGAAGCAGTTTTCTGTGGTTTTTTTGTTGTTTATTTGGCAATGTCAGTGTTCCAGGATTGGACAGATTGTATCAATATTGATACTATTGTCAGATCTTTCCAGCATTATAATGGAAACCAGTTACTGTTGAGGTCTAAAAAAGGAGCTCTGGGTTTTATTGTGTTATTTTCTGGATGAACTCTGGTTGTTTCGGAGCCAGGCAAGACTCAGAAACAAGCAAGGCGCCTGAAGGAACAAAACCTTTAAAGTGCTCCCTGTCACTTTACATTTCCACCCTTATATTAACATTGCACTCTGCAGAACAAGGGATACAAGAGAGCATTATCTGCTACTTGAAGCAGACAGCCCTGGGGCTGCAGCCGGGTTCAAAATGTTGACCACTAACTTCACAACCTGAAAATGTTTTCACCAAGAGGTCTCAGAACCTGATTGCTATTCACATCTACATGAAATTTCTTTTGTTGCTGGGATCTGCCAAGGTGAAGAGAATATAAGATGCTTTATTGTTTTAAGGTCTTGTCTTAAATTGTTTTCTCCTTCAATCTCTTAATTACTTTCAGATTTCTAAAGAAATACCATCTCTTCTGAACATAAAAAAGATCAGATTTTCTCTGGTCTTGTGACATGTTACAAAGGCTTCTTCTTATGTGTGAAAAGACTTGTCCTTTGAATTCATTGCATCAGGTCAATTAGTCTCTGGTCAAACTGCTGAACTACACTAAGCCTCCAACCATTCAATGAGCAACCTCTGCAAAGCTGGAGAAGGAAAGCTGAGGGGAAAATGGAGGTCTAGCCACAGTTCCATAAGTCCAACTTCATCTACATCCAAGGTGACCACAATACCTTTGATTAAATAAAAGATCATAATTTCACACAGTGTATGCTCAGAGCAGAGTAATTTCAACTTGATGAGTTACAAGACAAGAATATTATATGTCGTATATATCCAAAGTGCATGTTGAACATATGTATTTAGAGTACATGCCACTCTTTCACACTCACCTTCTTCCTTCCTGCCTCCCCCGATTTTCATATTTCTTCTGTCACCTTCTCACTGCTGAGGCACTAAAATCTTCACAAATACTCAGGGAGATGGGTGGGCAGCTTATATAGCCTACTTGAGAACAGAAATATCATTTTCTTTTGATTTTTTTTTTCAGGGACTCTGGCAGCTTCTGTACAGACATTACAAATGAGATGATTGGGGTTCTTAGGAATATTATAAGAAACACTTATTGTTTGTTTTTTATGAGGACTTACTGAGGTTTCACTGTCATTGTCCTTTTGGGACTAACAGTGATGATAATTTTGTTTAACAGATTCATTCATTCACTGAAGACAGTTAAAACTAATGGAATCCAGTTCAGAAATTCTGCCAAACTCAAACACAGACTTTTGTTGAAACTGTTGGTTAGGGATTGGCTTTGATGCCTGAATTTTCTTCCAAGAGTAGGAGTGTCTATGACCACAATTAATGAACCAGGACGACCAGGTAACAGAAGACTCGCATGGCGGAGAGACCTGAGGCGCTCGTGATAGGAGAGCAGATGACCAGATGTGATCCCTAGTTCATCTACTGAAACCTTGTCAAGGCTTTTACTTCTTTTGCAAACATGTAAACCAAAGTCTCTGTATGGATCATAGTGACTTGTGTTGAACTAAACATGGATAGACTTTGTGTTTTTGGAAAGGAAGAAAAGAGTGCTGGGATTTAAATCATGTACAGTCTAAGACAAATGAAGTGCATAATTTTAAAACACAGTACTGCTCTAGAATATTATCATCTTGATTATTATGCTTTATTAACAATCATCAGTGAAGTTTCAATATAATTAATTATTCAACCTTCCATGATGGTCACTTCTGAAGCTCAGTTTCCTAATATTTACTTTCTCTAAACAGTGATAATCTGAATATTCTAAACCCACTAAAAGAGCCTATTGTTGGAGTTTAATGAACAGAGTATAGACTTTTTCATGCATCTTTAAAAAGCGTCTGATAACAGTCTTTATTGTCAGTTATTACTTTTTAAATGTTTCACGTGAGCATAGATCTTATTTCTCGTAGGTAATAAAAACTATCGCATATGATAAAACAACCACATACAAAAGCCAATTTTGATTGTTTTAATTTTTAATCAGTCATAAAACATGAGATGTTGATGATAATAATCATTAATAGTGAATAATTACTGTAAATACATTCAGTAGGGGCCACATATATTTATAGAAATACTCCAGGATGCAGCAGCAATTCTTTCTAGTACAGACTAGTTCACATGATGCAACAGGCCATCTTATGTAACACATGTCTCTGCTGGAACTGGAGCAGAAAACCGCTCAAACCAGTCTCAGGACCCTCTCTACCTATGTAAGAGTTCCTCACCTCACCTTTGAATTAGGTGTCTCCAAATACATATGCAGAAAGCACTATCAGAAGAATCATTATACATCCTGATATTGGCTGGTTGCAGTTTCATTAGGCGCTAATTAGTAATCAATTCTTGATTTTCCAAGAGAAGGGTCCGTTATACCACAGGTAATTGCTTGTTATGATGTGTTGAAATGGGATCTGATCAGTTGTCAAGTTGCACACTTGGGTTGCCCATGGCAGCAGTGGAAGCCTTTATTTACCAGGCTCCCATAATGAATACTGTGTGGCACTGGGAAATTACAGTCTTCATTTTGGCATTTCCTATTGACATTAACTTCCAATTAAAAGGGGAAATTGTGCATCCTGAAATCAAGATATTTATTAATGTTGATTATGCACAGAAACAGCCAAAGCTGTTCTGATTTAATGTATTGCCACTAAATTAGAATCCATATTCACAATCAAAATTTAAGTGCTACCTTTTTACCCAGTAAGAGGTGTTGTTCACACTTATTGATGTGATGTCATAGCTCCAGTGGTTTTAAAGTTGTTTGCCTGTTAAATCATCTGAACTGTAACAATGAAAAGGAATATCTTTGGAGTCCTGTTCTTGAAAACAAACCCCAATGAAAACTGATTCTAAAGCTGGTTTTAAGCAGACTCAGAGTTAAACTGCCTTGGAAATAATCTCATGAGAAAACCCTGTCTCAAAAAAACAAAAACAAAACAAAACACCAAGAAAAGCAAATTATCTATATTGGATGATGCAGCATCAAATAAAGATTTGATGAGGCTCAAAAAAGGGAGAGATGCGTATTGAAATTCTGACTTCAGATTTTCTCTGAGCCTATACTAGTGAGTTCAAAAGTATTTTCACTTTGAAGAAAGAATGGTATACATTAAATCAATATGATCTGTTTGTAAGCAATTCTTACCTGATTAGAAAAACCACAGAGGCTGGACTTAATTCTACTGGATAGTCACTCTTACATTTGACCTGTTTTGATTAGCTTTAAAGTTGTTATGCATGGTTTTGAAGTAGTTACATACAACAACTTAAGTGGCAAATTTGGAAAGAAGCATCAACAAATCCAGAGATTAGATTGGTGTTCAGTGTCCAGGAAAAACAACCTGGGGATTGGTTACCCACAAACATCCTTTTGTAAAGGTTCAAGGAAAGGCTCAGTGTAGACCTTTCTGGTATCAAGACTGACAAGCTCCTCTACTGCAGACTTTAGTCTCCATACTGAGCTTCACTGGCTAATCTGTCGCCCTCTGCCTTGTTAATTATGGATAATAGATGTGAGCATAGGAGGTAGGATCCCTTCTGCCAGAACAAAAACAACTGATTAGATAGAGCAAGCTGCGTCACAGACACAGTGACTGGATTGGTCTGAAGTCATGATGATTTCTGCATTTGTTTTTGTGTCATTTTTACACTGGATCAGATATCAGTTCTCAACTTTTTCCAGAGTATTTCTCATTGGTCATAACCCTAAATCTGTCCATCAGTGTTGGTGGGAATAAGCCATCTGAGTCAGTCGGAGTCAGGATGATGATGTGAATGCTCTGAGAATTGGCCTTTTCATTCACAGGCTGTGCTAACGTTCCTTGTATCTCATTTACCAGTAACTCCTGCTTTCTCTTCACCTCTCTGTTTTATTTTAGAGCTTTGTTCATTTCAACAAGAAGTTTCAGAAGGATTATATGGACAAAACCATCAGGGATTTTGGCCACTTTTGTTCAGTTTGATATGCTTGACATTGTGCCCTGAATTTTTAATGAAACAATAAAGGTCATAAAAGGCTGAAATAGCTTGACTGCTGGAATACTGAATATTCCATTTTGATGGTTGCAGCCAGGCTGTGCTGGCACCCTGCTGGCTTCATAACCTCCTCAAGTGGAAGTGGAAATAACCTTGTCACTTTGAGCTAGAGTCGTGCTTGGACAGCTACTATGTGCTGAACACATCTGGAAGAATTTTTGAAATAATTTCCTCTGAGGTGAGCATCATTTCAGTTTTCCTGCTGCGACAGTCAGCATCCCACACACCTTTTCCACGTTATAGTTAGTTTGTAGAACATCATCCTTCCACTCCATTTGTAAAATCTTCCTGGTTTATTGTGTTTATTTCACTACAGTTTTCACATAGGGAGAGTTTGGGTCAAATTCCAAGCAAAATGAAAAATAGGTTTCAGTAGTAGTAGTAACATTTTCAAAATGTATTCTTTAACATCATTTAACTATTATTATCTTAAAAATAGTTGAACGTGAGGGCAAAGTCAATTATTTATAACAATAGCTGAGGATTTTACCTCTCACATGGTTTCATTTCATGTTTCTAGGTATAAGAGGCTGAGAAATACAGCATTTTATTGGACAGCTTTATATTTTTAGATAACCCTTATGTTTTATAAAGCACTGTTTTTAATGAGACATTAGGTTGTAATTGGCTCATACTGACTTTCAGTTGAATGAACTGGCCGGCAAGATTTCCAACATAAAAATGTTCAACTGCTTTCCTGAATGTTTTTTTGTACATGTCATATATTGACTGTGGATTCTCATTTTTTGTGCAGCCACATAAACCAGGTCCTCAGACTTTGGCATTGCCTGCTTGCATTGGGAGGAGGTGTGCAGGGAAGCTGAAGTATTGAAATGCTGTAGCTAAGAACAAACTCCAGGCATGTTTTCAAAACTGTGCATTGCCAGTACCGTTCTGCACACATACACTCACCACTTTATAATGTATACCAGGTGTAACTTAATAAAGTGGCCTGTAAGAGTATGTACTGCAGTGGTTGTTAGTGTTTATTATTCCACTGCGGTAGGAATTATGGTACTGCATATGTGGAGCTTGTCATGTGATGCTCTGATGAGCTTCTGCTCTTATTGCTTTATGGGAGACAGTATACAAAGTAGACTAGCTGTACACTGGTAATGTACTATCTGTGTATTTCTTGCTTACTGCAACGTGTGCAGTTATTCACCTTATATGCACTGTGTACTACATTTTTGGCAAAATTAGCATGTACCAATAGTGTACTGTGCAGTTTTCAAAAACTGACTGAACTTTCCATCCATTGTGCTTTCCAAAAGAAAAAATGTTTCCTTCATTGACTGTGCTTTGAACATGTACATTGATGTAGCCATTACTTTGCATATGATTAACCCCTTTTGTGCCTCTACTGAAAAGTGTTGCCATAAGAGTGCAAGTACTCATTTTTCTTTCCTTAAATGTGATCGTATTCATATGCCATAATTCACATTCTTGGAGTAAGGCAGCCGAAGCGATGACTCAACCTTGATAAAAAGAATTTTCAAGCCTCTGTAGACATGAAAGTGCAGCTGACCTCTCACTTATTTTTTTTTGTTGAAACTCATAAGTCACTGGGGCTTATCTGTATGCCGACTACAGTGACTTTTAATTTTAATCTGCAAAGGTTGTGATTTTTTTTTTTTTTTTTGGAGGGCACAAAAGAGTCAGTGCTCCCAGTGATGACCAGATCTCTTCAGAGGATTACTGTATTGTCTGCTGCAGGACTAATTCAATTCTCCTGTCCTTTGCTGCCAGCTGCATGTCTCAGTCTATGGTCTCATCAGACAAACTTGATTAAAATGGTTGAATCTGTGTAGTTGCTTGAGGATGCAGTTTGTTTGTCCATGTAGGTGTGTTGGTGTACCTGATGTAGAGAAGGACCTTTTGTTTTTACACTGAAAGACCGCCAACAGACCAGAAATAAGTTTGTGGACCACTCAGGGCCCTAGATATCAGTCTCAGTCATAAAGTGGTTACTTTTTAAATGGGAAGAAGTAAAAAATATTTTGTTTGATTAAGTTTATTGGTCTATCCTGTTTATAGAATTGATCAATTATATTTATGAATAACATATCATGGTAACATGTTTCATGATATTATGGAAATGTGCGCCATGCTTGGACTGAAGGGAGAAAGTTGGCTATGAAAGTTGGCTTCATGGCTCTCCCCCAGAGACCCAATGACAACTTTGAGTTTAAAAGTATCGGGTCAGGAATGTGGCCAAGAATATGATTGTCTTCTTCTGCACTCTGAAGATATCTATCACAGACCTCCTGCAAATTCTGATTTCTAGTGTAATGTCTGGAGCCACTAAAGGCTCAAGACTATGAATGACTGAGGATGAATGTTGCTAAAAAAGCCTTATAAAGGCATATTCTTCTGATAAACGTCTGTGCAGGCATTTGTATTCACTAAAGATGGAAGGGAGAAGAGAAATGAATGTCCCAGACACTCTGAGCTCCACTGTCTCATGTGGAAACCATGTCTCATGGGAACTCAAAAGGGCAAACTCAAAGATTCCCAAAAACTAATTGGTGAGTAGAATAATTACAAAATTAAAATTTTCTCTATTCTTTTAATTGGAAAAAACCCGCCGCTCAATGTGAAAGTGGCCCTGAATTTGATCACTTATATGTGTGTGTCAATCAAATGTATGAACACACACTAACAAGGGTAAACAAACCCTTCAAAGACTATCTGTGTGTGCATGTGCATGGAGTTCAGTTGACGGTGTATAAACTTTGCTTATAATAAGCTCTCGATTGTTTGTTTCAATTTGTAATCAGTAATGAAATAGCTGTGACTGAGTAAAACAGGAGCAATAAATAAATAAATGAGTAGATAATTGACCTGTGAAGCACCAATAGATCTAATTTTCTCTCAGGATTATTTACTTTTGATGAATCCATTGTTTGTTCTCAAATTAAACTTAATCTTTTGCATTTATCTGCATCACATCAAACCAAGACATCTTCAGCAGTCGGAGTCTGATAGCAGATAATGTTTAACAAATCAGGAGCATCAGCTGTAAAACAACACATGACAACTCAAGTGAGTACTTGTAAGATTGAGGAAAATTGGGGAATTAGAAATAAAAGTTGAGAAAGCATTAGATAAATAGTGATTAAAAAAATATTATGGGCATTTTCTTGTTTAGAAATGCATTTAAAATTGAAGCTAAGTATTGCCATTATTTACTGAATTTATCATTGGATTGGCATTATTAAAACTAGTGCATCAAAATTCTGATATTTCTGCTTTGTATGTTGAGCTTTATCAGAGCTTTACTTCAGGTGTAGGCGTTTAATTACCAAAATGTCCCAGAAGAGAGCTAATTGCCCCTGAGCGAAAGTCTGACTTTAGCCCCCTACATCCCATCCCTCACTGACTGAGTGGAGCACACTAATGAGTGTTTCCTAGCAACCCTTAAAACAAGTCTGGTAAAGTCAGCATTGAAAAAAAAAAAAAAAAAAAAAAGACTCCTGCTCAGCAAGATCTTTTCTTTTCTTGTCAACTTGCTATTCATGTGCCATCTGCATGCAGAAACTGCCCGATTTTACTTCAGAGAGGTGGTTCTCTTCTGCCAAGATTCAATTACATTGCTTCTTAATTTGCCACCATCTTGAAGCTCTAATGGTATGTCTACAGTAACATGGATGATGGGAAGAATCTTACATGACATAAAGCTGAAAATTATACAACAGCCATGGATAGTTTAAGATTATTATTTAATAGGTGGACTGAAGATTGTATATGTGTAAAAATGAAAAATGCAGTTTTGAACTAAAGTCCTTTTCCAGAGTCTCACTGAAATTACAGCCTATAAAATCACATGACCAAACATCTGAATTGTATAAAACACTTTTATTATACATTAGTGATTTCCACAGAGATCACTAACAAGCCAAGTAAAACTTAAATTAGCATCAATGGCAAGTACTTCACATTTGCTTTGCATGTGTAGAAGGAAAATAAGCAGTTTAATTGCATCATGTTCCAGAGTTCAGACTCATGAGTGCTGCCACTCAGTGTCATTATGTTGCATTAGAGGATTGATTCCTGATCAGTTATAGCCACAGAGAAGGGGGAAGTTCAGTCTCATTTACTTTCTAGGCTCATCTTCCTTAAACCACTGAAAAAAGTGTTTGGCAAATGGGTTTAGCTGGACATGTTGTAACGCAGGAGGTACACTAATGAATCACCTAAATAAACACAAAAACAGTCTGTCACAGTGGTTTTAGTTGTGCATCTAGAGAGCATTAGCTTTTCTCACAAGAGCTGAATAAAACCTAAGATAGTGTCTTTTAGATTAAACGCTTTTTGGTTGGAAGTGGGTCACTGTAACCGCAGAGGTGGGCAGTGGGCATAGCAGTATGCCAGGCATGGTCATGGTTGTCTCCTTCAATAAAATATGTGACGCTTCAACTTAGGCAAAGATGGCTTACCTTTCATCCTTCATATTAGCAGGGAGTCAGGTGTCTCAGCTAAATGAAATGATGCTGTTTTTGTACCCCCCCCTCTTCTTTTTGATAAGATGTAATTTAGAAAAATAAAAGTCTGTGATTGAAGTTGAGGGAACTTTTAAAACATTATCATTCAAGGGCAAACCCCAGGACAGCCCAGTCTTTGTAAATGCTGGCTCATAATGATGTCCGAAGACCATCTGAATGTTATTATGCTGTCTGATTTGAGTGCCAGCTTCAAGGGCATTCTGCTTTTTCCAAACAGTTATTGATGTTCTTTGTGGCTCTCAGTCCAACCCAAGCATTTAATTTATGCAGGAGAAAACATATCTCTTTATTTACTCAACCCTCAGTAAGTTTACTTCATTTAATCAATAAGAGTGACTCACATTTGTTACATTAAGCAAGGTTGTCATAATTTCAATGAAGAGGGAAGGTAACAGTTATTTGCTGGCTCTGTTGCAGAAGAACATCTTTAAAATGGGTACTTCTGTGGTGGTGAGTAAATCTGAGGTCTTTTGACCACTCAAAGAGGGTTAAATGCAATTAGAGGCTGCCCACTCACAGCTTTAGAGTTTTTGCTTATTGACTGTGTTCCACCTACACCTTGAGAGGTGCAAAGCCTTCAGTGGTTTAAAGGTTGGGTAAGGTGTTGAACACCTCTCCATTATCAATATGGCACGTCTTGTTTCATCAGCTTATATTCTCTTTTCAAACAATGAGACCAAAGCTATGGGTGTACTGCACTGGATATGCCTGTTTCATATATTCTTGTCACACACTCATTTTTCATTTGCATGCTTTCAGTTGTGATTGCGATTCTGGTAAATTCAGCTTAGTAAATAGGCTAAAATGCAGTTTATTGTAAACTGTCATGTATTTTATTCTGATGATAATGTGACATCAAAGACAATATAATTATCAGCCACAGCAAACTAGGCATTTTTCTTTTTTTCTTTCTCTCTCTCTTTTTTTTTTTTTTTAACCAGTCTCCAGTATCTGTAGCTGCGTGATTATCAAATGTTTTGATGTCGACAGAGAAATGTTGACTGACAGGCCTGGCCAGACCAGAGCAGAAGATCATACAATAACTGACAGCAGAGTCTCATCCTTTCTTCTTTTCACAAAATAAACAAGGCAAACAAGGCATTTAATTATTCTGCCAGCCTCAACAGACATGAAGAGTAAAACTGATGTGCAGAAAGAAATTCTCCAGGGCCATTCTTGTATTGCCCTGTGTTCATGTTCCCAAGAGCTTAGAAACTGACACCTGGTGCCCTGATTATTTTAATATATAACTCAGATGACCAAAGAAATCATTAAATCTGGTAGATTTTAGTACAATTTATCTCCAGCAGCATGAAATTGCATAGGCCTAAAGGTTTTTAACCCAATGCTTTTAATTTGAACTGGTCTTATGAGTCATCATCCAAATTTTTCTAGTTATTACTTTATCTGTGAGAGAACTAGACGTGTCCTCTGAAAATAAATTTACTTAAAAACCTAACTGAGTCTTCTGAGACTTTCACCTGAGAACTATATTTAGTGTTTTAACTGTTGATTAGTTAATTACTTCTAAAGTTGTTTCATTTGTTGTTTGTGATTCGTGATCGGTTCCAAAGTTCTGCCCTAAATGGCCTTTCTTTGTATGTGCACAATGCAGTAAGTTAAAATGACATTTTAACTACTATCCATGACTTTTTTATCACCAAAAACAAAACATAATCTTCTCTTCCAAATAGTTAATCTTCCTGTGGGAAAGTTATGGTGTATGAGTATGTAATATCACTGTAATAGCAAACAAGCATCAACATGTTAATATTAAAAAAAAGAGAAGACAATAGTATTCTAGGTATCGTGATATTGCAGTCTCATTGCATCCTATAAAAACACAAGTGCCCCTGTGTAAAGGTTTGGCAGACTAAAGGACTATTCATCATTTTGCTGTTTGCTAACAGCCTCATTGCTGTACTTCTGCCAAATTCCTTGATGCAGATTCAAATTGGACTCAAATCTGGCTGTTGTTGAGGCTGCCTGTGTGGTAGGCAGAAAGAATTACTAGAAAATTACGAGAAGAGGTTTTATTCAGCCTTCAAAGTCTATAGAAAACCATACAAAACCTGGAGGGAGATCAAGGCCAATGCTTCTCGGGAGTAATATCTCCATACAGGATATTGGCTCTGTGTCCCAGCAGCTAAACAAAAAAAATCCCCATTGTCCCTAAACAATGGTCCCTCGTAGACTTCCTATTAACTAGATGTAGTGATTCTAATGCCAGTGTAGCCCTGAATTTAATATTGTGATCTTTTTCTATTTTTAATGAAACAGCCTTATCCATTGCAGAACTCGTCAGCGCTGCACTGGAGAATATTTAATGTGTCAGCTACAAGGATGAATGGACAGTCAGTCATGTATTCATTTTAACTGCAGCTGTCTTAATCTGAGATTCACTGGTGTGTATCTGAGCAGAATGTAATACAAATCTAGGAGTAAGACAGCAGTTCTGTGGGAAATCAGAAACTGTTTGATCCTAGATTTTAAACTGTCAAACTTTTACCACTGAGCTTCAAAAGTTCTCTACAGATTGGAATACCTACTGAAAGGACAGTCATCTCAGCAGGACTCCATCAATCATTGCTTTATGGTGGACTGGACAGACAATATAACTCTCTAGCCACGGCTTGAGCACCATGTCTGAACCCCAGGCATCGCTCATTAGCTGTCTAATATACAAGGCATAGGTCTATGACGCCACGTCTGTCCTCCCGATTGTTCTGTCCCGCATATGGCTTTATACCCCACCGAGTGTTTCATGACCAAAGAACTTTTTAGACTTAGTTATTTTTATATATTAGTTTTATTTTTCAGTCAGCTATCTGACAATAACCTGCAGACCAAAGGGTTAAATGTGGGTTAGCTTTTAACAAGTATTATTCAATTATTCAGTAATATTGCAATCAAAGTTTCTACTCCAGTCCTGATCAATCCAGAAGAACTTAGATGTTTATTAATTGCTGACATTGAGATTCTGCTGTATATTCTTGAAATAAAGTTTAGCTTACATTATAAATAGTCCACCACAATGGCCTGGCCAGCCATTCTAATTTTTATCCCTCTTTGATAAAAATGATTGACTTGTCTGGATTTAACTTTGATTTCCAGAGGAAAGTACCAGTGGATGAAGGAGAAACTGGTTCTGGACACTACTGAATGGGTATAAAATCAGTCAAAGAAATGAAGGATGTGACATAGACAGAGCGACATCCAAACTTGTATCAACAAAGGACAGCCAAAATGGCTGCAGTGGAGTAGGAATGCCAGGTAATGACTGTAGTTTGTTTCACAGTAAAAACTTCTTGATCCAGGTTGTTATTACCAGTTCTGGACTTATCTTGGTTTCTTTGAATAGTGGCTCTTGGATGCGCCCGTATGATTTGGGATTGGTTTGCTACATTCTGTACAGGTGGAAAGGACTGTTCAAGGGCATTTTACAAGAAGTGAATGGGTATGTCTGAGTTTAGTTTCTTATCACTGACATGGCCTTAAAATGTTAGTATTGATAATGTTTTACCTTTTCTTATTATGTAATTTGTCAAATACAGACATTCAGCATGTCCATAACAGGTAAATGCATTTCAACCTTTTAAGTCGCTCCACTCTGCTTTGGTTGATGGCTTTGGTTAACAGATAAGCACCGAAACTCCCATCATGATATTTGAGCTTCTGGTCAGCAGGCTCTTTGGATGAAGCCTGACTGTGGCTATTAAACAAGAAGCCGGGGAGTGTAAATCAATTCTTTTTCAATCAGAATTAGAGATAGGCTAGGTTTTTATGGTGTGTTTTTGATTCATGCCATTGTGTTCAAATTGTTTTAGCTTCAGTTGTACACTATTTACTCACCCCCGTTTACATGCATTTACATCAAAACTTCTAAAACTTTCTCATGCTATTTTTGCTCTTTAGGATAACTTAATTTATTCTCGTTTGTGTTTTTTTTAACCTCGCTTTATTTTCTGCAGTGCTTGTTTAACTGTTTTTATATTTTTTCACAGTCATTTGCAGCATCATGTTTCACTTGAGTGAAGTGATGTGTATAAGTACTGAAATTGAGAAACACGTAGTGAGGAGCAGATTGATTGATTCAGGATATCCTCTCAGGGGGACGTGAATGCACTGACATGTTATTTTAAGGTACTACAATAACATTTACAGCTGCTAGATCCTCGGTTACCATCACTCAGACTAAAGGATCTGTGTTTGACCCTTTTATTTCAAAAATAGACATCTCTTTAACCCTCTTTACCTTGGTCATTGGGTGTCGATGAGGGCCAGTGAGCCTGAGTGGTATCCCCAGGCATTTGAAGTCTATTTCAGGACCATGAATCCCTGTTGGTTGATGGTGAGGTGTTTATTTGTCAAGCCCACATGACTGTTACACATTCATGAAACACCTTTTCAGTAAAAGCACAGACTTGGCCTTCAAAGCCCTCCTGCTGTCTTCTGGTAAATATCGACTGCTAATTAGCGGCTGTTTATATCTTTCATGGCATCATCTTTTGGAAGACAGCCGGCCTGTTCTAGTACTGATTTTCTGCCTTTTACCAATCAATGGAAAAGCCTGCTGCTGTCCTCTCTCTCCCTTTCCATCTGTATGTTCTATCTTCAGAAGAAGTAATAATCTGAAAAGTACTGGAAAAACATTGTTTTCATATTTTTTCTTATTGGCAGTGAAGTTATTTTTCTTTGGAAAAGAAACGTATGAAAAAGTTTTTCTTTGTTTATCTTTTTTTTCCCCATTACACTGTAGTTTGTCTTATCTTTGACATTCTACAGTAACTGAGATGATCCAGTGTTGTGCATTTCACTATTCTATGAAGGTGGTTGGTAGCATCTTTCAATAAGTCTGAGAATCTCTTAGTCTCAGAGATCATACAGCATTCACATCTGAAAAATCCAAATCTACCCCAAATTTTGCTGTTTTTTCTTGCTCTTCATTGATGTTTTTACAGCAGTTTTCTTTTGTCCTCCACTTTTCCTGTCCTTTGTGAATATCCGCTGAAGTGCACGATTGCAGCCAAACCCAGATAGAAAACACACCCCTCATTTGAAAATAACAAATTGAAATAAAAAGAGCCCTGAATTAAAAGTGGTGGTGCAAAATAAAAGTGTCATTAAATACTCCAATGTGGCATTACAAAAAAAAAATCTCACTAATAAAAATATACCATTATGAAATGAGTGTCATGAAATGAATAAATATACCCCTATGAAATAATTTTCCATGAAATAAGTTATTTCAAAAATAAAGATTTTATTAATTTATTTTGTATTTATTTCATTTACTACTAATTATTTTCATGGAATATTTATTCATTTGAATATTTGTTTGTTTATTTATTGTGAATAAAATGGCACTCCATAGTTTTACAACTCAAGCATAAAAGTCATCCATCCATTAACTCCTGGTTGTCACATTTCAGGTCGCAGGGGCAGCAGCCTGAGCAAACGCAAATTCCTGGGTACTTCCATCAACTCCTCTGAGGAGATACCAAGCCATTCCCCAGCTACCTGAGAGACGTGATCTCTCAATCATGTTCTTGGTCTGCCCTGAGGTCATTTGACCAGGCCTGAAAAATAAAACGGGGAAGTGTCAAGGTGTCCGAGCCATCTCACCTGGCTCCTCTCCTCCTTTGTAGGGGAGCAGTGATAGCTTCCCAAAAGGCAGAGCCTCGCGTCGTATCTCCAATAGAGACTCTGGGCACCATGCAGAGGAACCTTATTTCAGCTGTTTGTATCTGCAGTCTCATTTTTCTGTTGCTGCCCAAAGTAACAGCCTTGACTTATGGCCAAGGTCTCTCTTCACCTCAGCACACCGGTACAGACGCTGCTGGGATCTGCCTGACTTAAAGGTTGGACCCCAGTAGCCAATGCCTGGGAGAGGGGACACCATCTTCCGTGAATATTCTTCTTCATTTGAGTACATTTGAATTGCTCATACGCCAGGACCAATTTGTGTCAAAGAGAAGATGAAGAGATTTAACCCCCAAAACCGAATTAATTTACAGCCACTGGCCACTTTATTAGGTACACCTGGTATACCCAATAAAGCGGTGACTGTGCATGCAGAAAATTTTTACAGAACCATTTTCTATTCACAAATTAGCTTCAGTAATTAACTAAATACTGACATACAACCGTGTATGTTTATTAGTGTTACTGGTTTTGGTTCTAAATCAAAGATGTCCATACACAGCTTGTATATCAGTAAAAAAAAAGATCTTTTCTAGGAGTAAATGCGTCTTACTTTAAAACCTAATTCCTTATTAAAAAGATTTCTTATTGCCCAATTTATAATCCAATTAGTTGATTAATCATTTCAATAACCGTTAAATCATTATACAGCTTATATTTGTAACTTTTTTATTGTCAACACCCATAGCAAATTATAAGCTTAAAGTAGTAGGGAATAAAATTGTACAACGATGTTAGAAAAATGATGGCTTTAATCAAACTAAATAACAGCCCACTTTGTTTGGAATTATTTGCTGACGTAGAATTTTATTGGAACTGAAGTGTCTTAATTGATGGGTACTAGTGGTTAACTACCATAAAGTGTCTGCCTTCAGGCATACATCATTTTTATTTAAAACTGCAGCTAATTGTGTGTAGCAAATGCTGGACATCTTAGTTAAAAATCCCCAGTGATGCACTGATTTCATGAAAAACCTCATACAAAAGTCTTTGTGGACTCATTTGACACATTTCTTTTTTAGTTCTAGAAAAAACTGCTCTGCACCGTTTGTATATTCCTTCTTTTTTAAATAGTTTAGACTTTATTTCTTACTGCAACTTTGATGTGTTCATTTATCATATATTTAACTATTTTGTAGTTTGTGGATCATAACTGTTGTCTTTCTTTTTGTTCCAGTGAACTGCCAACAGGAAAAAGAAGACTAGAAGAAGCCCCTCAGACTGAACACATCGTAAGTGTTTGGCCAAGAGGCTCTTTATCAGATCTGTCATATGACCTGTGTATGTAATGGGAAGTTTAATGTAGTCCATTTACCACATGCTATACAATCTCAAACTGCAATTCCAGTTTTGTAGTTTGTAAAAAAAAATGGCCTAATTAGATTTAGAGAAAATGGCATCTGACCCGCTCTTTTTCTCTGACGCATTCAAACATAATCAATCAAATCAGTATACCCAACGGGGGAGTGAGGATGCTTGATGGCCTCTGCCCTCAAATGAGATGCAGACATTGTCTTGTTGCTTCCTTTAATGAGATCTGGAGACATACAATCTAATATACACCACTGAGGCTCCAACATGGCCCTTCAGCCTGTAGCTCAGGAAGCTGTGTATTGATTCAATGTAGTAAAGTCACAAGGATGGAGTGACTGTTGGTCAGAAGGATGAGAGGCTGACATTTTGTGCACAATGCACTCATATTCCTCATACAAAATGTTTGACTTTTTCATAAATATTTAAGTAGCAGTTTTTCACAATGAAGTGCTTTGGCATTGAACAATCAGAGGTTTGATATCAGTTCATGCACTTTTAATTTTTTAATATCCAAAACAGAAAATCTGGTCCTCTAAAGTGACATTAACTGCTGATTCAGCCCAGATCAAAAAAATCAAGTTGGTGTTAGAAGATACATATGCGGACAACATGAGGTGTGCAGTAGGAGTAACAGGTGGGTTTCAGGTGGAAGTAGGACTGCATCAAGCTTAGGCTCTGAGTCCCCTCTAGGTTGCCATTGTGATAGACAGGTTGACAGATGAGGTTGGACAGGAGTCGCCATGGAATATGATGTTTTTACAGATGAAATTGTAATCTGAAGTAAGAGTAAGATGCAGAAAATTAGAAGGAGTGGAGATGTAAGCTAAAGAGAAACATCGAGACATACAGATCATCAAGCGAGGTCTAGAATGAATGAGGAAAAGGAGTACCAATCATAATTTAAAAAGTGGTAAATAAAAATGGTAGTCTATTAGTCATTTACATTCTAAAGCACCAATATAAACACACTATTCTTCTGACATTAATGTCTGTGTTAATTCTGAAGAGTGTTTTCTGGTTTAACTGTCTGTGTAAGCTGATGACCAATGGGGTAATTCCCCACTACATTGAGGGGAAACATTTCACACTTCAACTGATTCATTTGCTTCATTTATCCTGTTTCTTGAACTCAGTGGAGTTACAGACAACCCAAAGCTAAAAAAGGTCTTCAAGATGCTTGACAAAAGTCCAAAAGCATTTTAGCTCCTTTGGCTTTTGTTTGAAACGTGCATGGAAATGGAGATTGACAGCTTTAGAACTGAAGTAGTGTATTTTTATGCATTTGATTTTTATCAGAAATAGATTTTTTTAAAAAACAGGCCGCACTAACCACTAGAAAATTGAATATCAAATCTTATATGTGGCCTCGGTCCATCTTCATTTTCTTTGAGTTATGTATGGAGCTCTGCAGAGACTTCTGATAAGAGATTCTTTGTCTTTGGAGCATCTTTGTGCTCAGGTGCAGCTTATTTACTAGTGTTGAGAAATTTTATAATATGATTTTGATGCAGTATTTTTAAAAGTCATTGTCCTGAGTCTGATTTGTTTTGATTTTTCACTTCAGTTACTAAAAAGTAATAACTCTTGCTTCTTCATGCCAAAGGACTGACAAAGACTACAAGCACCATCAATCATCAAACAAAACACTTGTATAAAAAGCACTCAAA
Organism: Zenarchopterus dispar; assembly: GCA_028564865.1. Classification (NCBI taxonomy): domain Eukaryota; kingdom Metazoa; phylum Chordata; class Actinopteri; order Beloniformes; family Zenarchopteridae; genus Zenarchopterus; species Zenarchopterus dispar. Next base: position 9,231,797 of record JAOWBL010000016.1, read on the forward strand.
TTGGGATGATGTCATACATATCAAGATGTAGGAGAACTATTTCATACTAAGAAAGTAAATGTATATAATTCTCTCAACCCTTTTATACATGGGTGTATCAGGGTAACGGTTTTACATCTATTACTAATTTTCACTGTGATATGACATATTGAAGCACCCATCCGCTCCTGCTGATGAGCCGTGCATCTGTCCCACCTGTCACCGGTGATGGATGGACTTTGCACTTCCCATCTCCACTTGTCATTGTTGACTCCTGTTTATGCCTCATACCTGGTCTTGCATCAAAAGATGTTTCAGCCTACTCCCATTAGTAAACATATTAATCATATTTCATGCCATATGATTGGGTCAGAATTCTGCAGGCCTATGCTTTGCCAGAGGGAAGTAAAAATCCTTGAGTAATTATGCCTTCTCACTTTATATTCATCAACTACCCATAATCCCCTTGAAGAACTGTTTCTTAGTTCACCACTAATCCCCTTCCTGCAGTTTTCAGTAAAATCAAAAAGATCACAGATTCTTTGACTAAAGAGAGTCAGTTTTAAAGGTTTAGTAGTTAATTGATCTCTTATTTGTACCAAACATCATTATGGGATTCAAATCTATTTTTTATTGTCTAATTTCCTAATGTTTGGCATAATTTTTTAATGTTTCAATAACTTCACATATAAAATGTTTTAATTGACCGACCTTTTCAGGATTTAATGGAAACTTTGTGTTACCTTAAAATATGTTGTTGCTGCAATGTTCACCTGCCTATGATAAAATGCCAAAAAAAAAAGCCTGGTTTTGAAAAATATATATACATATATGAAGCCATTAAAAGGTCACATGGAAGCTTGTGAAACGTGGTAGTTGTTGTTTTGATACTGTGTGGTTGTTTGTTTCCTTGACTGTTAGTGCACCGAATCTTTCTGTTACGTTGCTTCCTCCTCAGGAGTTTTTTCCCAGCTAGCAGGTGACTCTTGAACACTGGTGCTCGATTTCCTGAATACTTCTCTTGAAAGGAAACATAATAATCTCTTTTTTTTTCCAGCCCAGAAAACTGACACATATTCCTGAGGAATGAAATGTCTGTGGCAGAAAAAGTAATACGAGGATAACAACAACTCAGCTCCTTTTTTTTATCCATAAATTGAAACCTAAGTCCACAGCAGCCCTTTTTGTCAAAAGTTGTTTAAAGACAAGCTAAGGTAAAGTAATTGTTGCTTTAGTAATGTAACTGACATGTAATTTTATGTAACGATGGATCAATAAACTCTGGGCTTCACTGCTTCACTTTTAGAGAGTTTTTACTTCCCACTTCTGATGTAGCTAACAGCAAAATGGCATGTCCTGAAGTTGTGGATGCAGATTATGACAGGAAATAAAGAAAGGGACTCAGGTTATTTCTGTTCTCAGTTGGTTCTGAGACATAACAAAAACCCTGCAAATCTAAAAGACTCTCTGAAGGAGACTTGTTCAGACTGGGAAGGCCCCAAACAATATGTGTTTTGAATCGGAAGTCATCACCAATACCCAAATATCTACTCCTCAGCAAGGAAAAAGTTGTTTTTTTTTTCCCATAAGATAGTATCTTTAAATCTTAATGTCAGCCTTACAGCTAATGTTTACAGAGAGGGGATGGTCAGACTCTGCATGGGGATTGACCATCATTTCCTCTTGCTTTCTCTGTGAGAGCCTGAAGGGGCTACAGACATAAAGTCCTGTAAAGTCATTCTTAAGTGGTGAAATAGAGCACTTCTCATATTACAGTATTCTTTTCAACAACCAGTGGTGTTTTACACACAATCAGACTAGGCTTCAGGCAGCATGGTTCTTCTCCTGTACAAAAGACCTAACTGTGGAGACAGCTGGATGTGTTGCTCAGTCATTTATTCATCGCAAAATAGTTGCCAGTCATTTGAAATGTTTACAGTGTCATCTTATATAATTCACAGTTTGCTGTTAATTTAAAAACAAAACAATCAGTTTAAGAGATCAAGCATCTTGCAGCAAAAGTCACAGCATCACCCAACTGATTACGTCAAATCTTCACCTGGGTGTAATCTCAGAAACTCTGGTTACTCCAAGTTTTATACCTGTTGAAGTACTAGGAATCATCAGTTGTTATTGTAAATAGTAAAACTAATTTTACATTGGTTTTTGACAAAACAAACATAAAATGGACATATCTTTTACTGCCATTTTATTTTTAATATTGACATGTTAAACCAAGGTGAATCTGTATTATAAAACCTAGATATTACAATCATGGAAGTAAGTAAAGTTTGTCTTTAGCTCAAATTTGGCCTGGAAACAGTCTTGTAGACTTTCTGGCCTGGCTGCAGACTTTTAGTAATAATGTATAATCATTACATCTTGAAATGATGAGTTTAATAACATCAAAGTGGACACGATTAGTTGATGAAAAGTCATGACACAAGTGCTGTATTAAACTGATGTCTCATCTGGGTCATAAAGATGAAGGTGGTGGTCACTAGTAGAATCTCAATTACAGTGTAACCTTATTAGAAAATGAAGTCTTAAAGATCAAAGCTGACTGAAATGCTTTTTTGTTTTATTTATGTGTGACGCTTCAAATATTTAAAACTTCAACTACAAGTCAAAGTACAAAATAAGTGAACTAGATCTCCGTCAGCCACATTCTCATTCGGTGTTTTAGCTCATGATTACCAGCACAAAATGAAATCTTCCTTCCCTCCTGTCAGGTTTTTGTTCAGCAGTGTTTCGTGTTTCCTTTTCAGAAGGGACAGAGACCAGAACCTGCTTCCCATTTTAATCTTGATGTTTTGATATTTCATTTCCTGCTATGTTCATTGAGTCAGATCTGAACCTTTTATTTGATAATGGTGGCCTGACATCAGACAGACGATTTGTTGGGACTTTCAGATATTTTGACAAAATGCAACAAACACTGTTGTTCTTTAAATGTTATTCTATAACTGTCTAAAAGGAAAATCAAGTTAATACATAATACGTTTTGGTGAAAAAATACATTATCCTTTGGTTCTACGCAACAAAGTATAAACCTTTTACCAATAGACATTTAATTTTGCCTTTGTTGAAGAAGATAAACATCATAAAATGGTTCTGTAACCTTTTCAGGTTAGTAATTTAAGCATAAAGCAGCTGATATACAAACTATATTCAGGATATAAATGTAGTGAAGGGTGTAAGATGAAGAAATAATTTTGAACCAGTTTTTAAAACAAAATAACAGAATATTAAACTAACAATTGTTCTGGTTTTGTTTCATCCAGAGACCGTTCAGGCAGTGTTATTGCTCTTTCTTGCTATGAAATCAAATATTTATCCAGCCTTACACAAGTTACTACTGGAATAAATTCGAATGTAAATAATTTTGTAATAGAAATTTAATTTTGCATTTATGTTTAACAATTGAAAAAAATTTACATTTTTTCCTATTTTCATAACAAGGAGAAAAGAACATGAAACAAATTATATAATTATTCTGTTACTGAGTGAGCCTTTCCTTCTAAGTGTTGCAGTTAAATGGTTGTGATGTAGCTGCTGTGGAAGTGTGATTCAGTCAAGCTCAACCCTGCAGATGAGAAATGCACCACATTAGGCTTTTACCGTGTTCTGTGGAAATAGACTCATTTTATGACTCAGTTTATGTAATGTTGTCAAACTGCGAGTCTGTCCTTTCATCTCGAAGAAGTGTGCGTCCCTAATGGTAAAAGTGTATTGATTTAAGAGCCAAGCTACAGTAAAAGCGCCCTACAAGGGTTAGAATCTGCAGATCTGGAAAAGCTTGTGGAAGTCATCAGATCACTGGAAACACTATTTCGCTGGACAATTTGCAGTTTAGAGTTTTGGTCTTGCACCACCTGTAACTGTTATTCAAGTTCTCATCTTTCTTGTTATCACGAAGGCTGGATTTACTGAATAATTTTTTTTCCTCCTGATTAGAATTATTATTTCATTTATTCATTTATTTTTTTCTCTAACACTGGTGGGTTGTCAAAACTGTTAAGAGACTGCCTTAAAACATGTTTTGTCCTTGACGGAAATTTACTTTCATCCGTGTCACTGTGTTTCAGTTCCCACCTCCTGTGTTTATTTTAATTGGTTGCACTAAATGATTGAATTAAAAGAAAAAGAAAAAAAAACAAGACTATTTTAGCCTGAAACTATATCCACTGAGATCTTCCTCTGAATAAATGCAGTACTTATGTTTTTTTTTTTTGTAAACAGTAGTACATAAAGATTGCGATATATCAAAATTAGATGTAAATAGTAAATACTGTGTATTTTCTGCCCTTCATGTTCCTCTATGATTTTGGTATGCTGGAGGGTGCCCCATAGTGTTCAGTGAGCATCAGATGGGATGGCTTGTCTCTGTGAGTGCAAGCTTCATGATCCTCACAGAGCGAGAGAGCAGAAAGTAACCCCCTGGTTAAGCTATGGAGAAGATGACGCATAAGAGAGGATGGCCTGGCATGTTCAAAATGGCCACAGGGAAGCCATTTCCCACAGTGCTTCAATCCCCCTGGCTCTGTGGTGCCAATCTGTCCTTTGTGAGCCAAAGCAACTGAGACACATTGCGGTCACCATGGGCTGGAGGAGATATGACAAATACAAAAGACAGACCCTGTTTGCTTCTCTCCCGGGAGGGAGGAACATGTGGCTCATTGATACAGCATAAGCTTAGCTGTTGAAGACTCTCCTGGATGCTTTGAGGACTGTCAATTTCTGTTAAGTTTTCATTTCTTTTGGGGGGAAATTCTGAGGGCCACACTAAAAAAACTGACTGAATTTCAAGTATATTTTAATGTCTTTGCTGTGCAGGAGTTCTTACTGTGAAAGTAGGGAACAGTAAACAAGAAATGTGTTTAGAAATGTAAAACTGTAACCTGCTGCGCTGGCCAAAAGAGCTGAAGCATTATTCACTTCAGTAAAAAATCATTAAAAGTGACTTAATTACTCTAACAGCACAATAATACAAAATCAAACATTATCACTGCTACAAAAAGAACAGATATATTGTTGAGGAATAAAGTATTTAACCAGCAGAGCTCTTGCAGCTCTTTTTTTTTTTGCCCTACAGTAGTAACATTTTTTCTCTGAAAAGTGAAATCTGTAAAACAGAATGGGTCTGGGCCCCAGCACATGGAAACACATCCTCATTGACATCTAACCTCTGAATTACTTAATCTGAATTAGACTGGAACAGATAAACAACAGCATGGTTCAGCACAGCCAGCTCATGGTATCTGTTCAGTTGAAATTATTTTTTCTTTTTTTTAATCTCAAGACTGTCTCTTAAGACAGTATTGTATGACTGTGATGTAACTCAGAGGGACAGAACTGAATATAAATCTGGGACATTGTCTTTGTACAGTTGTGCCCTTGAGACTTGTATATATTTCTACATAAATCTCACCTAAAACATCAGATCTCCCCTCTGGTATTGTTAAATAAGACAAATTACAAAAATAAATTTTTGAAATTATTTCATTTAGCATTTTATTTTAATATGATGGTCTCTAAACTGAATCCCAAGAGAAGATGGGTCAACCAGCAAGACTGTCAGTCAGGTCTTTAGATCAAACAATGTTTAAAGATGAAGAAAGTGAACAATTTATATGTCAAAGTCAAAGTCTCAGTCCCTAATCTTAACAGAAATGTTGTGCCACAAGCTCAAGTGAACAGTTCAGGTGGGACTGAGAAAACCCACCAACACCCCACAGTTGAAGTTTTTCTGTTTGGATGAATTGACTAATTTGAATTTATTGCTACACATGGAGTCACACATGGTTCTGAAGGCAACCCGTCACATCCTGGCTTCAAGCAGATAAGGAGATATTCTGTTGAGTAAATATTCTGCTCACCAGATCACAATAGCTCCAGCTCTGTAGATTTCCACCAGAACATTTTTTAGCCCCACCGGTGTGTTTAGTTTTTAAAATCTTGTGCAGAACTTATTTTTTGTAAAGTTTAATGGACTGAGTGAAGGCATCACATTCGCAGAGTGAAAAATGTTTTCAATATTGTCTAATGTTTAAACTGAAATACTTTGAGGTGCAAATTTCAAATCTCTTTCTACATTCTTGGAAAGTTCACTCTCACTTGATGTTGTTCTCCATGGCAACAGACAGTTGTAGTGTACTTGTTTTTCTTGGTATAATCCCATCAAAGTAATCCATGCATAAATTGTTAAGATGGCAAGGGTTTCATGTTCATGATGTTAATCTTGTTTTAGACAAAAAAAAATGGATTTATTTACCAAATATTTCTTTGTGCAGCTGTGGTTTCTGTGATTTTCAGCATTTTCTTGTCTTTGAAGACTATCAAAACACATATTTGGCTGTCTTGCAGGGACCTTTGAATTGGACTCTTAATAGATTTTACTGGCTTGGGAGCAATTTAGTTGCATTCTCCTTGTCACTGTGTCCCATGCCCACTTTTTTCATATCTTTCTGGGTCTCCGTCCCGTAATGATCCACTCAGAGGCTAACATAATTGTGTTGAATTGTGTGTTTAGCAAGATTAATCGGGCAGGAAAATATTTAAAAAAGACCACAGGGGCGAGTCAGACACTGATGATGCCTGCTGAGTTCACAACTTAAATAAGCTTGTGGCCAAAATCTCTGTACTGGCTTAGACTGGAACTGATTGTTTGCTGCATGTCATGCTTAGACGAGGATTTACAATCTCTGCTGTAATTTTTCTCATCGTGTTCTTGAGTCTTTATGTTTTTGAAAGGCCACACAGGGTCATTTGTTTTTCTCTTCCTGTACCATAAGATGTGTTTAGTTGAATAATATGACATCCAGGGTCCTATGTTCCGGTCTTGTATTCAGAGGCACTCACTAGTCTGCAGTTAGAACACTGACATCAAGAAATAGCTTAAATTAATAAATAAGACTAAAAAATGCATAAATAAATGCAGGCATTTATTTACATACAAGCATGTACTTTCAGTTTTACCATCGAGTCATGCATAAAGGAAACATTAAACAAGATACAGATCAAATTTCTGTTTTTCATTATTATGTTGCTATTTTTATTGTAACTGGAAGTGTATACAAATAATGATTTAAAGCAATATTAGCTCAGGTAAACAGATATATAATTGATCTCATTAATATACAGAGTACTTAAAAATGGATACAATTATTCAATTTATAATTATTCCTCAACCTTCAAACTATCAGACATAATTGAAGCACAACATAGTGACATTTATTTACTTAAGTATGCTGTAATAAACAAAGAAGAGAGTTTATTTCATTTCTATTCTTTATTCACATCGAATAAATGAGGCGCTGATGAGGTTGCATCTCTAATATGAGCCCTGCTCAGGTAAAGGGATTCTCCTGCTAACCCACGGCAGTTAGAGCCAAAACACCCAGATGCTTGTTTAATACTGTGCTGGCTCAAAACTGGTGATAAATTGAACATGCAAGACTAATTCACAGAATCTGTTTGTTGTGTTCAAACACCGGTGAACCTTCTGCCATCATTACTTCATCAGTGCTTCCACAACTCTGTGGATTTTTTCTACCTCCCTCTCAGCTTGTTGATGGATGGAAACAAGCTGATCCGGAGCTGTTTCCATTGAAAATGAGGGACAGAACTTTTTTTGTGTTGTTTTGTTCTGGCCTCAAATGAGTGGCTGCTGGATTTATGCTCCAAATTCTCTTTATTTTATGTGTAAATTCATCATAAGAAATGCGTCAAAGTGGGTTTGTTGCTAGGTAACAAAACGCCTCCTAATGCTGCTGTTATTTCTGAAAACTACGTCAGGTTTTTCACACCTCCAAGAATAAATTCTGCGCTCACAAGCTGCTTTTTTAGACAAATTAGTTTGGAAATATAGAAAACAAAGCTAAATTACATTTAAAAATGTAAACATTTGTACCCTGTTGATGTAAACCACCAAATCTACAGTAATGTCAGCTCTGTGATAAAGTCTGAAAGGTGTCAAAACATAACAAAAAGAGAAATGCATTAATGCAAGAACAAAATGACATTCATTTTTTAACTGTTGAATGACAAATTCAAAGTGATGTAAATGTTATGCAGATGTGAGCATCAGGGGAATTATCTAAACAAACGCCATAGTGCTTTTTCCTTAAGAGAATAAAAAGATCTAAAATATCTTCATGTGTTGCATTAAAGTAATTGTCACAACAGGTTTGCCACTTTAGTAAATCAACCTCATCCTCTGTGATTCTTTCTCGTTTTCTCTCACTCTACCTCATTAATCATATTTAAATTACTGAAAAATGAAGAAAATGTCAGTATTTGCAAATGTACTAGATACCTTTTCTTGCATTTTAAAAAATATCTTGTATACTCCGTGTACACTGATGCCAAATCAGCAAGCTTTTTTTGAGGGAATTTGTTCATAGTAAATGGAGCGAGGCAGCAGGAGTGAAAGCAAAAAGTAGTTGGGCCCTTAAAGGCAAGGGAGAAGAGCTGGAGTCAATGGACCTCTTTGCCCTTGGAGTCGAGCTTTTTACAGAGCTGGACTGGCTTTGATCAAGCCCAAGCTGGAGAGGAGTATAAAAGGCACAAGGAGAGCAGTGTCTTTTATGATGCTAATGATTGAGCTTCTTTTTTGTGGTTCAATATAAGGTTCTAGTCAAAGCTGTTGTCAACAGTATCATATGTTGTTGGGGTAGAGTTAAGAATATGTCCACATATGTCTCTGTGCCTTTATTTTTCCCATACACACACACAAGAAAGACTTTTAAGGTTTTCTGAACTACAATAAAGAAGAATGAACTGACATTTACTGAAATGAAAAAGATTTAATGCAATATTTTGGCACAATATTGATGAAGTTATATGATTTCCACAAGTAAAACAAAAACACAATGTCTCAATGCAATTAATGGTGTGAAAATTAATCAAGATGTATCAATATAACAAGAAAGAGGCTTTCTGTTTTCTTGCCTTCTCTTGAAGTTCTGGTTTCCATATTTTATAATGTTGTCATGAGATTTCACTGCTTTGAAGATGCATCTAGGATGAGACGATAACAAATTCAGTTTGTGGAGACAGTGTTAAAAAAATTAAAAAAATAAAAAAACAAATTGCTTCAAGCTCTCCTGCAGCAATCGAGAGGTGCAGTTTCAGCCTGTACTATGTAATATATTTTAAACAATTTGGGTGTCCAGATGTCAACATCAAGGAACACCACAGTTGATCGATTTACTTTGCAAAGAAAGGCACATAAAGACAGGCCTACTTTTTTTTTCTAAATGTTTTATGGACAAATGGAATCAAATTAGAGATCCAGAATGCACCACTCCAGTTTTATTTTTGGGAATAAAACTGTCCTTTTTTGTGAAAACATTCTTTTTTTTCTTTTCTTTTTTTTTTTTTTTTTTGGATGTATGAAAACAAACTCTTTCGACCTGCGTACAACAAGTTGGAAGCATGAGCGGTATGACACCTAGATCTGCAGTGTAGCATATGACATACCATTGTTTACCTGACAGGCCTTATGAATTAGACGTTGTCTCGTTTAACTCCTCTATATTAACAGAATTAACCCTAAATGTTGTACCAACTTCCCTTCAATTTAGATTGATGTGTTTGTCCAAAAAGGGTGGGAGACATTGTGGAAAGGCGAAGTTCCTGGATGTATTTTTCTCATACAAACAGTCCTTGTTTTCTTACGTTCAGTAAATTTGTAACTTTGGTCCATATGTGGAATAAAAGTTTGTGACATTTAGGAATAGAATTGTGTGTCAGGAGAAAATGCTGCATAATCAGGAGTGAAATAAAAAGCATTGCAGGAATGTGACATGAGTGGAAACATGATATATGCAATTCCATTTCCTGCGACCTTTATGAGTGTAACGAAAGAGTGCAAATCTTATTCCTGAGATTTTCTCGGGGATCATTTGCCAAGATCGCGGTGTGACAAACAAGGACATTCTATTATAGCTTGTATATCTGATATGGAGGTGTTGGTTTTGATTACAAATGCCGCAAGCATACAGAATGTGATGAAAGCTACTCATGATACTTTTGCAGTGCTGACAGACAGAAATGAGAGATGCTCTGATAGGAAGTTTTTGTTCCAATGCAGCAAAGACTCCCCTCGACACACTTTGTCCTTTTTGCTTTTCTGATATTTTTCAGACACTGTCTTTCTTTTTTGTAATAGAATACAAAAAAGTCATTTTTTTTCTCCATGTTTTCATTTTACTCCAAAAAATACTCCTTTTGAGCTGGCCTTGCACAGCTGCATCTGGCTCCTTTGCTGCTGTCACCATGGAGACGCCCCGCCTTTGGCCTAGTTTAGTTTGTATGCCCTTCCTGGCACATAAACATAAACGCCGTTCATACAGTGCTCCACAGAGAGCATACACACCTGTTCACACAGAAGGACTTATATTATGCTATTATAAACTTAAGGAAGGTCGGATAAGTGATCTCTTAGACATGATTTATTAATAATGAGACATTGTGGTCTATCAAGAAATGGCAATCACCCTGCAATCATATCTCTTTTCTTTGCATTCTTGAAAAGCAGCTGAATAGCCACTCACTTGAGTGAAGTGGTTTCAAATTTGGCTTAACCTAGATCTCCATATCTGTCTCGACCACTCAAAGATTTATCTACCTTTGTGACTCATGTATAGTGATATGAAATCCCAGGGCTTTCTGTGATATCTCAGGCATGTGTATGAGTGACAATCATCTCAGCTAAGCTAGGTCTAAGAGCAATGCCTCCAGTGGAAGGATGAACCATTGTGAGAGTAACAAAGATGGGAATCAGTCATCCTTGGTCAAACGGTGGTCTGCCAACCAAGTGCACATCTACAGTATTTCTGTTCCTCTGAAAATTACGCAGCTAACCAGACATATGTCAGTGTCTGTTATGATCAAATTTGACTTAACTGGTTAGCCCAAAAGCAGTCTTCATATAATATCATGTTAATGTTATTACTGCACATGTCAGTATTCTACTTTTTACAATATACAACTATACACACACAAGAAATGAGTCTGTAGATTTGAAGTCTTTCCAGACTAATGCACTCTTGGGGACCAGCATTATCTGGGGGCCTGTGGGCTTTTTTTTTTTTTTTTAATAATTATGGAGGACATCTAATATATTAATCCAGAGGTAATATGTCATGTATGAACAAATGCCCTTTGTGCTACTTTAAAGACTTTTAAACTGAGTCTGTTGCTTTTTATTTGGATATGAGAGATTTGTTCACATAAGGGACAAATTAGAAAAACGTCTTCATAAAGACCAAGGTTCCTGACTTTAACAGGTGAGGGTTGGGAAAAGTATTCTGAATTTACTAAGGGAGGGTATAATTGGTGTTTAGTATTTAAGTTGAAATTGTAGACAGTATAAAACAAATATGACACTAGGTCCTGGATTAATAAGAGATGTTTGGTAAAAGTAATTGCTTTTGTCCATCTTATGTGCACAGACTTTATCCCATTGTGATATAAAAGGACAAAACAAGACAGTCAACAAAAGCTGAAGGTCATGAATAGCAAAGAGGACAGTTATTTCAAATCTTATATGCAATTTTCCCTCCCCAACCTGAGAACCGGCAGTTAGTTTGAGACTCTGGGTATCTTCTGGTCACAACTGATACTCGAGAGCCGCATCTGAATTACAAAGTTTCTTTTCCTCGCAAACACCGAGTAACCTCCAAAGTACCTTGACAGAGGGAGTAAACACGTCTGCCTTTGTTCATCAAGGTTATCTTGTTTGCTCTCAGGGCAACGGCTGCAGATACAGGTACAGGAAATCTATAAATAGAATATAAAGGCGATGCATGTGTATTCTTACACCTTTGTTGATCAGTGAATCAGTAGTTGAATAATGAATTCACTGTGGTTTTTATGACATCATAGACAGATGTACTTTATTGATACCAGCCTGGAAAAGTGTCTGATAGTGTTATCTTGAATTTATATTTAACTATATTCACCTTATATTCAAGTTTTATTCAAGCAAGTAGGTTCATTTTGAACCATGCTGTAATTGTGCATGTGGCTACCTTGAATATCTTTGGAGATTCTTTGCTGACACAGTTCTTTACTTTAATACTTTTTTTTATTTGTCCAATTGCTACTAGGAACACGTGTACAGCTTGTGACTGACACACTAAATCTGTTATTATGTAACAGAATAAACAGGTTAATACTCTTACAGATGTTACGATGTCTTGCTGTGTAGTATTAGTTGCTACAGATGTTCATGCTGACAGCTGTAGTTATGGCTAATTAGTTTAACTAGAGTAGATTATGAATTGGATTTAGGCTCAGTCATGTTTGGATGGATTTGAAAAGTAAATATTTGAATGGAAATTTATTACAACTTGTGATTTTATGAACTCCCAGTCCAGTGAGAGAAAGGGCACTGAGGAGCAAGGTTCTTCTCATGGTCAGCGTCCAAAAACTGGCCAATCAGCTCAGCTTATTAGGTGGATAAAGGCAGTAGAAGATGAACTTCAGTTTTTCTTGCTCATATAAGGCTTTTGTATAGGAATCCCAGAGTAAAAACATTTTGAAATGAGTCTTTCTTGTTGAAATATTGAAATGTCTTATTTGCAGAGATGCACAGCTACAGATGAGATGTCTGAAATAGATGAGCCACAAAACTACATCACAAAAGCTGTGGGGGAGGCACAAGTGGCCTTGCTTACACTGTTGCAGATAAAAGGATTTAAATATTTTGAATGTGACTTTGACAGTTTTTAATGTTTTAAATTGCCTTCATGTTGATGACACTTAAGCAAAATAATGTCCTCTAATTATTTTACCTTTCTTTAAAAACCACCTCCTCACTCTTGTAATTTAAAATGACTACCTCCACGTGAAGGGGGGATTACATTCAGAGGGAGCTCTGTGGTTCGTAATTATTCTCTCAGTAAGAAGCCACGAAAAGCAGAAGAGAACTGCGTTTGTGTCACAACACAATACCTCATCCACCACTTCCACAGCTGCTGCAGCCTAAGCTTTATCCACATGTCGCCACCTAAGATTTGATTTAAACAGTTTGATGTGATGAACAATGGGAAGGATGCTGTGATAGCAGACAAGGGGTAAGAGGAATGTGAGAAAACTGACTGAGTTTATGCAGCAAAAGTAAAACTGAGCAAAAAAAGAAAAAATCTCGACCTCAAGTCACATCTTTAGTGGGTGCTGTGGTTTGTTATTACTTATTCGTCTCACTGTTGGTTATCCATCTCTGCACCTTGTAAGAGTTAAAGTTCAGTGTCTCACAATATTTTTCAGCAAACTGAGGATGGTACAGAATAAAAGCTCATTATGTACAGCAGAACAGCTGCTTCAGGGTGACGGCAAAGACAGCATGCTGTGTCTGGAGATCATACAAGTGTCAGACATCTTATTTCACAAGAGTGTTTTCTTCAATCTCTGGCTAAATCTAGTATCCTTGTTCTAAGGGGAACTATGATGAAATCAATTCTTTTTTTTTTCTTTTCTGTGCTTGACAGCCTTTGTTTTGTCCAACAAATAATCCCCCTTGCACCTTGGTTGAACCAAAGAGGTTTACAATTTTTTTTTTGTCATTCTGTAAACCATTATCAAACACCCAGAGAGCACCGTCATCTCCACCTAAATGCTTTTTCTAATGTTGTATTTACTATCTAAGAAATTAAACTGGCCTTTAAAGTATATTTCCATATTTATATATTTATTTATTGTTTAGATTAATTTATCTTCTTGACAGCTTCTTGACAGAAATTCCAGTTTACCAATGGCCTTTTCATTTTCAAAGTCAGAAAAATAAACTTGTGAACATTAGTGTACACTGGCCATATTATCAAGGGTTCTTAATATTATGGCTCTAAAAATTCAACACAGAAATATTTTGGCAGTGAATCTCAGGGTTTCTGGGGTTACTATAGCTAAAGAAGGTTTACTACGGGAGTTTTGGCTGTAGTTCTTTGTTTGTTCTGTCTGGTTGTTATACTAATTTAGCATTCCTACCATTAATGTGTTTAAACAGCCGGGGCTATTTAAACACAAGAAACTACATGTTTGTACCTGAAAGAGGGATCAGTGTGAACTGTATGAATTTTAGACAACATATTTGTAATTGAAAGTCCAGGCAGGGTAGTCTCTGTTTTCTCAAACACTATTAACCATGCTTCAAAGGCCAGTATTGATTGTAATTTGTGTCCATATTTAAGATTTTCATGGTGGCTCATAGTTTTATGACATATCTCAAATTAGGCATTCTCCTTTTGAAGTTTTCAGCTGTCTCCAGATGCACAGTTACTTTCAACCAAATAAATAAAACAGACCTTTATGATCCAATATTGAAAATATTTCTTGTTTATTCAGTTTAGTGTGCTCTTTTAAGAATTCTTAAAGTTTTTTTAAATAAATAAATAAAAATAAGATAAAATGAATAAAATAAAATTGTGAATATATTAAAAAATGTGAACCAAATGGAAATCTTTAAATAGAATTTGGGTGAAAAGTTTTAATTTTTTAAATTTATTTAATTCAATAAGACATTAATTTCCAAAGGGAGATTGTAGGATTATTATTCATTATTATATATTTATTACAGCAAAACAACCTATTTTGCAGTGCATACTAAATGACTGGAGTACAGTGCAAGAGAGGTTCACAAAGGACTAAAAAGCATCCTTAATAATGTTCTTCCCATATTTCCACTTAATTCTTGGTAAATGTCAGTTCTCATTCAGGCGTCTTAATGAATGCAGGATTGGTATTTTGATATCTGTTAATAAAACAACTCTCATGAGACACTGGTGGCTTCTTGAAGCCCCCACGACACAATGTGAATGAATAACACTGAATCATAATAAAACTAAAGGATTGTTTTCTGCATTTAAAAATGTATCAATTTACTTTGAAAGAGAGACTTTATATGTAATTTCCAAACAGAGTGGTTCATCAAATATATCTTTAGTATTAAATATAATTTCAAGTTGAGAGGAAAATAATGGCAGCATAATTACACATAATGGCACACTGTACATTGACAGTGAATTATAAGCAAATTTATATAACAAATTTACTGGTGAAAGCATCTTTTTTGGAGCAGATGGTAATTCTGGTGGAGACCTGTGCACATAGAGGTTTGCCATATGTAAACGTAAAGTACATTGTGTGAGGCATGCTGGAAAACACACATTCATTTTGACATAGAAAAAACATGGATGTTTTTCTTGTTAAAGATAAGAATCCACAATTATTTTACATATTCATTCACAAACACATTTTATACACATTTCCTTGGATTAAGAATGAGCTAAATTTACACATGCATTGTAGTTTTAAGACTTGGAGATATGCAATGAGTTCCAGAGAGTTAATTAAATGAGGAGGACAAAAGAGATGAGAAGACGGGCTTCGTGTTATCTGTTTATTCATATTTACCAAGCACAAAGAAAAACAAAACAAGTAGCCTGGTAAAGACACTTAATGCTCTGCTGCTTAGAAATAATGATAAATGAACTCTGTTTATATACCGTATTTACCGGACTATGAGCCACTACTTTTTCCCCGCACGTTGAACCCTGCGGCTTATACAACGATGCGGCTTATCTATAGATTTTTCTTCGCTAACGGCCATCAGGGGGCGCAGGA
>JAOWBL010000016.1:9250157-9286144 GCA_028564865.1 Zenarchopterus dispar
TATAGATTTTTCTTCGCTAACGGCCATCAGGGGGCGCAGGAGGTGCAAAAACGAGACAGACGCAACAGGTCTATGTAAAAAAGAAGACGCTAGTTTTTGATGCACTCGACGCAAAACACAGCATGACTGCACAAAGGCAAAATATTTTTCACACCCTCATCATGGAAAGTAAGCAAAGACTGAAAAGGTGTGTGAGGGAGACATTAATGACTTTTTCTGTTTTGTTCATCAACCTTTTTACTGCCGTGTTACAGGAACTGTTTGGTAACAATTAAAGTATGTAAATAAATATTTACAAAATCTGTGTAAATATCTCATTTCAAAACATATATATCTGCGGCTTATACTCTGGTGCGGCTAATATATGTAAAAATATATGAAAAAAAATATTTTTTTTCTTTTAAAATTTAGTGGGTGCTGCTTATATTCCGATGTGCTCTGTAGTCCGGTAAATACGGTAGTACTTTTCCAGTTGTGTTGACCACTCAGAAATTTACCCAGTCACAAACGTCAGCTTATTCTTTCCATACATGTTTTTTTTTTCTTTTCTTTGCATACACAGTAGTTGATGTCACGGAATGCGTGTGTGGTTATTGTTAGATTCATTTTTGTAGGTGTTGTGTTTTTTTTCCTCCTTCAGTAGTGATAGATGAGTCAGGTAAGCAGGGGACTGAAACAAAAACTTTCCAACTGATGCTTCTGCTTTTCTTTGAAAAGTTTACCTGACAAATGAAAGACCTAAAATAAAACGTTTTATAAGTGTTAGTTGATGCAACCTCCAGCTTTTAGTGATTAACTCCAAAAATCTTGATCAGAGCCCTCGAGGTTTCTGAAGGGCAACTTCTAGTGCTGTTGGTACTCTTTTGACTTTTATTCCTGCTTTACCAGGAGTGATTTTCACCATAAAGCACACCATTATAAATAGATAATAAAAATAGATATTTTGACATGTTCCAGATGATGTTGAGTTCTCGTGATTGTTGCATTTGTGCTTGTTCATAATTTTCTGAGAGGTTTTATGCAACTGAGCCATCATCGGCTTTACTTGTACTTTACCATGTCTGAACATATGCTTTAAAGGAAGTTTGATTTTCTGCCTTTTGTTTTTCTTTCATCAAACAAGTTGACTTTTGACCACATCTGTATTTGAAGCTTGGCGCCACCTTTGTGTGAAATACACTTGGAGGCTTGTATGACTTCAGCAGTCATAGTGGTGTTTTAAATCATGTCAAGTTCAGAGTGAAAAGTGGCGCACATATTCTTTTTGTGCCTCCACATCATTTATACATCTGGACCTAGATGACATATCTGGGGCTTCGCTTTCTGCATCACTGCCTGTTGGAGAGGAGAAACATCCTTTTGATTGGCAGGTTAAACTCTTCAAGGTCAGCTTGCTCTACAGCTCAGCCTCTCAGTGTAGATTACTGTTGTAATATCTCTCCTGTCGAGTGTCTCCTCTCCCTTCCTTAACTGGTTCTCAGTCTACACTCCGATCTAAAGATTGTGTCCTTGCCTCCTCATCAGGTTATTGCATAAGTTACATGTCGTTGAACATGGAGATTGTGTGCCAAGCGAGAAATGAATACTGTGTTGGGAAGAGGTAGTACGGTGTGGTTGCATGGTTGCAGCCTTATTTGTATTCTTCACAGGGGTTGTACCTAAGATGGCCTTTAAGATTCTACTCCAGTGATCTGTACTTAAAGTGAAAGACGTCTCCTCTTAGAAATATATCTTCATTTCTTTTTTTTTATTTTGAATATGTTTGTCATTGGCGTAGGAAATGATAGTCTTAAGCATAAAAACAGCATTGGAAATGGGGAGAGCTGGGTTGAAACCTTCACGCCAAAAGAGATGCAGAAGAAGAATTGTTACTATGAATCACAGTATTTTGTGGTAAAAGCTGACGAGCAGAAGGATCGGAGGAGAAAATGTGAAAACCCAGCAGGAAGCAGGCGCTGTGTTCTTTGAAGCCTCACAAAGAACTTGTGCAGATGGCTACCAAGAGCCACAGAGGCAAACACTCAAGCAACCATATCAGGATGACTTGTGCGTTGTGTTTTGTGCTCTCATGGTGCTATTTCTTTTACATGCATATTTAGCAGTGCATTTCAAATGGTGACACGTCATTGATTTGCGCACATGATTGTAATGTGATGTGATTGTCACCACAGGCTGCACACCCAGGATGTGATTTACAAGTGAGAACAACTGGAAAGGCTGCAAAAGTCTGTGCTGCCTTAACAGCGTGCATGTAAATATTATATAACAAAAATAATAAGTTTTAGGTTGAGACTAGTATCATCCAAATGAAAAATACTTTTATAGTTCATACTTGAAATTCAGACACATTTTGCTGCTTATTGCTGATAGTTTTTGTTACCAAACACCTCTGAGTGACATAGAAATATAACCTAGTCAAACTACTATCACACCTTTGCATAATTTGAATATCTTTATGTCTACTGATGTGTAAAATTAAATTTATTTACCTTTTCACTATCCATCTTGGCTTTCCGATAAGGCCTGACAGGTGCACTGAAATGTGAATAAATTCAGTCTCTGGAAGTACTTTTCCTTTATACTTTTACTGAGTATTCAATTAGTACCTCAGCTGGCTGGTGAACATCAGTGATCATACTTCTCTCATACAGCTTCACTATAGACTGATGCTGATGCTGTCGTCTCATGTCTACAAAGAATATTTTTCCATATTTAATGTCAGAAAATGCCTGAATTATTTATTTAATGTGGTTTTCAGGTGAGATCAGGAGGCACTATCACAATTTAATGTTGATAGATTAGGAGATAGCTGAGGTACCAAAAGGATCATTGCAAATTTTCATGAGTTTTGTTGTCATTTAACTCATATTGTCTTGAATTTTGATTAAATGTTATTCCAATTTTGTCACTGTCTAATAAGTTAGCCTGTTTAAAGAAAAAAAACTCATCACTCATTTGAAGACTCAAATGGATTGTGTCATTAGGCAAAATAGTTACACAGCAAAACTTTCATACTGGCAGTCACTAAACCGAGTCTCTGTTACACCTTTACCACATTTTGCTGTGCTGTGTGAATTGTTTGTTCTGCTGCTGTTCTGCTTTGGGAGGTAGCAACAAGGGTGTAACTGTGGCAAAAAGAGTCGTGTGTGAAATA
This sequence comes from Zenarchopterus dispar, assembly GCA_028564865.1. Taxonomy (NCBI): domain Eukaryota; kingdom Metazoa; phylum Chordata; class Actinopteri; order Beloniformes; family Zenarchopteridae; genus Zenarchopterus; species Zenarchopterus dispar. The sequence goes on from JAOWBL010000016.1 coordinate 9,253,312, forward strand.
AGAATGAAAAAATGCATAACAGTGGCACAAAGATGACTGCAAACCCTACACAGAGGTTATTTGTCTTCATATTGACACATTGTTTATTATGTATGACTTTAAAATAATTAATATAATCATCTTATTTATTTTGGGTTTTTTAGCTTAAAACTCATTTCGTAGCTTGTCAAGCACTTGCAAGTTTAACTGTCAACCTGGTAAAGAAACAAAAAATACATTATTAAATCTGACTTTTGTTAACGTCATGGCAGTGTTTCAGTGACAGCTTAGTTTTCTCGTAAATATTAGCAGAATAGCATAATATCAGCTTTTAAATCATTTTTGCTGACATGAACGTTCCTTTGGTTGTCATCTGCTGCAGATCTGAGCGAGTCTGGAGACGACATTAAAATACCTTTCAGCTTTCAGTCATAGGTAAGTCTCTGATTTCTTACCCAGTTAGAACACCACATTAAAAAAAAACCAAAAACACCACATAACACTCATTTGACTTTTGTGTGTATGTATATATATGTTCACTGACGGATAGCAGACCTTCTGTTCAGTGCTGGCAAAAGCCAATCTGTCACAGGGATCTTTAGAAATGGGTCAAAGATTCTATACTTCATTTATTTATTTATTTTTTCTTTTATAATTTTTCTCATCTCGTGATTAGATGCACTAGTGGGCTTACGATGATCATTTTACATTGATTTAAGTTTATTTTGTTGTTTTTTCTTTGGTAAATCTTTGCTAAATATTTTGTTGTTCATGTTTTACACTGAATTAAATGCATTTAATGAACCACAAAATGTATTTTCTCCTGGAGCACATTATTGTTTCTTTAGCTTTTAGCTTTTTTATTGTTTCCATTTTTACAGCACCAGATATGATATGATAATAGTGGTATGCACATTTACGTTTTAGAATATTTATGTACTATAATGTACACATATTGATAGAAGATGTGTCCAAATCTTTTCTATATATTTGACCTAAATCACACAGATCAGAAAAAAAGGTTTTGACCAAAATGGTAAATTAAAATGTACTAATGTCATTAGAGATGAGCGTTTCCACCGTAGCACAGCTGACTCAGTTCATCCTGTCTTTGGTTTATGAGTTTAGAGTTGGTACCTCATGGTGCCTTCTGACCTTGCACAATTCCCTTTGCTGTCAAACTCCATCCACTCACTCCACACTTGTATGTTCAGATTTGTACTCAGCTACCAGTGCTGGTTCAGGAAGGGTTCAGTGCTATTTACGAAGCATTGTTAGTGATTCTGGCCTTGTTAAAGCCTACTTTGCTTTGTGAACGTGGAGCTCAGCCTCCTCCAGGCGTGTGAATGTGAAGGACGAAGGTGGCATGCCGACTCTGGGCCCAAAGAGCAGTCCAATTTTTCATCCTTATTGCCCATGACATATCCAAAGTGGCAGAGTGTGGTCCACGGAGACATGAAGAAAGGGAGAGAGGCAGAAAAAGTGAAGAACATGAAGCTTAGAAGGACTGAGGAGTGCATCTTCACTTCCTCCCTCTTTAGTCCTGAACATGGCTCAATTTTCTTTGCTAAAACTATGCAATTCACCAACTTCCATTAGCACAGATGATGTTGGTCAGTTTCCTGACTCCTTGAAATTTACGTTGTCTCTGGGCTTGTTAAAGTATAAGGCTTATTGACACTAAAGCATCCATTAGACAAGGCTGATTTCAGCCAATTTGTTATATTTTTAGAAACCATCTGTCATTTTAATTAACTCTGAATCAGATGTTTATAGTGTTCACATGCAATTTACAAAATATTTTCAGTTTTTATTAACATGGATCTATTGAGATTAAAAATTATGGTAATCAAGTCTAGTAATTTCAGCTAGATTTTACTTTTTCTCTTCTATCAGTTTAATTTATTCAATCATTGGCAAAAGGACTGTTAGTGTGTGGTGTAATGTGCTCGGAGTATAGTTGGGGCTGTGAAGGGCACAGTCAAGGTTAACTCTGGGGGTGGTAAACAGTCACTGGGGTCTGCCGCTGGGAAAGGGGGGACTTCAGAGAGTCTGCGTGATTGGGGAATTTTATCAGAGAGAGCCCCTCCTCCCCCCCAACATTTCTTTTACTTTCATTCACACTGTTGAGATAAAGATCCCCTGTTGTAATTATTGCTTCGTGAGGCGCCCTAATTCTGCCAAGCTGATAACATCACACCCATCAGGTGCGACAGAGGGTATGTGACACCAGCTGTTCATGTCCTTTACATGTTCCAGTGGGCTGCAGTGGAAGGTAATGGCACGGATATGTTTCACGTGCCTGTTGATGGAGCGGGTTCTGGAGGGCTGCCAGCTGCAGAAAGTCCAAAATGAAAGGAGGAAAAATAAAAAGATGAGGAAGAGCATAAATAAATAAAAGGAATCCCCGAGGGTGTCTGGGATTTTTAGACCCGTTGGACAATAAGCCCATCACTCATCCTTTTCAGTCCCAAGAAACATATGGCTGGCTGATCCCCGCCCCCCCAGAAAAACATACAGATGCTTGACAGACACAGTTAATTCTGTTTAATGAGCAGTTGTTCTGCCATCTACTGCACTATTTGTCGTGCGAAGCAAAGCACGGATACAGACTGTTTTCATCTGCACACAAGATAGGTTTTGACATCATGTCTTGTTGCAGGAGATATCGGTTTATGAATGTAAATATAACCACCCAGAATCACCTCACCGTTCCAATCCGTAATGCACTCTAGGTAATTAAACACACCATTAATTAACATCGAAGCACTGGCTTTATCAATATTACTGATGACTTTGAATTTTTCATAATTAGTTAACAGTTTAAGGCCAAATTTGCAAAGAATTTGCCCAAAGCCTGCTTTAACATTTAAAAAGTTATCATCTGGACTTAGAAAGCAGGTGCATTGCTATGTTGGATCTTCAAAGGTATTTATTTCTCTATCAGGACTTTGCATGCAGTTGTCCAGTGTGATTTAATATGCCTTTTACACAATTTACACAATTTACAGGTGACATTATTTACAGTCCACAAAAGGAAAATCTTTGTGTTTGATGTGGGTCTAATAACAAAGAGAAGAAGCTGCACGTAGCAGAGACCTTTAGATGGGGAATAAGGAATTTCTTCACTTGTGGTAAATTATTAGGTATACCAGCAGAAAATGCCATCTGAATACATTTCTTTCCAACATCATGCTATTTCTTGAGGAAGAGAAGACAACGTAAGACATTAAACTATGATGATAAATGATCCTACACTTATTTTATGGTATGAAACCTGCTCATTACAGCTCAATTTGTGCCTGTCTTCTTTAACTGATGCAGGATGAATTCTGCATGTGTCAGGTTAACATATTTTTGACCTGACTTACAATGTGATATTTTATGATCCAAGAAGATGTAAAATGATAGTGGAATTTCTTTTTTTTTGTCTGCATATGTTTTAATGGTTAGTGCAACCTCTATCCAGTGGATATATATATATATATATGCATATTAATCTTGCAACAGATATTTTCATGTTGTATGCATTGTATTTTGTGGGAAGACTCAATAGAGGTTCTTTGCCTGGGTGTCTGAATTAGTTCTATCACTTTGATCGATTGACTTTGCTTGACAGTAGAGATGATCATTAGTTTTCTAGCCTGTCATGAGTGCTTACCAATACATTGGTGGGTGTTTTTGATAAAAAATTAAATGAGATTTGTCATAAACTTGAAGCCAGAAACAGATACAATTACAATGTGTCCATATGATCACAACTGAAAGTGAGACAGCTTTTTAGCCTGTAGGGAAAGGCTGTTTATTTTTTGTGTTTATTAAGTGCACAGTTTTTTTTTCTTGTAGTGAAATGTTACTGTGATGCTTTTTCAGCACATGTAACGTAGGGGCTTGAGATATTATCATTTTACTGCAGTTTATGGACCTATAGAATCATCAAGATGCAGCGACAGTTTTGAGCACATAAATAAGTGACTGATTTTAAAATAATGGTTTGGTTTGCTTTTATGTTGGTTTGAGCAGGAGACTGAGTGCTGCTCAGCAGTGGATCGTGACTTTCATGCCTGTGTGGGAGATGCTGCTACTCCCACGCATCTCCCTCCTTTCCCTGTCACTCTTTTGTCTCCCTCCAAATTCATGGTCTCTAACTTCACCTAATTTCTCACTTAACTGCTCCTGTCCTCTCTGTCAAACATGTACATTTAAGTTGACTTCAAAGCTATTTTGTTATGGTAGTTTGTATGGTATGTATGGTAGTTAAGACATCTTAATATTGCATAGGTCTCTCTAGCATTCCTAAAGAGAGCTGTAGTTGTGGTTTGACTTTGATGGATCATGTGGATGTTAGACTGAGATATTAGGCAGTTTGGAAGTTGGGTTGCCTTTGGCTCCTTGTCTGGTTACTCATGCTATCCCTGAACAGTTCATCACTGTTTAACATGGTGAATTATCTTGTTAGATCACTGAAACAGCGTTCGTGGCTGATACAAGTCAAAATGACATGCACATGAATGCCAAGATTTCCCAGCAGAATGCTGCCTCATAACAAGATGAGCAATGTCATAACTTGACCTGCCAGTGGGTGATGAGTGTTTATCACCATTGAAAGCTCTACTGCTTTCAGCAAATTGCTGTGAAATGGTTAAGTTAGTCAATATTCATGCTTGCAGCATATTGTAACATAATGTTTGCCTTTTCTCTAAGCACTCAAACAGCTTTTCCTCTTTCCACTTACGTGATAGGGATCTCGTAAATTTGAGAAGCACTATGATTTCCAGTAATGCTGCAATGTCTTGTATACTATACTGATAAAAAGACAAACTGAGCGTAAGTCATAATCCACATATTTGCTATTGGACATTTTCATTTTATTTGTTAAAAAAATTTTGCTTGTGATTTGAAGAGAGCTGAAAAGAGGTTGATTTCTGATTATGAATGGTTCAAAACAAATTTCACATGTTCTCAGATTTCACTCTCTCTGACATTGGAGCTTCTGTGTGGCTGGATACTAACAGGGTTGCTAAGGTAATTTAATTACCAAACTCTTCATGGGCAAGGGTAATTACTGCTCTCTAAATCTCCACTAATCCCCCTTCTGAGTCCCCTTTTACAGATTCGGCCCGGGGCACTCTAACACAGCATGCCGGCTCCTCAATTCTGTCCCAGACAGAGCCCCTCCAAAAGACACCCTCTCTGGCTGCACATGGAGCTCCATGTACCACTGTGTGCACATCTGAATGTTTGCCCATATCTCTTCAATCCAAAGCTTTCCTCAGTGAATTCCTCTCACGTTGGTCTCTCCTCCTCATGTGTTTGAGTCAGTGGAAGTGTGAGGTCAAAAGGGCTCCCCATCTCTCCATAAGAATTTCGTAATTATCAGTACCGGCATGAATCGGTTGTGATCTCTGAGCAGCAGCGCCTGGTGACTGGAGTTAGAGGAGAAGAGGAGGAGATTAAGTCTGTTAAAAGCACTTCCTCTAGACGCCAACTGAAGTTCAGAGTGCATCTCAGAGTGTATTTAGCAATTTCTCAAAACTAAAGAAATACATAAATATACATACCCTAAATATCTTTTTAGTATTTATACTTGTGATGACCTGTTGGTTTTGTTTACCAAATGTTCCTTTTTGGTGTTGTGTTCCTTTTTTTTACAAAAGTATATCTTCCTTGACTTCCAATTACATGAATGAGTTGTTGGATCTGATCCTTAAATAGGTTTTCCTGAACACGTGGATGAAATGTTGAAAATCTCCCTTCATCTCAGAGGATTTCAAACTTTTGTTACAAAAGTTGCATCAGACTTTCTGAAAACAAAACTGTCAATATACAAATGAGTGAGTGAATTCTCTCATTGCTTCAAAATGAGTATATTACAGGTAACAACAGTGAATATTGTAGTGACAAATATTTAGATAAAAATCTGTCTTTTCAGTCTCTGTGGACATACAGACGTATAGAGTCAGCATTGTAGGCTGAATCTGTCCTGTAGAGAAAAAAAGCATAAAAGGACACAAACCCAAAGTCAGATAATCCATCATACATGTTGATGGTTCAGAAGCTGTCATCTCCTCTTAGTTTTAAAAAGTTTCACAAGGGACCATGCAACAGTTTTTTTTCTTTACAACTCTCACAAACATACCTGTTAAATAGATTTATAAAGTGACAACATTACATTGTGTCATGAAAGTAATCCAAAACATAGAGCAAAAACAGTGTAAATAAAGTATCATATAGAATTTAAGGGAACTGTACAGTCAGAGATGATGGTGTTGAGTGACCCTTGTTATTGACATGCAGTCATCTGATCCATTAAAAATATGATAAATTATGTATGACTTATGTAAACACAGCAATGCTTCAAAGCAGTCTCACATGTGACATCAGGATGTTCCCATTAACGAGATGTGTATATCACACACATGTTTATTGATGACCACATTTTCAGGCAATATGTTTTTTAATTAAAAAGAATCAATATTAATATTGATTATTTGTGAATAAATTTCATTAATTCTAAACAAATAATACTAGTTATGTTATACTTTTTTATGTTATCGTTAATATTATCAGTATTAATTTACAGATATTAACAATATTATTTTTTTCTATCTTTATGGTGATTTGTTTATAATATTACAACACGCTCTTTTTAGATTTTAGATTTTGCTCTTTTCATGCAGGAAGAGATGGTTAAAATATTTTAGTGATCCTTTTTGCTCAGTAAATGTGTACTTTTACTGTGCCCTTGCAGAGATGTCCATTTTGTTTTCTTTGAATTAAGCCGAGATTGATTTTTCCAACAACTAGATGAAATGAGTTTTGACAGCCAACTGTGAGTTCCTGTTGTCAGTCTGTGTTGTAACACACCAGCAAGATGGTTCAAGACATCAAATGCACCCCATGAGAAATAAACTTAAAAAAAAAATGAAAGAAGAACAAGGGTGGCCTGAAATTTAGAAAAGAACAGCACTTCAACCACTTCCAGCATGCAGGCAAACAACAAATTTTAATGAAATAAGTGCAGCTGGGTGTCTAAAACATTCAGTCATGATAACTAGATGTGTCAGCAGTTTAAAAATATAAACATTTGTGGGAAAGAAGCAACTCTGTGGTTTCCTACTCTTCTTGTAACCTCAGATGCTGTCCAAACATCTGTAAGACATCAGTGCCTTTGGCAAGTGTTACTGACCCGAGCAGGTGTTCCTCGTCGAACTTGTATTCTCTGTTTGTGCATGTATGTTGTGTGTGGGTGGGAGTTTGTGTTTAGTATCTGCCACATGCATGTGTGTTAGAAGCCGGCTGGTGGTGAAAAGAAGCACCTGCGTGTATTGAGAAGAGTTCTCTGAATAGCTCCATATTTGAACAGCCACTTATCTACCGATAAAGCTGTAAGTGATTCATGGCAGCTTCCTGCCTGCAGTAGAGAGAGGGAGAGAGGGAGGATGAGGAGGAGAGAATCAGAAAGAAACAGATTAAATGAGAGCATCAGCTGTAATTAAGGCTCCTTTCCTCCATTTGGAAGTGCATTTTTCTGTCTTGGATAGAATTATTACTGGATACTCTGGGCAGGTTAAAGCTATACAACTTGAATGAATTAAAGGATTAAAGAGTAAGACCTGAATAGTTAAATTTCTGAAGAGATTAGTACAACAGGTGATACACTTTAAAAAATATATGCCTGAATGTCTGAAATCTACCTTCCAAAAGTCGATGGACATCAGCACTGGCTATGTTTACGTGGACCACAATACTCTGATCATAATCAGACTAAGACAATACTCTGATTAAGAAACTTCCTAGTAAACAGCAACCTTAATCAAATTAAGGTCATAATCCGAGTAAACAATAATCACATTAAGGCAGGTGGAGTATGCCAATAATTGTCACATTATGAAGACGTAATCATCTTAACTGAAATATGACATCTTATTGTAGTTTTCACAGCATTTTGCATCACTAAATTCCATGATTACGCTGGAAAACTTGTTTTTTTTGTGTTATTTAATTTTCTGGAGGGAATGGTAATTGTATGTAAATGGGACATATAAGGCATTGTGTCCAGTGTTGCCAGATCTTCAGAAAAATAAGTGAAATAAAACAATGTTCATTTGCTTGGTTTTTGTGACTGTTATTGAACAACAGTGGCAAATAGCCTGAAGGCAGAGATAATTTCTTTGCATGGATCAGATTACTCTACTTCTCTCCTCATGCCTGTGTGTATAAACACACAGTGTTTATATACACAGCTAGCATTCTTCACCGTTTCCTCTTAGTTGGATACACAGCAGGGATGCCCTCTTCCCCTGCTGTTATTTGCAGTGGCAATATAGCCACTTTCCATCTGTTTGAAAAAGGAAGAAGGATTTAGGGGGATTAATAGATGGAATATAGAACAGCGAGTTTCATTGTATGCAGATGACCTGCTCCTCTATGTGAGAGACCATTTAGTGAGTATTCCACATAGTCTGACACAGCTGAACTCCTACAGTCACTTATCACAATATAAGTTGAATATTTTTAAAAACAATTACTTTCCAGTCAATCAACTAGCCATTGACATGCCACTTTTATCTATACCCTTTAAATCATCTAATAAAGGAATTAGGTGTATAGGGATTACAGTTGCACAATCAACGTGAATAATGTGAGAATTAAACAATAACAATAGTCATGTCAGGTGTGCAAAGGTGGAATTGCTTTTACTGTCTCTAGCAGGCAAAGTTCAGATTATAAAAATGAATGTGCTGCAAATTGTTTGCTAATATTTCTTCCTAAATCCTTTTTTTACAGCATTGATGTGATATCCTTATTCATCTAGGCTGGTAAACACCTGCGAGCTAGTCATTCACTACTGTGTGGAGATAGATCATCTGGTGGGCTGGGATAAGCTAGTCTCATAGGCCACTACTGGGCAGCCAATGCGCAAAAGATATGATGGTTTACTTTGCCCCAGTATAATTGGTGCCAAATGCAATCAGCCTCCAGCTCCTCCTCATTGTTGGCTTTAGCATGTAGTCCCTTGTCCTTCTCTCCATCAACTTTTATCTCCAACCCTGTTGTAATTGCAACTCTAAAAATCTGGACACAGATAAGATGTTACTTTGGGTGGCTTATTGCCCCTTTGGTGACTCCTATTTGCAATAACCACTTATTCATGCAAGGTAAAATTGATCCAGGCTTTAACATTTTGGAGAACAAGGGGATAAATAATTCTTAGAAATGTGTACATTGATAGTGTATTTGCAAGCTTTAATCAATTAATGTTTCTTTATAGTTTCAGCAAATAAGACTTTTTCCAATGTTTTCAATTGTACGACTTTGTAAACATTTAAAAATGAACCTGGACTAACTCTAATTACACATGGACCTATTTGCATCACTTAGTAATAAACTTAATCCCTCCCAAGTGACCTTTCAGTAAGATCCACACCTCTGATGCGGATGAGCTGATGGTTGTTAAGTATCAGATCCACAGGGACCAGAATTCTGGCATCTTGAGCCTTTAACTCCGCAAAAAAAACACTGGAAAATCCTTAACTCTCATCTGTCTTTTAAAAAAAATCATCTGTTTTAAAAAGAAAGTATCTCGGGTATCTTAGATAAATCTGAGTGTCCCTTGGTTATTGGAGCTGTCGAGTACCAAGCTCAAAGTCGTAACTTTGAAAATCTGAAGTTATGAAATTCTTCCACTTTCCAGTGCAAAGTGAGTATTGATCCTGGATCTTGTCATCTGGGATTGTGATGATAGCAAGATGAGATTGTACTTGCTCAGTGTAATCTGTAAACCCTTGCTTCCAAATTAACCTTATTACAAATTTTATCTATCTTAGGATTTTGTACATGCCCCTCTATATCATATTTAAGTCACATTTGAATGCTCCTGGATGAAAGGTGGTTCCGTTGTGCCCAAAACTTGTCTAAAACATCTTGGAACAAGGTTTCCACGTGATAGTCACCACTGTACAACTGTTAACATCAGTAGCTTCTCAGGGTTAGTAAAAGTAACTAAAGGTGGTGAGAGATGCTGATAGGGAAACTAGACTCTTAGAGGAGTGTAACGCAGAGACTGTGATGTCACAGCATCCTTTTCAGACATGGGGTCCCACAAGCAAAGTTGGATGTTTTCAATGTGGTAGTTAATTCAGACCCAATTATTTACTCAAGCAAAGTGTGGAGTAAAATTGTGCCCCTGACTATAATGTGAAATACAAAGCTTTAATTGCATAGATTAAAAAAAAAGAAGAAATTATAGCCATTTACAGTGTTATTGTTCAGTCTTTTACTGTGCTAATGCACTTCAGATGGAATTTAGTATGCAAACTCAAGAGCAAAGTAGTCACTGTAAGTTCATCTAAATGAGATACAAAAGCTTTTCTGATTCAAAAGTTCCACATCCTCTCTCTAAGTGGTTGAATGAGAACTACTGAAGTAATTTACTATGTCCAAAGGTGACCATTCAAAAGCTTCTTACATTTGAAAATTTGTCCTTTGTGTTCAAGTGTCTCCTTTTATTTCGCCACTCTTTTCTTCTAAATGACATTTTACTCTTTTCATTCCTCTTTCACACTGTTGATCTTTACTTTTCAATTCTTTTTTAAACCTAAGTTTAAAGGTTTTCACTTTCAGCCTTTAAGTTTTATATTCCCTGTCCATTTCTTTTAAAAGGTTGAAAAGTGCCTTTCCATTGTTCCATCACCAAATGACAGAATGCTTCATGCTGGACTTTTAAAGGGTCTATTTTTCCTCCCATTTCTTCTGAGACTTTTTAATGCTCATTTAGAGGCTCCTAAATGATCACTTGTTGTATTTAAAGCCATTCTATATATCAATATCACTTTAACCATATTTAAAGAAAGTTCATGAGTGAGCACTTGGCATACGCATTGGAAGTATCAACAGCTTTTCTGTGGAGCAACCCTAAATCAGGTGATGATGAGTATAAGCAAACTGAATTGTGGGTCCATCGCATTGCAGTGAAAGTGCTGCTTACATTAGAAGTTGCCACTACTCAGATGGTGCTAACCAATGAAGCTGTACATGGGGATTCAAAGGACCTGGCTTACCCCAGTAACAAGTGAGAAGAAATTTGTTTACCATGTCAGAAACACCCACCATCAAACATTGCCACAGTGGTCCTGTGTGGGTGCAGATTAAGATACAATGCAGTGCACCTCTTGTGGGAGAGTGTAGTTTTACATGATGTGCCAGCTTGTTCTGACTCATTAGTGCTGTGTTGTTAGTAGCTCATTGTCAATATACCAGATTTATATGCCCCCATGTGGTCAGAAGTAGTATTACTCCATGGAGTATCTTGAAGTCATAAAATCTGGTTTGGGGAGTATATTTTAAAATAGAGGTGTCTAAAACTCTTGGTGGTCAAGTGGATAGAAATTGTAAAGCCTTCCACCCTCAGTTTTCATCTTAAATTGTTAATCTTTTGATACTTCCACACTATTTATCTCATATAATTTCTATGTGCCAATCCAACAGCAAAAAGCACTTTGTCTATTAATGGATTAGAGGATTTGTGTTTCAAATCTCTTAATTCTTTATCTTTTCTTGGCACAAAATTTTCCAATATTAGAGATTACTCAGTTATAGCAGACTGCTAACACTAGAAAAATACATTAATTATCCAGTACAAAGGTTGTTCTGTAAATATTATAAATCATTTAGGAAGTTTTTTTTTTGTTTTTTTTTGGATGCACATATTTGAGTTGCAAATTTTGTTCTTTGTACGCCATAATCTGCACTTTGAGACTCAGTTCAGCCAGTGAGGATTTTACAGCTCTTTACATTTCTTTTGTTTGAACTGCTCAGATTTGTCTCAGATCATACAGTATAAACACATTACTGAATAATTCTCTCTCTGAGAGAAAATATTTGTTGATCAAGATAAGCTCCAAGGTTTTCAGAGGTGAGCATGTTTCAGACCTCTGTGCAGGTCTATGTGCTTAGCTGACTCTTGCTTCGGACAACAGATATTCCTTATGGATGATGGCCTAAGCCACCAAACATGGATGCATTGCTTCCTATGCTCATTAGGGCCAAGCCATAGGACTGCTGAGCCACAAATCTGCTGTGGCCACATCACTTTACCCAGTAATCAATCCCCCCCATATCCACACAAGATGCACACACACACATAACATTCACAGAAGCAGTGAACCAAAGTTTATGTACAGAGGGGCAAGCTGTGCAGAGTCCAGGCAGGGTGTTAGTTGGTAATCATTAACACAGACTCCCTGTTTGCTTTGTCTCTGTCCTGGTGAAGTCTGTTAGCCTTTATTTGTGCGTGCACATGAGCTGCCAACAGAACCAAGCTTTTCATTGTGCTTTAACAGCCCGTGCACTTTATTTACACTCTAGGTCTCTTGGTAGACGTAAAGATGCCCACATGCACAAACACATTTAGGATCTGTTCAAGCCCACAGTCACGTACAGTAGATATAAAAAGTGTGCACACCCCCGTTAAAGTGCCAGGTTTTTGTGATGTTGAAAACGAGACCACAAAAAAAATCCTTTCACAACTTCCCCACCTTTATTGAGGCCTGTAACCTGTACACTTCAACTGAAAAACTAATCTGTTGGAGGAAAGGTGACTCTAAAAAGGGCATGTGGTAGCCTAGCGGTTACAGAGGTGGGTGTGGAGGATGCAGGTTCAATCCCCCAGGTTAACAGAAGCAAGCTACTGTGGGCCTCTGTGCAAGGCCCTTAATTCACTGCTTCCCCAGGTGCTGTTCAGCATCTGCTCACTGCTCCAAGTGTAACTAGTGATGGGTTAAAAGCAGAGGATGAATTTCCCCAGTGTGGGACTAATAAGGGTTTCTAAAAAAGAAAATTTATATATCTATAAAGAATAAAAAACTACAATGTACAATAAGTTTTCACAGTTATAAACTAACACTTAGTTGCCTACACTTTTGATTTATTCCCAGCATTTAGCATGGCACATCTTGACTTGGCAATATTTGTCCATTCTTCCTTACAAAAGCACTCAGGATCTGTCAGATTGCATATCTGTGCAAACCCTTCTTCAGGTCACCCCACAGATTTTCTGTAGCTCTGGGCTCTGGCTGAGCCAGTTCAAAACTTCAGTTATTTTCTTTTAAGCCATTCATTCGTTATACAACCACATCAACAAACAAATTGAGGTCATTGTTGTCTTAAAATGTTAAGTTCTTCTTCGTCTTCTGCTTTCCAATAGGTTACTGAAGGTTTTGGGCCAAAAGTTATGGTATTTGGAATTGTTCATATATTTCTCTACCTTGACTAAAGCCCCAGCAGCAGCTGAAGAAAAACAACCCCAAAGCATGATTCTGCCCTTGCTATGCCTCACCATGGGTATGGTGTTCTTTTATTGGTGCAAAGTTTTTTGTTTGTTTGTTTTGTTTTGTTTTGTTTTTTAAGTGTGTCAGAAAAAGCTTTTGTTTTGCAACCAGAAAAATGGAGAACACTGATGATTGTTGTTGCATATAGTTCATAACCATTACTTATCAAATGTTCTTTCAGCTCCTTCATTGTTGCTGTAGGTCTCTTGGCGGCCTCCCTGGCCACTTTTCATCTTGTCTTTTGTGTGGACTTTCAGCTCTTTGCAATGTCACTTTTGTTGCCTATTTCTCCTATTTATTATTAGGGGTTAATCAGAATCCCTTAAATTGCGAGATTAGATTATTAGTTTATGGATGTGCATACATATACAATCAGCTTATTCCACTTTTTTTTTTCTTTTTTACTAATTGTGGGCTACATTTTTCACATCACAAAAACCTGGTCCTTTAATAGTAATGTGTAAATTTATACAAATTAATCTGGCCCAAAGTTGTGGCTTTATGTGGAAGTAGATCCACTTCACACGGCTCATATTTAATTCATTAACTAGACAAGCAGTACTACTGTATTTTACTATACATGAATTCTTGTGCTGCTGTTGTTACTGAAGAAAGATTACCCATAACAAAGGAGATTTTAACAATTTAATCACATTAACATACTTTTTTTTTTTTGCATGATTTGTGTTTCTTGGCAGATAAAAAATAGTTATAGTAGTATTTCCTTTTATAGGCAGCAATGAGACACAGCTACATCTCGTTCTTTCCTTACTGGGAGCATAAACTTTTACATTTTTGATGTAGCTTGTGTTATATTTATTCTTCCCTTTTATCTGCACATGCATTTTTATTCATTGTTTGGTTACACTCAGCCAGCTCAACCACTTTGTTACATTTTAGCATCTAGAGTAATTTGTTGGAAGCCAAAAATAGATCTTTTGACAACACTGACCACATTATAAAGCTTAGTTTTCTTGGTAACCAAGGCAATTATTGACATATGTACAGACAACACAGAAAAATGGTGAAATGAAATGAATCACCGAAGAACGAAACTCTGAGAGGCTTCATCTATTTGAATAACATGCAACTTGTTTTTCTGACTATTGCATGAATTGTGTTTATAAAAAAATTAGGAAATATTAAGATTCTGTTACTATGGTCTTGTGTCAGTATGATTTATTCTGAAGTTCTACAGCTGTTAACATCAGCTGCTCACGGCTTGAAACTAAATATGGCAGTAGACTTTGGTAGTCCCATGCCTCCATCTCATCTGGCAATGTTGACCAATCTTTGTCAGCTTGAGTGTAGACACAACAGCTTTTTAAAATTTTGCTGCTGCTCCTCTTTTGTCTTTGCATCTGCTGCCCCCTCCCTGGGAGAGTCGAGTGCCACATCTGCACAGGCTGAGTATCGAGGGCATGCTAGGCAGCTCCTCAAGGCAGAGCATTAGCATACACTTACTCTGGGAATGCCCTTGACTAGCTGTCTGCAGAAAGGGACGTGAGCAGCATGAAACCCACTATCCAGACCTGAAGAAAAATGGGAATAGAAGGATTGAGTCAATTGGGGGGTGGGGGGCTAACAAGAATGAGTGTGAAACAGCAGCTGTGATGGCTTTCAAATGGTAATCATATACAATAAGAGTACTTCATTAGTATTATTTATTAATTTAATTGATATTTTCTTGCCTCCATGGGGGCTTTGTCCCATCTTCTGTGATCTAATGCCTAGAAATGCAACCACAAACCAAGAATGAGTTGTAAATGATGTGTGGAAATGCCCATCTAATAGTACCACTGACTGATATTTGTTTTCATGGAGCAGGAAGTGTGAGTGTGAAGGGAAAATGTCAGAAAATAGTGAGCTGAGAGATGGAGGGGTTGTGTGCATTTTGCCTGACAGGAGAGGAGCAAGCGAGGGAGAGGTAGGGGGAGGGGGCTAGAGTAGGTGGGCGGGGAGAGAGGAGGCGAGTGTCACGGACAGTAAAAGAGAGAAGGAATAGCGAGCTGCTCGCTTGCTGGAGCTGCTGACTGGGTGTTCAAGTGTGTGATCGTGAGTGCTTCTCGAGCTGTTTTGTGAATAAAAGGGGACATTAGTTTTATAGCCACTGATTTATATATCTTTTTTATTTTGTATTTTTTCCCCTTTTTCCTTCTTTTCAAAGTGCAACATCAAGACTCCTCAGCAAAAGCAGAACTTGTCTGAACGCCTTCCTGGGATTGTGAAGAGGACCCAGGGAAGACAGCGTGCTGCCAGGTAAGAGATTTAAAAAAAAAAAAAAGACAACATTGGAGAATCACAGTGTACAGATGCTGATAGCGTGGTTATACAGTCAAATGGTGTGAAAGCTTTTGTTTGTGTTGTTGCTTTGGAAATAATGTTTGACATGCCTGCTTGAAATGGAGATCCTTGATGTGTGTGAGCATGACAGCAAACATGGCTCGCAGGACACTGTACTGTAATTGTGACTGGCGGAGTCAGGCTCATATATTAAAGGGAAGAGGAGGGAGACTTCTTTTCTTTTTCTTCTTTAGGACCTCATCTAGGATAACAAAGGATGTCCAAAAAATAAACACATTTAGCAGTAATCAATTACTAAAGAATGATGTAATGAAGAAAAAACACATTTTTATAATAGAAATGTAATAAGTTAGGTCAATTTTGTAGAAACTGGTGTTTTTGCAGATTGACTTGTTCTTTTGTCTCTAAATATTTAGTTGCAGAATAGTTAGTAGAGATCAAAGGTGACATTCTTGCACATAATCAGCTTTTCCTTGTGTGGTTTGTGTTACTTAGTTCTGAAATAATCATTTTCAAGTAATCCAACTGGTGTAGGTTTCCATTTCATTTGTGTTCTGGCTGCATGTGCCTCTACATCTGATATGATCTGTGGCATTAGTGACAGGCGGGGATAAGCAGAGCCCCACTGAGGGTTGGGCCGAGCTCCAGATCAACGGCTGCTCCTCAGGCTCAGGGTGGCAATGGTGGCAGCATTACAGTCAGAGGAGACAGTAATTGCCCTACAGAAAAGAGAACAGACATGCTGTATTTAGCAGTTGTATCTACTATGCATCGAGTATTGCAGCTTTCCATGCCAGGATCTGCTTTCTTTGTCATTTGATGAGAAGTTACAATAATCAAATCACTGTTCCGCCTTCCTTGCTGTTTGTCATTTCCCTCTTGTCTTCTCTTATCACTTTCCTTCTCTCATTCTCCTCATTATCTCAGATTGCGCTAAAATGAACTTGTCTATCTCTCTGACTTCTCATTAGGTACCCTTGAAAACATTGATGCACCTATGAATATTAATTTTTAGCTGCTGCCATTCAAAATGAATGCCCAAACTTAAGAAATAAACAAAGAAATATTTGAAAAAATTCAAACTTACAAAAAAAAAAACAAAACCCAAACACACAAGTTGAACCCCATGTGTGTTGTGTTCAAGCTGCCATACTGATGATATTTTCATATTGTAGAGGAATCATCAAGTTAGTGTCAAAGATTGGTCAGAAGCTGTTAGTTTCAGAGACAGTTTAAATTTAGATGATATTTGGGGTATAAGTGATCAAGTTATAGATGATCTTTGATTTAGCTCTCATCATTGCTAATCAGAAATTAACTAGGAAGAACATAGAGACAGTCTAATTTTCAGCAGAGGAAAGTGTTCGCTCTCTGGGTTGCAGATGTGACTCACTTAATATGCAAGGCTTGCAAAAATGGACTGAAATACATGACCAATACCACAGGTTGTCTACCATGAGTGAGAGTTGAAAGAAGTTCAGTGTCTAGCCGCTGAGGTCAGATATCCAGCTGCTGGCCACTACAACCTTTGCCATTGTTGTCAGACAATTTGTACGGCTCATAATTGCTGAGGATCAACAATTTGACTAATGATACAGTCATTCTATCACACCATTGTCACAGAGAAAGCTACACCTCTGATGTATAAAGGCTCAAAGCTAAAAGTTAAGAAGGCCTCTGTTTTAAGTCTCAGCTTTCATTGCTAAATAAGTAAAGCTGAACATTCATACCAGAATTAAGGATTTATTGATGCATTTGAGGCATCAGTGGCTCACACACATCATGAAAGATAGGCCACATGTAGTGTGTGATGCTTTAAATATATTTCTGATGCCTTTATACAATAAGAGGATTATTAACTAATCATTTTTAGATTGTTTTTCAACAATGCATTCATCATTTCATTTCATCTGGGCTTTTCCTTTTTTATTGAAGAACCTTACTAACACAAAAAATGTTTGTGCTTACTGTACTTATGTTGTTTGGATAGTTGTATAGTTGGCAGTCAGTAATCAGCATATTTTTGTAATTTAAACCTTTTACATATTTTTTACACGTAGTCTTGATATACAGTTTACTGTGCTTTCAAGCTGTGCACACAGTGAATAAATAGATATCAAAATCTGTGTTGCTTTATAATAATTCAAGACTAATTTCTGAATTGAATAAAAGTTTACAATTAAGAATTGATTTTTAAATCCAGTTGTGACCCCAAGAATACAAAGCAAATTGTGTGTTAAAGGACAATTCACAGCCCTATTTCCCATCCCTTTCTCACTATGTGTATGCTGAGCTACAGTAGACTGCTAAACAAAGACACACTAGAGGGCCCGAGCCTGAACAAAGACTCTCTATTCTTTGCAAAGTTTGTACTTTCAATTCCTCTCTCATTTAGAAACATGAAAGAGGTGAGGGCTGCTTGATTGTGGGGCTTCTGATAGCCCCTCTCTGTCTTACGCAAGCAAACCGATATGCAGCTCCAACCTTTTCAGACACAAAACCAATTCAGTTGGATTTCAGCTCCATTTTGACTTCATTTTCCTACCACCCTCCAAGTCATTTCTTCTTTTATAAGGTAGACTTACATTCACACTGCTTTTGTGGCTCATATGAAACGTCAGGTGTATGTCCAGTCCCTTTATTGTGAGAGTAATATACACACAGAGCTGTAGGTTTTTCTTATGTCAGCTTTGTGCCGTCTTCAGTATGTGGGTCAGATATAGAAAATATTACTGACCTTCACACAACCTTGCAGTGGATGTTTAGTGTGTTGTTAAAAGGTGGCTGCATTTGAGAGCAGTGATACGTTTCATCAATTTCATACGTAATCAAAAATAAAGGAGTGAAGAAACATGGAAACCAGGTGTATTTTGAAAAAAAAAAGTATTTATAAATGGGATGTAGCTCCTGTACGTGGGTGTTTGTGTTCTGAGTGGATAACCCCATCCTGGGCGTTACAGCCTTCCTGCCCAGAGCAGCAGACAGCTCCTCTCGGTCCACTAGATGCAGTCCTCCCTCTGTGACTGTGTCCACGCTGATTGGCTGGTTTTCCTACTCTGGGAAAAGACAGGATAGAAGGATGGATTGGCGTTAGCCCCTCATGAGCAGGGATCAGCAGTTCCTTTCACACAACTTCCCACCAGATACACGTTCCCAATGTGTCAGTCAGAATGTTGAATTACAGGCGTGGAGCAGAATGTAGAAATATTGGGACAACATTTGATTAATGGTTTGATTAATCGTCTCTCATTTTTTTTGTGTCACATGATGAACTGGCTATCTGAGACATCTTTTCAAACCAATGACTACTGAGTTTTGTTTTGTTTTGTTTTTTTAATGACAAGCAAAATTCAATCAAACAGTCCCGTCTTGTATCCATGTACTTGTTATAGTCAGGATTTCACCACCAGTCCCGCCATCGCCCTATGCTTTTGAGGACGAGAATGTGACATGTGACAGCTCAGAGGCAAACAGGGCTTGGAGCTTCCTGCCTGCTGAGACTTTGGCTTGTTTCCTGCTTTCAGACAGTCCCAGCTAAGATGTGGTTCAAGCTGCTCCACCCAGCCTCCCAGAGAGAAGGCAAAATTCTTGTTTTATGTTCGTTAAAAGAACTTCAGTGGTCGGGCCACACAGTTCTCATTCAGTACCATGGACAGCGCCCCTCTGCAGCAGAGGGGAGGTGCTGACAAAGACAAGGAAATTTCAGAACCACGTTTAGTGGAGAGCTCCACTTGCTACCATACCGTAGTTGCCGTAGAAACTGATCTACAGGGATGACTGCAACAATAATGAAGTTAGATGATTGTGGAAGATATAGTGCTTTTATTCATTCGGAGATTAGATGATATACTCTGGGGAATTACACATTTCACACATTTGGTTACAGAATAAGCAATGTTTGAGGAACAGACTCAGCAATGCTGGATCATTTCTGTTAACAGTGAGCATTGATTGTGACTTTAGTCTTTGGAAATAGTGTTTGGTACGTACAAACTTGATTCTTTGCATTTATCTCACAGAGTATTACATATTAATTATCATACTGTCAAGAATTTCCTTCATTCATTGTCCTTTGCTTTGTATCATTACAACATTTAGATTTTCCGTAAACCAAAACGTAGAAAAGCTGCAATGCAGCCTCAAACTGTGCTCACAAAAATAGATGTTCCATCTTGTAATGGTACGCTTGAATCAATGCAACAAGGACCATATTACTGCTGTAGGGTTGCTTTTCAAGGCTGTTTGGTTTCGTTTTGGTTCAATTGATCGACGAAACTCTAAAGTACAGTATGACTTAGCCAGGTTTTCAACAACTGTATCCACCTCAACCTCTAGTCTTTTATTTATTTATTTTTCTTGCCCTTGGTAATCCTTGCTCGATCATCACCCTTTGTCCACACTTGTACTTTCCTGTATAGGCTTGTCACTTAATGGGAAATAGTGCTGTCAACAGAATATAGTTGACTGTTATTCAGATAACTGTGAGCGAAAATGTTCTTTTCTGAATTATTTTATTACATTGTACATACATGGAAATTTAGTGATAATTTAATCATTCACAAATATAGCAATGAGCTGAATTAGCTATTTTACATGTTTTATTAGATTAGCCATATTAGGACCTCTGTCCATCACCTTTTTGCTGTAAATTCAACAAATTGCCTCATCCATGTTATTAGGCTCTCCATTTTTCTAGCTATGAAACAGAATGTGCTCACACCAGTATTGTGGTGTTTGGCTTTGCAACTAAATTTAAAATGCTAATGTCAGTGGAAGGTCATTGAAATGCAGCCACTTGAATGTTAATTTTCCAGCCAGGTGCCATCAAACTACAAAAAAAGAGAGAGAAGGGTAAAATGACATGTTGGCCTTAAACGATGCTGAAATAGTGAATAGTTTAACCCAACTTTTTATTCTAGGGTGGTTGGAAGCAATTGAAAGGCTGGGTCAAAAATGATGTCTGTGTATTGAAAAAAAAGATTACTATGATGTGATTGTGACGCACCTTGGGGACAAAAATACAGGTTCTTTATGGCTATATATGTAGATATAACTACAAATATGATCATATATGTGGTTATATGAATTGATAGTGTCAAAAGTGATTAAAAACTATAAAACTATCACCTCTATGAGGGTGCAGTACTTAAATTGCCACAATAAATAAATAATATCAAACGTTATATTTTGATTTATTTTTGACGCATGGTCATGCAAACATGCATGAATTACTCTTGCTGATATTATAACATTTTGAATAAAGCTGTTGTTGCATGTTTTATACAGAGGTTGTAGTCACTTGGTCTTGTATTAATTGCATCTGTTTTACATCCTCTGTGTGATAAAACAGCATGGTAAAAAGGAAATTAGAAATAAAAAATGTTTGATGAAAGCTTGTGTTTGTTGTCTCTGTGTTTGATGAAAGCGTTGTCACTTTAACACTTGTTACCGACTTTTCAGGAACTGTTGAACTCATAGTTGCAATGATATGTGGGAAAAGATAGATATTAGAAGCCACGTCTCATACGTTTAGCCCCATGCTGTGACAAGAAAAAGAATATGAACCCTTTGAGATGTACTGGTTTTCTGCAGTGATTTGCTATAAAATGTGATCTGATCTTCAACTAAAGTCTCAGTCTCAGCTGCAAACACTCTATGAACAATTTTTGGACCATTTCCTATCACCTCGTTAAGTCAGCTTTTTAAGAATTCAGCGGTCACAGCCCCATTCCTAAGTTTGTGGCCAGGTTGATGGTTGGGGGGGCATACAAGAGCCGCATGCACCAGTTTCCCGGTCTTCTCTGCCGGTCGGCCTGCCGCAGCCCAACAAAGCAGCAGCTATAACTGCTAGAACTTCGTCTTCTTACAGCAGCTGCAGCTGGAGAAGGTGAAGCTGGGGTCTTGATTCGTTGTAATCTGCAAGATGACAATCACCTTGCAGATTACAAAGGTTTCCACAAATATTCCAGCAGATGAGGCGATCAGGACACAGATTTTTGGAGATATTGGACAGTTGCCACTTATGTAGCCCAACAAAATCTGCCAAAAGCCATAGGATCTTCCGACCAATGTGTCCCACGTGGCCATGGCTTAGGCACTGAGATGATCAACAACTCTACTACATTAGTTTGGATTTCCTAGGACTGGGAAAATGGTGAAACGAAAGTTGAATTTGTGTGGGTAGAATACTCCTCACTTTTTATTGTTAGTTGAAGTCAACGGTGTCAAGCTTGACCAACTAACGCCAAAGGTTAAGTTGCATCTTCGTCTAGCTCAATGCATATTTAAATTTCTATATTCAATAAAGAAACAAGAAATTCTAGTTGTGTATTATCAGCTTAAGAGCACTTTATTTGTCTATTATTGAGAGTTAGATGACGATCAAATCACATTTTGTGACAAAATAATAACAAAAACCAGGAAATTCCAAAGGGTTCACATACTTTTTCTTGGTACTCTACATTTGAAACCATGCAAACACAGACTCAACAAACTGTTGATTTTGTGCCCTGGTGCACATCGTCAACCAACAGGGTGTTGTACAAGACAAGCTGCACAAGTCTTGCCCTCTGGCTTCTGTTATCACCAGTGGACAGCAATCACCCGTCGCTCCTCTTTCCCTCTCTCTTTACCGAACACTCATGCACACATCTCCTAATTGAGAGCGCTAATAACTACCCAGATTCATTTGTATATGTGTTCATTAGCATAATTAAATAGGCATGAGTTAAGCGTTTTCCGCTGGTGAGTTAATAGCACTGTCTGGGTGTACGTGCACGTGTTTGTATGGTGCAAGGCTGCCATGACATCCTTCTGCTTAATTCTTCCTTTTGCTGATATTCATGGCATAAATGATGTCTAATCCTGTTTGGTTCTTCTTTTGTATGTGTTTGTGTTTGCAGGATGTGTGTTGAACTGATTTAGAGAAAGGCATGGGAATGAACATATAAGATTCATGTTAGACAGCACTCAAACTGCAGTAAAACAAGGCTAATGAAATATGAGGGATCTGGTCATGCGGTTTTAGTTTCTGATGTCAGGGGCTGCCCAGTCCCACTTATGTCCATGTTCTGTCCACGATGTCTTTGCTGTGGCTGCAAATACTTTTACGGGAGCCTTGATGGCAGGGAGATTTGCACATGAATGGATGCATTCATGTGAGTTGGGATTAAAGTGAAAAAAGTGAGAAAGTAAAAAAGTGGCTGTGGCGATAGAGGAATGATGTCATTTCCATTTCAGTATGGTCCTGCTGTCGGGCTTGTCACTGCGCTGTCAACCAATATGCTGTCGGTAGCAAATTTGATCGGAGGGGAATATGCCAAACTTTTTATCACAAGGTCTTTGACTGCACAGAAAGCTGCATATTCACCCTCTCTATGTACAGAGAGGGAAGAGGACAAAGCTGACAGCAACAAGAAAGTAGCATTTTACAGCACTCAGTGCACAGGTTACTGAAAGGTAGAAGGAAACTGGAGAGGAGCGCACCACAGTGTATTTAATTGTTGCATAGCAACAACTCACTGCTTTTCAGCAGATATAGCGCCAAGCAAAGGCTTATTTTATGTTTTCACAGAATGTTAAATAAGGGTAATGGAAATGTGAAGTATGCATCTATTTTCTGTGTTATCACTGCTTCTCATTTGTATCTTCTTAAAAAAAAAAAAAAACTATTATGCTCAACATCTACAGCCTGGATGAAGTGTAATGTTTTAAGGGCTTGCCATTAGACTCCACAGACCAAATGAACAGCTATGATTCAGCCTGGAAAAGCACAAATATGTACCATCTTCAAAATTACTGTGTAACTGACATTCAGCAGTCAGCAATCCAATGAGTCCGACTTGACTCCTGACTGACTCATCTGATTGGCGGCAGGATGTCATTGTGAACTGCTGTGCATGTATTGACACAGAGCAATGTGGATTGGACAAAATAACTCTGGTATAAAAGTGACACAGTGCAAATATGTCTAATATAGACTTGTACTGAACCGCTGAGAATTACAAGGTTTGGATTGTTTTAGGAGTAAATTGGCTTACCTGTGCCTCTAATTCTGAGTATCTGTCAGCTTAGCTCAGACTTCCTCTCAGATTCTCCAAAACAAAGGGTGCAAGCACTGTCTACTGCAGATAAGATGCCAAATTCTTGTATTTTCCTCAACCTCACTTAAAAAGAAGGAAAAGAGAATCCCTTTAGGTAAAAGTTTTTATACAAATACATAAAGAAATGATGCCACACTCGGTCAAACTCAGCTGCTCTAAGCAGTCTAGCCTCATACTTCCTCAAAGGCTCCCTCGTCTCATGTGTGATCTAACTTGGGGGTGAAGACTTATCTTTAGTCTTCTGTTGGCTTGTCTTGATTAAATCTATGACTTCCCCCCCTGAAAATAACCAGACACAGTTTTCATCTTTATGTTCACGATGGTTTCATCTGCCTTTTTTTTCTGTGGAGTTGCTGGTGCCACAAACCATGTGGAACCTTCAAGTCTGTCCTAATTTTCAGGAATCAAAAGGATCTACCATGTCAAGGGCTGTGTCACAGAAAGGAAAAAGGCAGGACGATATCAACAGATCAGACATTTCCCCCCCAACTTCGTCCTTTAATGCATCAACGTGCCCTGAAGCAGAGCAGGCTGCCGTGAATGGAGGGTGATCACTGATCTCAGATCTCCGCTTGGAACTACATTATTTATTTTTTTCTCTGTCAGCTACCGTATTGAGGCGACTCACTATGGAAAAACTGATCCCATTACAGATGTGACTCTCATGGCTAGCAGTTGCACACATGAATACAAAATTGCACATTTAGATGCTAAAGCCATGTGCAAAATTTGGATTCCGAGGAATGAAAAAGTGGGAACGTACACTTGAAGCTTTCATGCTTCTTCCTTTTATGTGGAGACAATTACAGAGGGGCAAGTGGGTGGTGCAAAAGTCTTACTGACATTGTGTTGTTTGTTTGATGAAGACTTGCACTGTATCCAGGTACTTGCAATCAGTGCCTTTGGATTTCTTCCTGAGAAGCAAGCCCTCCCCACACCCCAAAATGAAGACCCTCTGTTTTGAATGCATTTCTTTGAAGTGAGAATAGAAATGTTTAGCTTCTCCAAGAATACTAGTCGTGCTTTTTCCGTCTCTTTATCTCCACCTGATTTCACATCACCTGCTCTCAGATTAGTGAAGCTTGTTTGTGTGCACATGGAGGGGGCGATACAGCAATGTTCGGGGACACTGTCATTAATCACAGCAAGTTCAGCTCATGTATTTTTCATTCGCCGTCACCTTCACCTGCTGCCAAGAGTCGTGATTGGATTCTGGGGAGAAACGCATTGCTCCAGAAAATTTGAAGCCAAATAAACTAAATCTGCACTTCTGCATTTGAGTCAATTGCCTGAGATCACCTATGTGTGAAGAATAATGACATATCATATTTAACAGCTTATTTCCAGTCTGCTTTCTTGAGGTGGAGGGTTAATATCACAGAAACTGTCAAAAGTTTTAAAAGTCTGAAAAAAAATAGAAAAAAATAACTTGTGTATATTTTAAATTGGTACACCACTTCTGTCTCTCTCTTTGTGCCATAAACCAGTATGAACCTTTCTGGCTCTTGATATGATACAACCCCTAGAGAAACAAATAACCTAAAATGTACAGTGAGAGCGTAATTTAAGCAGAAAGTTAGCTTTGTGGTCACAGTCTTGAGCACTAAAATATCTCCAGGGAGTAAATGAGTGGCAGCGACACGTTGTTTTACTACTTTTAGAGGGTAAAACACACAAACATGTTTTTACAGCCTGCAGCTGCAGACTACTAATTAGCATTTTGTGGTATTTTACATTTGGTTTCATCATCCCACAGCACCTTTCACGTTCAGTTCGAATGCACTGATTGCTTTGAGTTTTTTTAAGCAGTGACTTTATTTTCATACATGTACCACTCAGACTTTCATTTAGTGCAGAAACAACAGTTAAAACAAACATATGTCCATCACACATCTGTTTTCCATCTGTCTTTGGAGCATTTGAGTCAGTAAAGTTACACTGAGCAGTTATCAGAATAGAAAACATAAAAATAGCTAAACAATCCTTCTGAAGAGTTGGTTTGAAAGCTTTTTTTTTTCTTAATTATTATATTTGTTGCTCTGGATGACGACATATTACCAGGAACTGATTCACCCAAAATGATTAATCTAAAAATCAACAAATGGGTGAAGCAAACAACCAAAGTAGTTTACAAATTTTCCCTGATGAGGTCCATTAAATTTATGTTCAGTACTTCCGAACTTCCAAATCTCTCTGACTAGATCCCAATGTTCTACTCCAACATTATTTTATTTGGTGAATAAAGAGCTAAGGTATTTATTGTATCATTATAGGGAAATGGTTATTATGTTCTGTGTGTAAAAGGTGTCAGTCCAGCCAACGAAAACTGCCACAAGCAATTTCAAAGTGATTGCAAAACAAATTTTAGGGCTATAATTACAAGCACGCAAACACTGAAAATATGAAATGGACAAAAATTAATACAACAGATCGTGACATGAAAACAACGGAGGTCAGTGTGTACGAAACCTCCGTAATTGGAAACGAAATGCAACATCAGTCACATTTTTCATTCCACATCTTCCCTGACTGGACAGGAGCTGGAAATTGTTCCCGGAGCTGAAGGTTTAAGAGCTTTTAGTGAGCTGAATTACACCCTGTAGGCACTCCTCGTCCCGAACGCACCAGTCAAATCTGTGACACCGTCTAACCTCAGGCTCTCCTCTCCTCTCACTTCCCCCAGTCCCCATCCTCTCCTATTCTCCTCTTCTGTCCATCAATCAGTCCAGCTTGCGTCACGCTTTAGTAAGCTTGACTGGCACTGAGGAGAGAACCTGATTTTTACAGCGTGATGTGTGGCGCTCGCCGGCTTATATGCATATAAATCCACACGTTTCTGTCTCTTTCATCCGTTTCTACAAGACAAAATTCTCCAAGCAAACGCAACATCTAAGAGTCAATGCTACATAAGAGCTGCTCTGCTGTTTTCAGATATTTATCTCCTCCTAATCACTGGGTTTTATCTGCTCTTGTGCCATTATGAGGACAGTCCTTGAGCTTGTCAAGGACGTTCTTTGTCCAGGTCATTTAGCTTTTACACTTTTTCTATTCTTAGTGGTGAATTCTTTTTTTTGTTTGTTTTTTGTTTGTTTTTTTCTACCCTGGTCAAGTGGATGATTTATAAACCCTATATTTGTCCTGACATATCAGTTAAAAATAAAAGGAGATTTCCGTTAGTTTCGTTTTAGCCAGCACTAACAGTATATGGGGATTTTTTTAGATAACTACGCTATTTTTTTTCTTTTTCAGTTTTATTGGCTGTCAGAAATCTGCTAATGATGAGTTAACGTCATAGTTCCAGACACAGAATTCCCTATGTAGCAAAGTATTGACCATATATTATTGTTTGTTTGTTTGTTTGTTTGTTTGTTTGTTTTTGTTTTTGTTTTGTGTTTTTCATGTTATGATGTGAACGTCAAACATTTTCAACCTGAATCTGTTTCATTTCTCATTATTGCATTGTGGGGTGCATTAATGATCTTAAATATCCCAGTATGAGAAACAGGGACTCTGATTGGTACACATGTTATAAAAACAGTCTGTGATTGGTAGACAGTTTTGGTGCAAAGCGTCATGAGTGGCTCGGAAACTGCTGACAGCAACAGCAGTTTAAATAAGTGAAAGTACCTCATTTGTTTTCACTTGCCTACTTAAATGTGACCAGTATTGTTGACGTATGTTAATACTCACCTAGCACCCCATTATTGATTCCTGCACTGATCCTTCCTAAGTAGGACAGTATATGCATCACAAAACATCCAGAAAATATCCTATCACATCTCTACTCATTATTACACCACTCACGCAGCATCAGAGCTACATCCTCTTTTGTGTCACCGTGATGAGTGGTGACAGTGCTCGGAGTCATGTCTTTTGTTATTTGTGCTGGCATATTGTGGTTTGTTGTGTTTACTACGGTGAGTTGATGGCTTGTTTGCAGCCCAAAAAGCAGCTCTGTAAAGGTATTCAGGATCCAGGGTTCAGGGTCAACCCAACTTCCTTCCCCACTCCTCATGGTACACCATCAAACTGCCACAAGTCAACGATCTGGACAGTCACAGTCCCTCTAATCATTAGCATCCCGTTGTGAGTTTTCTGTCTCTGCATGCTGCTGATTGATGACAAGGCGGTAATGGATGGCTGTGTGCATAATTAATATTTAAAAACTAAAATGTTAATTAAACTATTGTGGAAATCCAAGCTAGATTATTTTTAGACATGGTCTATTAATTTTAATTTACTAGCCAGGAATGTTTTGAGAGAGTAATGAGCATGATGGCCATCCACATTTAGAAAATAGTGTAAATTAGAGCTTTAATTGGCTTTAATCACGTCTCAAGTCAAATGTGTGAAGAAATCAGGAATAGAAATGAGTAGTTGTGACTGAGAAGACATATGAGAGGAACCACACAAACTTTTCACTCTTTAAAGTGGTCATATTATGCTCATTTTCAATCTTTTTTTTGTTAATTTCTCCAGTCTAACCTTTCTTTAGAGAAGCTTTGCACCCTAGAGTTTCTAAGATCAGACCATGGGCAAAAGACTAGAGTGAGAAACAAGGATTTGTAGTCCAACTCTGGAGTTGTGAGAGATAGTCACAAATAAAAATTCCACACTGAAAGAAAAATAAATTGTGTGTAATCTCTCCCATTCTGTGTTTGCAGCTGTCTGTTTTCTTTAATTTGAGCAAAATCTGCTCAGTTGGAAGCAGGTTTTTTTCCCCCCTTGTTTTTGTATATTAAAAAGGAAAAAAAACATGTGGCACACATTTTTTTCAATATTACAAAGGGTACTCTAATATGAATCTGTTTAAAAATCTGTCCTGCTGTATGTTTGTGCTGGAGCAGCTGTTACACCCTGTCACATCCCAAATGTCCTAGACAGACATCACTTGATACAGCGCAGCAGAAAAGAATGATCAGAAAATGTCTGACAAGCTGTTACTTGAACCAAGCAGCAGATCCCACGATGCAGATGGATAGCATTCAATAAGCACTCAGGTTGTTAAAATGTTTTTTTTTTCTCACTCTGACAGTACTTTCATTGATGTACAAATTTTGAAAAGTGTACACCAGACGAATGTCTCTAAAGAGCACCGGCACAAGCACACCAAAAAAGCAAAATGTAGATAGTTGCCTCAAAATCTGCTCAATAGTAAAAATGGATCATGTCACATCTTTATTTTAAGGCAACTGAATTTTCTCACTAATTCCCAATGTTCTAGGATGTGTAAGGGATGGCTTAACACCATGCGCCATCCTTGGTTTCCATGACGACCGTGATCCCTGTATGATAATCGGATTCCCACCATAGCTGTGAAAACACTCATTCCTGCCCGATCCGAGCAAATTATAACATGAAAACTGCAGCGAGGAGTTTGACTGTGTGATGATAAACATTCGTGTGAAGAAATGCTTTGTATCTGAGCCAGGCGGCAGGGTTACACCTCAGTGCATCTATTCATAACCACAGCATCAAGGTAGACCAGAAAAGAGGAGCTAAGCCATTACTAAACAGGAATGATAGAGGAGGCATTATCAGCAGTGGCTGAACAATCCATTTAGTTTCTTTCACATGTGCACTTTGATATTAGAGGAATAAGAGCATTAAGGGTAAAAGGAACATATTTTTAACTCATCCTCCTTTCTCTTGTAGAGGGTGAGGGATATGAAGCAGCTGAACTATATTTGTTGTGTGGTTCAGTGTGTATATCATGCTTTTCTATTCAGTTCTTCATTTTCTTTAACAGCTCCTGGTTTTCTTTTTAAGAAGGTAAAAATTCAGCTGAATTTAAAGTCTCAGAAATGCAGTGAACAGTTATGGCAGTTAGGTTGAAGCAGAACAGGCTTCAGCTCTGACTGTCATTAGATTAGAGTTCACTTTGGAGCCTCACATCTTTATACAAAGCTGTGGTCAGATGCTGAAGAGTGCACCAAAATTTACTGGGAGGAGAACTTTGTCTTAGAAATCTCAGTAGACAATGCCTCACCTAATTATGCCTGTCCAGGTTTGGGACAATAACCTTCCCATTGCAGAGACTCTAGATAATTGACCATGACATCTGCAGATGGGCACTAATAGGAAACACTAAAACCACGATTGGGTCTGTTTGTTTAACTGCTTTTAACTTGATAGTCACACAGGCAAGACAAAGAGATTGGGAAAGATGCAACAAGCTAAAAATTACACTTTTTCACCTTGTTTGCATTGTTTTTGTTTGTCCATATAATACTAAATGACTCTGCAGTAGACAACATACTTGCAAGTGTGCAGTTCTGCCAGGCTGGTGGCAGATTCCGAATATAAATTACTGCCAGTACAGGCTTAAATATTATATGAAACAATTGCATTTTTCTGTTCTCCTCAAATTATCCCACACCTGCACACCGTTTCTTTGTTTGTCCAAAAGCACAGCCTCGTTTGTAATGCTCCTGAAAGCCTTCCAACACTGGCAACTTTGAGAAGGTCTGAACAGGCTGCAACTTTTTCATATCTGTAACTTTATCATTCGCTGTCACACACAGCACAAATTAGGACTTAGTGAGCCACATAATGAGCAGAAAAGCTTATTTTGAATAATTACAAGTCTAACTAATGACAACATCAGGTAGTGGAAACATCAACAAAAAAGAAGCTCAGTTTTACCAAATCTGAAACTGACACACTTCGGAGAGAAATAAATGTTTTTTTTCTGATGGGTCTTTGAGATGGGGGTGGAGGGGGTTCACTCACAGGCTTTAAGTAGAAGAAGAAAACAAAAAAAAAACAGTGGTGCTGGAGTAAAGTCCTCCAACAGCACCAGAACAGCAATCCTGATGCATCATTACACACGACTGCAGCTAGTTACAGCATCCAAAAATGAACTGTAATATGATAATAATGATGATGATAATAACATCCGGCTGCTGGTCTGGCTGGTTGTTTTGTTTGTGGTTCAGTTCAGGCGCTGATGGGAGTTGCTTCCAACTAGACTTGACAGATATAAAGGCACCCTTAAACCTCTTTTTCAGGAGAAATGTGGTTGGAAAAGCTGCATAAAAAAAACATCATGACTGTAAATACAATGCACATATTGTAAACATGGCAAGATTACAAAAAAGAAAATAACTCAGCAGGAGACATCCACTGTGGTTTAATGGTGTCATTTATTTCCAGTCCCCAAATTTTGTTTTGTCAGTTTTTATTTTTGTCTTCCATTATAGCTAAGAGAGCAAAGGGCTGACTGCATTAATTCTTTCCACCGGCGCAGTCTCTGCCTTTCACATTTAT
Source organism: Zenarchopterus dispar (assembly GCA_028564865.1). NCBI lineage: Eukaryota > Metazoa > Chordata > Actinopteri > Beloniformes > Zenarchopteridae > Zenarchopterus > Zenarchopterus dispar. The sequence goes on from JAOWBL010000016.1 coordinate 9,284,297, forward strand.
CTCCAGCTCAGCGCATGACAACTATAGATCCTCTCTCCTTTGCACAAGACAAATGACCTTATTACCACAGAGGACCATTCAAAATAGGATCATGTCAGGCATGGCAAAACGCTTTTGAGAAAATACAGACCTGCTCTGTGAGCTGTGCGCTGTTTCTCAGGGAAACCATCAAGAGCACATTTTACCGACCAAACGAGTTTTAGAGCCTGTTTGGGCTTTCAACTCGGATCAAGAGGCTAATCCAGAACCACGAGTGGACGAGACAGCAGGGTCTGTTTTTTTCCATAATTGAATACCATCCCGACGTTTGTAAAAGAGCTCCTTCCACAGAGGCTGCTTTTGTCGCTGAGGACACATTTGTTTTACTATAATGAAGTTTTTCTGTGTAGTGACAGAGATACTCCTGGAGGGCTAGTACTCCTCCTCTGTTTTACAGAGTGTTTGTGTGCAGGTTTGAGTGTGTTTGTAGCCCCCCCCCCCCCCCCCCCCCCTCCCATGTTGTTATAGCACTAAAGGGGCAGAAAAGATGGGCCAGGCACAGAATGTTCTCCCTTGTGGGAAATTAGCGTCCGCATGCATAATTGCAGGATAAGATAGGATGGCCAGGATTCATTTTCCTCAGCTGTGTACATAAAGCCTTCCAGATTATCTACAGATCACCATGAAACTTGATAAATAATTCATGCTTGCAGCTGTTTGTGAAACAGTGTGAAGATCCTAACGCTTTGATACCAGTTAAAGTCGCCCTGTTCTCAAGTTTTCCAGACTTGTATGAGAAGTGTTGATCCATTATTTAGATTTGGACATATCTTTGAAATTATTTATGACAAGCTAGCCCACTGGTCGTTTGTGTCTGATGACAAACCACCAAAAATGATAATGGGAAACACTAATAGCATTACAGCCAGTGAACCACAGCATATTTCTTGTTTTGGTACAATTGCATGGTGCTTTATTTGATTTGCACATATCTATTTCAAAAGAAAACTGGTGGAGTTTTTTTCTAGGAATTTTTTCACATTTTAAACTAAATTAAATGTTTATTGTGTTACTGACAAACCCTGAAACCTCCCAGCTTTAACCTGTAGAGTTAAGAGTAAAAATGTACAACACAGGTTGTATTACATTTTCAGACACTGCTGAATATATGAATATTAATCAGATTTTTACATTAACGCATATAAAAATATCCGTTTCACACGTGCTTTGTTTTAGAGGACTACCTGCCAGAAAGGTTTGGAAAACCTGGCATGGATTACTGAAGTTTATATTTAAAACTTGGCAAATGTTCCTCACAAGGATTTGTATGGTTTATCCAGCCAGCACGAGCGTTCTTGGCATCATCCTGCAAACACGTCTGATGGAAAAGTAGCACGCTCGAACAAAAATAAAGTCATTTCTGACTCCCAACACATCCCTCAACTCTGAAGCACTGAAATGGATAAAAACATGAAGTCTTTCGCCAGTGCTGCCTCAAGATCTCCAGAGGAGCTCTAGATGCTTTCATCCCCATCCTTGCACCGCCTCCAGCTGGAATGTGGCGACACCAAGGATGCGGTGCTTAAAAAAATAAAAGGAAGAGCCTCCGGGTCTAAACGTCCTCTGAGTGTTTGATCCCACAGGTTTAGCCTAACTGGACTTTTTCCCCTCTGAGTGACTCGCCAGATCATTCATCTTGGCTTTTGCCCCTCAGGTGAGCCGCATCTCTCCCACAATGTTTATGCAGGTTGTCAACATCTGACAGTGGACGAAATAGGGCTGGCAGCTGGTTTCCCTTTGCCTGATCAGTGTGGACTGTTGGCCCACAGCTGAAGGTCAGAAAATGGCAGATGTACACACACACACACA
>JAOWBL010000016.1:9286244-9310712 GCA_028564865.1 Zenarchopterus dispar
TATATATATATATATATGTGTGTGTGTGTGTGTGTGTGTGTGTGTGTGTGTGTGTGTGTGTGTGTGTGTGTGTGTGTATATATGTGTATAGATAGATAGATAGATAGATAGATAGATAGATATTTATCTCTCTCTCTATATATATATAAAGAGAGAGAGAGAGGGAGAGATATCTATATATATAGATATATATCTATAGATATATATGTATATCTATATATAGATAGATAGATAGATCTATATATATAGATATATATATATATAGATATATATGTACACATGTATAAAATCTTCTTTTAAGGCTGGTCGGGACTTCAGCTTCACCAGATGGGTTGATGGGATGTTTAGTTTAGTTGAGATTGAGTGAAGGGTGCACACCCATGATGCTGGGAAGCATTTGTAATTGAAAAATGTGTTTTACAGCTTTGAAACATTTATGACTGAGATAAGCTACTCTGAAAATATGAAATAAAACAGGTCAGCTGTGATAAAACCTCAAACTGTAAAAAAAAAAAAAGTGGTCAATCAGAAATTCAAGACTTATATTCATTTAAATGATGTGCCTTGCAGGATTGCGTTTCTAGACTTCTTTATACAATATTAAAATATAAAAAGTTTCACTAATGTTAAATCAATAGTATTCGTTTATTTAAAAAAAATTGTCTCATATATCAAATAACTTCCAAAGTCTCACTATTTGATTAAAGACTAAATCTTATGAGATACGTTAAAAGAGGAATGGTTCTATATTTTTTCTGTTTTGGTGCTCCAAATGTGTTTTCTGAGAGATGATAAAAAAGAGGAAAAGTGGACAACTGAGCAAGATTATTAAAGAAGAGTAAATGCCTCTGCTAGATTGCATTTACTAGTTAATTTCTACTCTGAGCAAATTCATTTTCAAACCTCAGACATTGATCAATTCAGTCATATATTATGTTGGTGTAATGTGATCAGTTCTGGTTATCTTTGTAATAATTCCTCCTGGACCATCTGTGGCTGTTTGAAGGTCATTTTCGGAAAGTCAGAGTCGAATTGTTGTAGATGAAGAGAATATACAGTATAATCAAAGGCTAAATGAGAAAACCTGGACAAGTTTGAACGGTGTTTTAAGTGCAAGACCCGTTACCATTTAGAACATTAAACAAACTAAAACTGACAGTTAATTTGTTTCTTTCTTTCCATCCAGTCAGTCTCACATTGATTAAGGACTCATTCAGTCTCTGATTTGGTCTTGTGCACCTCTCATTTAGCCTCGTGCGTAAATACACCACTCTTGATTGGTTTTCATCCCACTTTTGTCCATTTTGGTGCTTTATACTCCTGGGTGGCTCCAGGAGGAGGTATTTTGGGCATGTCTAACTGGGAGGAGACCCAGAAACACGCTAGAGGGATTATATCACACATCTGGCCAGGGACCAAAGAATACCATAGTAAACTATTGACATTAAGAGTTTGTTGTCGTCACCATGGCATATTCACAAATACACCTAAAGTGTATAACCTATCTGAAAGCATCACTTTCCCACTTCTGTCCAAATTCCCTGTGAAGCCAGGCCATTTAAATGTATTCAAATCTCAAGTTGAAGATAAAATATTAGGTTAACAAATGCAATGGTATGAAAACAATTTTACTTCAAACATCTGTGGTAAACAAAACTTTTTTTAAAGGGAGAAAAATGAAGCTGAATTAAATAAAGAACAACTAGCTTTCAGAGTAATAATAACCAAAAAAAGAATAACAAAAAAAATCCACCTTTACAGACAATGAAAGACAAATAGTGAAAAGTGATCAATTAATACAATTATGCACATTTGAAAAGGAGTGAGAAGTATAAACTTACCCCCCACCCTCCCCTTTTTTTTTGTAAAAGGTAATTTGAATTATATCGTCTGCAACATAACTGGAATAAAAGTGAATACTAACAGAAAAAAAAATTTTTTCAGTGTCTTGTGAATTTTAAAAACACATGTTGCCCCTGCTTCTTTTCTAAACAAGTAAGAAACCTCAATATGGAGAAATAAATCTAAATCTTGATTGAATTCCAAGGTTGGCTGGGAAACCTCAGAAATATGCACAGACTGAGAAATCATCTTCCCATCTTCTCCATCAAGAGTCAGAGAGAAATCAGAGAGGAGCTCATTTGAATCCGTTGGGGCTGTTAACATTGACATTTTTTGAATTACATGACAGAGAAACCTTTATCAGTTTTGGAGTCACAGTGAAACTAATACTTTATATCCAACAATGAAATAAATGGGAAAACATGAGTTTAATGAGCACTGACTGTGCCTGGGGAAAATTAGGACATCAGTCCCAGCCGTGCACTGTTCTTCTTTAGCACGCCATTATCCTCTTGAATTGCTATGGTGACAGACGCAAATTATGAGCTGCACAGCAAGACTACACAATAAATAGTTCCTGTCTGTAGAGATTTTATTGTGTTGCAGTTATAATATCATAATATTACATATATGAATACATTTTTGATTATTGAAAAAAACTGCAATTTTTTTTCTTTTTTTTTTCTTTTGAGGCTATAGAAGAAATAAATCACTACCTTCGAACTAACTACATTACCACAAAACCTTTAGATTCATACAATAGTAAAATATCATTTCACCCACTGTTATCCTGGGGCAGCGTGGCGATCGTGTGGAAACATCACATGGAGCTGACCTCCAATAGTGAGTGGGGTGATGACTGACACATCTGTAGATGAAGCTATACGGTAAATTATGTATAAATGCAGATGTAGAAGCTGTGTTTAACAATAGGGATCTACTGTTTCTTTCTGCACCCTCACAAAATGTGTGTATGTTAAGTAAATACACCTGTGTGTACAAAGAGCTTTGTGTCGTGGAGACTTGTAACTGCTATTTTCTCTGCAGCATTATAGCATGTGCTGCAGGTTTGGTGACAGAATTGGTAAAAGCACAAAATTCAATTAAGCTAAAAGTGGAGCTCAGATTCGACATTTGTGCTGTATGAGTGATAAATTGCAATTTTATTTCTGCTTTGTGATGTTAATCTGGAGTTTAAGCAATGAGTGAGTGGCTTTGTTCTGAATTCAGAGAGCTGGCCGATTCATCCTGGACGCCAGCTGATGTTTACTCAGGCTGAGCCAGCAGCTGCTCACACGGTCTGCGTCGACTCAGTCATCTGACAGGACGAGCACGCTGCCTCCGACATGCATCTGTCACAGCAGTGGAAAACATCTAACCCAGGCCGCTTCTTCTGTCTCCTTTCTCCGCTTGTCCAGCATCTGCCTGGCTGCCCGGCATCGCCACAATGAATGAGAGTCGAAGGGAAGCACTGGCGGCGGCGGCCCCGGCGCCCACCACCGCCTCCTCCTCCATGGCCGGCGCCAACACCACCAACATGGCCGGCTCGGGTACTGGAGAGAAGGACGAAGCCTTTTCCAAGCTGAAGAACAAATTCATGAATGAGCTGAACAAAATTCCACGTGAGTATGACTTACTTCTCTTCAGTCCAGCACGGGGACAAATTAAGTGTTTCAACATGAGTCATCAGAAATAGAAAAGAAAAAGCAAGATTTTCTTTGTCATTTATTACATTTTAAAGGAATAAAAAACTTAACCAGTTCTTTTTCTACACATATGAAAAGAAAGAGTAGATAGTACTTCACAATCCTTGAGGCAAGTATCACAATTGTAAACATTTTTAGGAAAATGTTCTTTTGTTCTTTCCATAAAACTCTTGATGTCTTTCCACAGATTTTAGATGATGTTTATGCTGTAGATCTGTGACTGTAACATGTCTTAAACGCACCTCGTCATGAACGTGCTGAATGTTTCACTTTGATCTGAAATAATCTGGTGTGTAACACATTTCCTCTGAAAATGAAATCAACGCCGAGACACCGCCTATAATACAAGTTTAGAGCATGATTTGTCCTACCTCGGGCTTCACCTGTGGAAAGGTGTTCGTCCCATGAATTTCTCCCCTTCCTTTTCCAAAGATAACTTTCCTAGATGGAACCGAAATGTTTTAACATCTTCCATCCCCAGTACTCGTTTCCAAAATACATCAGGCTGTTTTAGATCTTTTCAGACTTCTGATTTTAAATTTTTTGGTGACGACACACAAAAATGTCCCTATTAATAAGAAGATAGATAAACCTATCTTCTGCTCAATTAAATATCTTGCAGAAACAAATGTTTTATCAAACAAAGTTCAATAAGAAGACGTTGTCAGCAGATGGTTACATCTTAAGCTGCCACGATGGGATGCTGCTTGCTTGACATTTTTTTGACAAACTTCCTCTAATTTTTAATTATGTAACTATGATCTTGTAATCTTGTGGAAGGTGCAAAGTAACCTAAACTATCCATGCAACTGAAAACATAACAGTTAGTAAAATTACATAACTCAAGAACGGGATCCTGACTCATCAACACTGCTTTGAAAATCTTTGCAACTATTTGATGAATTGTAATTACACTGTATTAAAGCATGTTTAAAGTGAATCCAGCATTAACAAACCCAGCCAGTGCACTCTTTGTGATCCCAGATTTAACAATGACTCATGAATGATTCAGCAGCGATAGTGCATGAACTTTTGTTTGAGACGCACAATAAACAACCATTGTTTGTCACGACCTTTGACGGAGACTTCAGGCAATCAAGAGGACTATTTAACCAGCTATTCATCTTTTGTTGTGTTGCTTCTGAGTCAACATAGTAATAACAGTCTGTTTTGTGAACTGAAAGGCTCAGATGGAATTGTGTTACTAATAATCACATTTGAAGCATCTTCCAGCAGTTCAAGTTCTTGACAGACTAAAATTCACAATAATGAGGAGCTGCATGCATTAACTGGTAGCAGTTTTTCTGTTTTGCATATGCTTTCAGTCAAAACAGCTTCTCCTTCTATTGAACCTACTTTCTATGTTCTTTGTAAAAGTTAAAGTTAGTAAGAATTTGGTTGTTTTATTTATTTACTTTGTCATGCTCGCAGGTTTAAGGGGTTTAGCATTTAGCAGAATTTTAAATATAGATATCTCCACAGACTCGTGTGGAAGCAATATTCTCAACAGGAAATGGCTTCTGTGGAAGAGAAGCATTATTTCTTCAAAAATGAGACATGATTCAGTTCCAGAGATTAAATAGCCCATGTAGTCAGTGTGAAAATTTCCTCTTTCTACACAGCAAGACTCACATGTACTCACCAGCAATTTTACCAACATAAATGTAGTAATTTACATTCAGATATCTCGCGTTGCTTCATCTAGTGAGCTGTAGCGGCATGCAGTCTAAACTGAGGCATTTAATGAGATTGAAAATGGAAATGCATTTCCATTTTCTGTTCGGATGATGAATGAAAACGATCAAGGGTGTTCACTACTGAGATTGGACGTGGTTGAGGCCCCCCATGGCAAAGCATTAAACACCTGTCACCAAGACAATTCCCATCAAATCCAGTCTAAGCCTGACAAATTTTTCTTGTCACTTTTGGGGTTGGATTGAACAATTTATTTTCAGTTCTATCTTTTTTTTTTTTTTAATTGCCCAATTTTTCCATAACCTCAGGCAAAAAAAAAAAAGTTTTCTGAGATGATCCCAAAAATACTGTCAGGGACTCACAGCCAGATCTTCCTTATTGTTGTGCGTGTGTGTGTGTTTTTTCCTTCAGCTTATCTCTTCAATCAAAAGCAATGACTTTGCTCCCCTGTGCTGCCAAGCGTTTGATGAATGCTCAAAGACTTGTTTACTCTCCGGAATATCGATACTGTCTGGGGAAAGTCACGCAGCGAATTTAACAAATACTGAATGAGAAGAAGCTACTCGCTCAGCAGCACCTCGCCACCGCAGCTGAAGAACATCTTCTCTGGGAGGATATAACACAGTTTAAGCTCCACAGGCTTTGAATGGAGTTGCATGTAGCTTTTACACTGGCCTAACTGGCTGTTCAGTCCCGACAGCCTACACGCTTTTAAGTTACGTTGGGAACTAATAAATTTAAATCACCACTAACTCCTGGGTTCATGTTGATGAATTCAATATTTTTTTTTGTTTGTTTGTTTAAACAGAGATCAGAATTGGCAAACAAGAAAAGATGAACGACTTCAACTTAAAGGCAGAAACTAGTTTTTTTCTTCAATAAAATAAGTTGAAAAGCTCATCTCAGAGCTCAGTGCTTACTTGTGCATTTTAGAGTGATTGCGTTGCATACAATGAGTTGATCTACACACAAAACAGAGACCCTTTCTGTTCAATTTGTGAATCCTCAAGTAATCCACTTCCACGTAATTCTGCACACCCAAACATACAGGCTCTAGTGTAAACTAGCCCGGAACTGCTCGCTGCACAGAGCTGCTGCCTCAGAGGAAATAAATGTATTGAACATCTCAGTAAGGCTTTATTTCCTGATAACAATTACCCTGTGAACACGGAGGCTTTTTGATCCATGACTGCTGGTTCCACCACCCCCTGATCCAAATACCAAACAAGCAATTGACATTTTTGAAAAGTAAATGGCAGCTTTCTTTTTCAATCTGAGTGGTTTTGCTCTGTCAGTATTTGGAAATCTCTGCTCCAGATTTACAAAGATGGGCCAATTTTTGCATGGTTGAAAATCATAAATGGCGCCAGTGGGAGTGTCCAAGTCTGTGGGTGACATTTACCGAGAGCAGAGCAGATCAGAACTGAGTTTTAAATAAGTTATTCATCACCAAGGTGACTTTTTTTTTACCCTCTGTAATACTACTGGTACTAGGTGCTAGATAATCAGCATGATGGTTTGGTGGTTGACACTGTTTCCTCACATCAAGAAGGTTTCTGGTTTGATTCCCAGTAGGAGTCTTTCTGTGTGGAGTTTGCATGTTCTCTCTGTGCTTGTGTGGGTTTCCTCTAGGTACTCCAGCTTCCTCCCACAGTCCAAAAGCATGTATAGGTTAATTAGTGATTCTAAATTTTCTGTAAGTATGAGTGTGTGTGGATGTTGGTTTAGATGATGGTGTTGATGGGATGGTGAGGCCACCTGTCCAGGGTGTACTGCTGCCTTTCACCTGAAGAAAGCTGGAATAGGCTCCAGCAGATCCTCTGTGTATGTAGCTGATAAATCTGAAATGTTTCTGGGAGTCAGATTTTCACTTTAATTTTGCTTTTTCAGACTATAATAAACCCACAACTGAAAACGAGGTTCCTTTACAATGTGCTTATATATACTGAACTTTATTTCATTTCAGTCTTATCTGTGTATTGATTTGTAGACTCCTGCCTTTCAAATTCTGCGAGTAGCCGTGCTACAGTTGATCAGTTCATCTACTTCTGCATCGCTTACACGTCATTTCACAAATGTTTTATGTTTAAAATTTGTTGAAGGTGGAAAACTAGTTTCCCCTCTAATGTTTGTCCCATCTGTCTTATCTGGAGAATAACCACTGGAGCATTTCATGACAGGAAGAATAGTTCTTTTCCTTTTTCAAACCAAGATTTAAAATGACTCCTCATCTTTTCATCTGACCTTCCTGAGACACAAGAAGGTCTTTTGGTAGTACAATACACTTCTGCATTTTATTAAATTTAGTCACCATCTCAATAAATGGCCAGAAAATGCCACTAAAAGGTTGCAGTCTGGAGCCCTGTTTCTGGATCACAGTAAAGGTCTCTCAGGGGTCAAAGCTGCACATATTTGGTGCAACCCAAGTTCAACTGGCTGCATGAACTTCATAAGAAGTGGAACTCTGAACATGACAAACGTCCCCTCTTAGACTGGATAATCAGCTTTGCTCAAACCCAAATGTCCCCTTTCTCCGTTAACTTCTCTCACACAATTTCCTGCAGATGGACTGTGTTGAGCGCTCTCCATTTTCTTAAAGAAATCTGAAGAACTAGTTTGAACAAAGTGGAACCAATTTACATTTAGTTTTTCTTGGTATTAGAAGAGGAAGTGATAACATTTTGTAGGAGTTATTGCAGATGGTCGGATGATTCTGCTTCATACATACTGTTGGCTAAAACAAGCCACAGTCAGGACACACAGGGTGTTGCTCTTGTACGCATAACAAGATATAATGTCAAGGTTAATTGACCAACAGGGTCCTGTCACACTGGATTAGTGTGTACTGGAAGTGGATATAACGCAGATGCAGCACAACACACTCATATACACATCCAACCCCTTTGGAAATATATCCAGCATGAACCATTTGTCTCTGATGTAAAGTGCTTTTACCAGGAAGAAAGAAGAGGATGAATTCACATTCTTCTAACCATTGAACTGAGGAGAACACAGATGTCTAATGGAGCTTGTTTCCATGTAAGTGGCAAAAATGAAGGCTGTCTTTTGTAAACCATCTGCTGTAGATTGGGTCTCAGTCATCATTTTGGTTATATTATTATTTATGGTTTAATCTACAGCAGTAAATGCATCTCTGCTCCATCTGATCTTTACAATCTTTAGGAAATGAGTTTTTAAAACAGCCTCACAGCAAGTTGTGTTCAGCGTCTGTTTCTGATCTGTAGACTGTCAGAGGATTCTGGTACTACTGGCATCAAAATTTAGATATCAGACAGAAATACTTCTCAGTCAGTAAAAAAACACTGATTTTACTGATGACACGCTCATATACTGGTACAGATTCTTTCTCAATTGGACTAAGTGGACCACACATAGATTGCTCTTTTCAACTTTGTTCAAGTGCAGGGTTGGTGCTGGGTTCAATGTCTTGCCCAAGAAGTCCAAAGATACTTTCCCAGATGGAGGTGTTGGGGCTCAGACCGTTGACTGTAAAGTCAATGATTTGATCCCTCCACCCACTGATCAGTGGTCCACGACTGCCTTATAAATCTTCATAACTTCAAGTATTAATAAAAGGCATTAACAATTTATTTCAGTTTGAGTGTTTTGTTAGTCACATTCTTAAACAGTGTGCACAGTGATGATTGCCTTATGTTTTCTGTGTCTGCTGGGGCGTTAATTGTGCACAGTTTAAAACTGTATATATGCAAGATGAGATATGAAGGTGCCTGAAATATCACCAGATATAACCACATACTCAGCACTCTTGATGTATTGGTCTTAAATACCATAAAAGTGAAAAAGATCACTTTCAGCAGTGATGTTAACCCCAGACAAAGCTCACCCCCTTCATAGTTAACGTCCTGCACATCTGGAAGTTCTGTGCCATCTGACTTCACTGATGGGCACAAGTAAAGTTTTTAATGTCAATATATCAAAGAACCTTTAAATCTGAGAAAGTTGTGCTTTAGTTTGCATACTTCTATCACAGATATATCATCAAAAAAGAACTTTCTGAGTTTCCTATTAGTAGCACATGTCAGACATTGAGATCTTGATGACTTATGTTAATTTGTCCAACTTGACGCTACTTGTCCTGCAGGGACGGTTGCACATGTGCACATGGCAGCATCAGTTTTAAAGTAATACATGTGCAACTTTGACAAAAACAGGAGATTTAATGAACAGAAATACAATAAATGAATGTATTGTGGATTATTTCTACTTGCACATTTCTTTTAATGGTCCTGTGTAGTTTTATTCAGCTCCACACGCTTTAGGAAAGAATCTCTGCACTATGCTGTTTGTATTTTATTCTCTTTTTCTTTCAGTGTCTATGGATAGTATATCTACAGAACACCTACGGGATGTTTTAAAGATTCAAAATGTCAGTGAGTGAAAGCTGGCATTTTATTTATTTGAAGTTAATACTCTCTGACTTCTCTTCACTGCTCAAAAGTGGTATCTCATAAGGTTTACTTAAATCCAACACTGCATTAGATCGCAATAATCACCAAATCCAGGCTGAAGTTTTCTTATGTTTCACTGGCTGAATGCGAGTCTCTGACTGAAAACTCTTTGATGGTATTAATTCAGTCAAAGAAAAGTCTTCGCTGCATCTCTGAATGGCTCCAGCATGACTCACGTCTGAGGCGCTGTCTTTTAAAACACGATGACGGCTGTAGAAAATGGACTGCCTACACCTCAGTATCTAATGTTCAGCAGCCTCTTTGTTTAGTGCTCTCCTGTGCCGCCACAGCATTCTGATGTTCCTGCTGAAAAGTGATTTCAGCCTTGAGGAACAGCAAACATGGATTTCACCATGCCCAGCCCGCCCATTAGAGAAACTCCATTTTCCATGCCACGTCGCACGGCGGAACAACAGATAAGTGTTGGGAGTCGAAGTGCAGTTTGCATGCCGGCAGTACTCCTCCTCGCTCCCTATTTCACTTTCTCGCTCCGTTTCTCTCCCGAGAAAAGACACTCACACAATGCAGTTAATTAGGGAATGCTTTTATTGCTTTCTGGGACTCAGGTCCCTTTAATTAAAGAACACAGAAGTGCCTTTCACTGCGAGACGTGCACTTGATGAATAAGATAAAGGCCGAGTTTGTGCATTGATTTCCACTTTCATGTGTGTAAATGGCGTTCCAGCCGGCTCTTTGGAAGTTGACAAAACAGCAGGATGACTGGAGAGTGACATAGCAATTATGAAAGAGATTTTACATTACGTTTGTTCTGATTTCTGTTAATGAAAGCTTCCGTGAGCCATTCAACAGTTTTCAAAGAGAGCTGATTGCGCAGCACAGCGGTTCGCCGGCTTGAAACCTGTCACATCTCAGGCTCTTCCATTACGAGCCTGTCTCCTCACCTGAGCTTGTGTCTGCGTCGGACGTGGAAGTCCCATCATCCTTCCTCCAGCACCAGAGTTCTGTTTGGTTGTAGCGTTATTGTTTTTGGCCTTCCTTTGAACATGTTTTATGGATGGTGTTTAATTAAAAAGTTGCACCATGAATTGGTGTGAAGATCTCAATTCAATTATGAAAAGCACAACAATTGTCATTTGGTTGTTTGATCTTTTTACTACAACAAAAGATAAATATTCTCAGTAAAGAGCCAGTCTTTTGTTAACTAGTGTTTATAAGACAGAAATCTTTGCTCCAAAACTGCGGTTTATTCAGCCAAGTGTCAAGTTTCCAAAGGAAATACTTCCAGTTTTAGGTGGTTCATCGTTAACGAGGCCTATCAAGTGTCACCTCCATTACCACACTGCTCCGAGGCACGACCAGAGCTGTAGATCCTAAAGTTATTTTTGAGCATCACTCACTGTTTTTCCTTGGAGGAGAGTGCTTATTGATTTTGTCAACTGAGAATCGATTTGTCTCCCCTCTCTCCTCCCTCGGGCCTCAGCAAAAGGAAGCACAGCTGAATGCTAGTGAGCAAAACCTTCAGGATGATAGACTGTACTATACTTTTCTGTTGTGACGCGTCCTTCTGGAGGTTTTTTTTTTCGGATAAAGTCTTCAAAACACTAAAATTTGACCTTTTATGTTTTTTTATTATTATCATTCCAAAAAGGCTGGAAAGGCTTTTCTATATGTGTCTTGCTTTAATGTTTAAATATTTATCTTCAGCTTTGACTCTGAAAGACTCAGCTGCCATTTTGGATCTTCTTTTTATAAAAATCCAGAAAATTTTTATAAAAAAATACCAGAAACTACTGTTGGATGCTTGTGACCGTCGAGTGGCTCCTTAGAAACTCATCATCACTCAACACAGTCCAGTCCTGCATCCAGAAAAGTAACCTGAAACTGGACTGTGATTCACAACAGGAAGCTGTCTCATCTGTGAAAACACCAAGTTCTCCGGGTGCAAGCGCGTCTCAGACGGACGAAAAGACAAATGTCTTGTGTCCTGTGGTCAGATGAGTCCATGTTTCAGCCTGCTGGGAAAACAGATGCCTGGTTGAGAGAGAATATCCAACGCTCACTTGTTTACATGGAGTCTACAGGCCTCGTATAACCAGCTCAGGTCTGACCCCTGACTCCCTGATTCTTCTGTCAGATTTATTTCAATAGAGCCCACTAGAGTCACAAACATCAGCTTGTGATGATTTGTACTTGCATATACTGTACTGATGCAGAGTAGACTGGAATTTTGAGACATAGGCAACCACCAGTATCTTTTAACATGTGATTTATAGTTATTTCAGCAGGATGGTGATATATTTTATCATACACAACTTTGAACAGTGTGATTTTGCAAACACAGAGAGTGCTTTGACTGTTAGCAGTCTAAATCTGTCTCCTACTGCAAATGTGGGGTTCATCATGAAGACGAGAACCAGTGGATGATGACCACCAGCTGTTGAGCTGTTTAAATGGTTTATTTAGCACAAAAGAACACAGATTCCTCTCATAAAACAACATTTGGTATCCTCAGTTAACCAAATGATTGAAAGTCCAATGAAAATGAAGGTTGATGTAAGACCATGGTGAATGTGCATTCATCCCAATAGTCTGAAATGTGCTGCTGGCACCAAATTATAGATTTGTGTATTTTTAGAAATTTGAATAATTTTCTCAGTGAAAAAAAAAAAAAAAAACTTTTTCTTTGGATTTGTGTCTTCTTAAAAATGTTCTGAGAACAAATTACAAAATGAAGTTTTAAAAAAACCTTCCAGACTTTTCTGGATTTTTTTTTTTTTTTTTAATGTCGTCAGAAAATGTTTTAACTTTTGATGATCCTCAGTTTCAGAAACCGGTATTTTTTAACTATCATTATTTAAATAGACGATTTAAATGAGGCTCAAATTATTGCATCCCTTTTAATTAGATTCAGTACAGAGTGCCAACTTTTTTTGTTTTTAAACGGGCTTTAAAACGGCTGTATTCATCTGTTGTTGCTCTCCATTATAACGAGGACCGGGCTGCCAGGTGTTTGATGTCTGCTGAATGCAATGAGGGAGCAACCACTGTGACTGCTGAAGGGAGAAGTCTGTTTTGAGGTCTCTCATTATTTTCAGCCCATCTGGATTTTATGCTGTCCCCCCGGTACTTAAAACACCACCACCCCACCCCCACCCCCGCCTCTCCGTCACTGTGTTTGTCTGTGCTGTACACCGTACCCCTGAGTGTCACCAGGAACCAGGAAGCGCTGGCTGATGGCCCACTACACTTGAAATGGTTGTCACTGTGTTGTTGAGTTGTGTGTGTGTGATACTATGAAGGTAACTGAGTTGACCACTGCTTGTCCCAGTTCATCCAGTCATGTCCAGAAAGGAGGGTAACAGGAAATGACAGAAGGGGAGGCAGCCGTGGGCATGCCACTAACAGGGAACCGTGCTTTACAGTTTCTCAGCTTATTAGTGTCTGCTGAAAATCTTGATTCTTATAAACCCAACCGGCACAAGTTTAATGTCAACCTGGAAACCGTACATTAGTCTTGTTGAAGATCTCAGAAGTGCCATTTTATTGATAATGAGTAATCACCCTTGAGGGATATTCTTCTGTTTAATCACCTCTCCTGATTTGAATGGATCTGGGATCAGAGTTGGTCCAGTTAGTCCAGAGGGAAGTGTCTGGTATCTGAGCTACAGACAAGGATTAAACTAAATCTCAGTTTTTGCCCACTTTGACCAAATTCATCTTATTTCCAAAGCCCAGTGCAGAATATTTGATTTCACTACTTTTTTGTCAGAAAATCGTTAAAATTTCACATTCTTTCATTTCTTTGTTCAGTCAGTTCGTACCAACAGTCTGAAAAGATTTACCGCAATTAAATAAGAAGACGGTGTTTTAGCATTTTATGTTATTTTCCTTTATACTATCTGAGTTATAAAAGAAGAAAAGACAAAACTGGCCTTGAGATTCAATTTAGTTAACTTTGGTTTGCAGTTTAGAGTAGTTTTCTTTGTTAAAGGCTCCATTTGTGATTCTCATGCTTTAATTACAAATAAGTCACAGATCAGAGCTTCAGATTTTTGCAAAATATTTACCATTTAAGTCAGGAATTTGACAGTGTATTTCCAGTATATATATTCCAGTATGTAAAGTGTCTTCTGAAGATCTGGATTTTTTTTAAAAAATAGATAAAAGTCCATAGATTGGGTAGTTAAGATAATTTTAAAAAACCATGGAAGCACTTGCAGAAAGTTGTTTTTAAAACTTCAGCCTTTATAAAAATATGAAATTTAATATAAATTTTATGCCATTTTAAAGATACTTAGGTGTGACGGGTTGTAATGCAAAAACCTTGTAAAGCCAGCTGCTTTGTGTTGCTCATAACTGTGTCAATGATTTTTAGTGCAACCTGAAAAAAAAAATCGTATTTGCTGCTTGTGATTGCTGTGAAAGAATCGGCCATTTGAGGATCTTTAGTTTAAATGAGAAGCTGGAAAAGTCTGTTTCTTCCTAAAAAAAAAATCGGTGTTTAGTGGAGTTGTGCCCTGCCTTTCAGAGCTGATGGGAGCCGTCCACTTCATGATGGAACCAGGCACCGGTTCAGACGATGATCCGATGTGTCAAATCTCCTGCTTTAATCTCACCTGTCCATTGGTTTTAATCAGTTCTTTTCCCAAACTTTGGTCCAAATGATGCCTTGCACCAGTTCACTGTTAGTTTCTCTGTGAGATGAAGTTTTAATCTTCCTGGACATCTGATTCAAACTCGGCCCTGTTTTTTTTTTTTTCCTCAGTGCCGTCATGGGCCATTGTCTCAATCGCCTTTGTGGCCATCATCCTGGTGTTAGCGTGCTGTTTCTGTGTCTGCAAAAAATGGATTTTCAAGAAGAAAAACAAAAAGAAGGGCAAAGACAAGGGCAAAAATGCCATCAACATGAAGGACGTCATAGATGGAGCCAAAACCGAGGTAAAAACTGAAAACTACTGTTGTGTTAGTCAGTTTAACATCACTGCTACTGTTAAAACTTTCCTTTGTATACTGTATCCTGTTTGCAGGACGATATGCAAGAAAATGAAGCTAATTGTCCAGAAACGCTTCTTGAATACTTCTAATAATGTTTAGTGTTTTGTTTTATTTGTGTTTAAGTTCAGCATACTTTTTTGTGCAGCGCTGTATTGTATTGTGTTATTTTGCTTTTATTTATTACCTGTAAAGAAAAACTTGAAGTATTAGTTACACTTACTATTTATCTCACCACTGAAAATATAAAAGCATTTAATTTAATTACAGGAGACTGAATGAAAGTCATTTTGATGACTTTTTCATTTAAAGTTTTTCACAGCTTTTGACCTACTCCTTATTGTTCCTTTGACTATTTTTTTTTTTTAAATATGAGGACCTGCTCACTCGTTGAAGCGTGTGAGTAACTGTGTAATAAAGTGGTATCCACCCAGAGAAATGACAACACCAAACAATAAACAAATGACAAGGAAAATAATTAAAGTCTACCTTTAGACAGTGCAGAGGATGAAGTTGTGATCCGTCACCTCTCACAGTGGACCTGGTGCACTAATTGCACCTGTAGAGCATCATTATAGTGACGTCCTCGGTGGGATCATGTACAAAGTGTGTTTAATTTGCTGCAACACCTCTGCTATCAGAGCTGGATCCAAGTCACAGACACCACTGAACATATTTTCATACCTCATTTGACTTATTATAATTAGAACTTAAACACTCTTATTTTCTTACGCAGCAGTGAGCAGCAGAAACTCACGAAGGTCAAACCGCCGCAGTGCAGTTCATCACTCAGCCTGTTAGGAGACAGGAACTTTCATTAGTTTCCAATATTTCCTCTGCCTCCGTACAGTCCAGGTTTTCAGGTATTATCTTTAAATAGCATTTATCAAAATAAAAGATTTAATAGTCTTTATAATAAAGCATCTCTGAGATCTGTGAATCTGCCACTTCTGAGGCAAGCAGTCATTTCTCCCGGTGTGCCCAGACTTTAGAGTGTTAACTCCTGTGTGTGGTTGTTTTAATTTGTGTTTCTTCCTTCTATGTCCTCCTTATCTGTGTTGTGTCTGATGACTGTTCGGGATGGTCACTGGCGGTAGGTCCCTAATTGCTGTTGGATCTTCTTAAGCCTGCTGCTCTGACGTTTCTTAATAGCCTCTTGACAACAACTACTACTCCCATAAAACCAAATATATGTAACTATGCATACTGTACATGTATATCTACTGTATATATGTGCGTACAACCTGCATATGCACATATATATGTTTGAAAAAAGACACTGGGTTGGCATTGATGAGGTTGAACCACACTGATTTTTGTGCCAAGCTGAAGTCTCCGGCCTTTTGAATCTTTCATTTACATTTGAAACGAGCGGTGGTGAGCAAATGGAGAATGACTGAGAGTCTGAACAAGTAAATTATCTTTTGAAGCTGGTGATGAAAAGAAACCTTTTGACGTACAGTAACATTAGCATTCACTTCTGTCAACCCAGTTGAGACGGATATCATACCTTTCACGGAGCACAATCACGTACAAGTTGGATTGTAACATCATGTAATTTGCATGTTTCTGTTAAATCAAATGATTTTAGTCTCTCAATCATTTTACCTGCCCCGCTTTAAACTCCTATTGTGTCAAATAAAACTGCTAAAATTGGATTTTTTTTTCTTTGTAAAAGGCAGAGACCAAATGGCTCAGCGGCAGCTCTTAAACCCAATCAGTGTTGTTCAGTCTTTTGCTTACATGAGCAACTTGATAAACTAATAGAAGCAGGCCCTGATGTACATTACGACCCCTCTTACCAACACCTACCCACCCACCGCTGGCATGATGCTTCTAGCTACCATCGGCGTAGGGGGTAACATTAAAGCTTTAGAGCCATGATGACGATGTGACTGTACGTCTGAGGGTTGGAAGCAGACATGGGAATGGGGAATCACACGAGAGCACTGTTTTGTATGACAGAGAATGCTCTGCATGCCAACAGAAAGAGACATGTTGGAAAGGCAACCTTTGATGCTGAATGAATGACATTGAGAACTAGTCTTTGCCTCTTCAAATCGCATGTTGTTCTTATAAGAAGCTCTTTCACCACTCCACCACGTCCCCACCCCCTTCACCAGTGCCACCACCTGCTACCCTTCCAGGCTAGTAAAAAAAAAGGCCAACTTCACTTCTCACTCTCTGCCACTTCAGACTCTTCCCACATGTGTTTTTGCCCAAGACTTGATCTGCCTGAAATGACATCAAGGGAATTGTCTTATTGTGATTTTTTTTTTTTAGTAGCATCTTTCTCTGCCTTTTTCTGTCCTCTCTTTGTCTCTCTGCCCTCCCTCCTTCTTCCTTAAATGCTTGCTCATTGGGCTCATTTCTGGCGCCATCATTTGATCTTTCCTCCCTTTTTAGAGAAAACCACTCAGATTGATAGAAAAGCACTCCAGGGGACCAGGCCCAGGGCTTTAGTGCATCACAGAGCATGTCCTGATGTTAACTGCTATGGTGTTTTAGTGCTTGCTTCCCCCATATCCCCTTTTACACCATAAAACAAGAGGGAGCTTTTACAGGAGTAGGTCCAGAGACAGGACCTGGGCGGGGAACGGCTGGCTGGGTGCTAGCACCGGCGACAAACAGGCGACACTGACTCTTGGTGGGTGTCTCCTTCAGGCCTTGAAGGATGAGGAGGATGCGGAGACAGGGCTGACTGAAACGGAGAAAGAGGCCGAGCCCAAGGAGGACGAGAAACTGGGCAAATTACAGTATTCCCTGGATTACAATTTCACCGAGAACACGGTAAGGATCAGCTCTGCGAATTACCAAGTTTGTGTCGTATTCTCGTAAGTATAGTCAGACCCAGCATCTGAGGTCATAACATTTCATCTCTGTGGACATCAAACCTCAAAACAGGTTGTGCACAACGCTCTCCTTTTGTTGCATTACTGCTGCTGTAAGCACAGTTTGGTCTTTGAAGCTTGAGAGCAATCTCACAGGGACATATCATGGTAGTTGAGTTTCATGCATTTGCCACTGGGCCTTGTTAAAAAAATAAATAAATAAAAAACAGCCAACCACTGGGATTTAGTTTGTTTCTGTATTTGTTTCTTTCTACTTGATTGAATACAGCCACTGCAGATATCCATCTGCTTTATTTTTTCCAGCGACTGACTTTTAAAAAGCAGAATGAGGGAGAACATCAGCTTCCTCACACCAGATGTTGCGTGACAGATAATAGACATGACACATGAAAACTCACTAACTCCCCATTATAACCAGAATTGACAGCTTGAGATTAGAAACTGCACTGCTGTACCATATCAACCCTCAAACAGACTTCAAATACCGCACTTTGAGTCCCTCTCATTGTTCAATAATCGATTGTTCCTGCTTAATGTTTAATGGTGTTAATAAAATTACAGAGCGCAGATGTTGTTGATGTTCAGTCAGCCAGACCCTTATTTCTTTTGGAGGAGAGAGACTTCAGTAAAAGGGATATTTTATGGACAGTGTTACATTTGAAAGTGTTGATTTGTCTTGTAGTGGGAGACGGTGACAGGTCTCAATGAGGTTCTTGATTACAGCGGTAATGAGCTCCACTGTGGTTCCCGAGTGTAATAAATAAATGACAGTTTTCAGATTTTATGACACTGGCCTCAGATACAACAGACTCACCTCACTGCTGAAGTACAGGTGAAACTATAAAGCCGTTCACCTTTTTATCTCACTTACACTCACTGTCCAGACAACACGACCTTCAGGATTTGTTTTTTTCCTCCTTAGACCTTTCGACACAATGAAAGTGAGCTCCATGAAACTACTCAAGAGTTGGTACAAGTGTTTGGTTATATGTTTTATGAAATTTCCATTTTCATAGTAAAATAGCTGCTCTTGAAGAGAACTAGAAAAATGTTATATGTGTTAACAGGGATGGAGATAAAGGTCAAAGAAAAGTGTCTTTATTTTGAAAAGCAGGTTATTTTTGTGAAAGTCTGTACCATTTAATGAGCAAAATAACACTGGTAAGTTTCAGAAAAACTCAGTACCCATACTAAACCAGCTTGAAAATCATCAAATATGAGATTCTACTTTAAGTTTTACCAACTAATTGACAGTGTTTATTGAAAATAGTTTTATACTCTTAAATTCCCACTCTAGTGTCTTGTGAGGCAGAGATCAAACTGAGGAGAAAATATTTGCAGATTCATGTGAGTCAAAACTGTGTTTCTCTCTGTTAACCACCACAGATGACACAGAGTTTATACAATAATGAGGGAGAAGGGTTTCTAAAAGATCCAAATCGTTCAGGGAGCAGCGATGCAGCTGTGCGATGCAAATACACATCAAATGAAGCACAAAGAGCCATCTCAGCACAGCAGGAAGAGAATTGCGGTGTCAAAGCCACTTTCAACATCATTACCATGTTCACTGCTGTCCTCTCAGGTCAAGAGCCGGCGTAGTACAATCTGTCCAGCCACATAGTGTCGAATTTAAACTCATCAAGAAGAGGTGAATTTAAAAACACTCATATCATTCCTCGACATTTTTCATTATGGCTCATTTCCAAAATAAGTGTGTGTAGTCATGCACGGTTGCAGCACAACCTTGTGTTAGGACAAAGCTCTTTACTCAAAGATTCAGCCAAACGCTGAATCACCGTCCTTTGTGCTCATTCTGGTCAGTGTGCTGCTCACTGGACTGAAGCGTAACTCTCAAACAAAAGGGAGGCTGAATACCAGCAGCGCTCCGCTGTGAGACGTCCTGCATCCTCAGTTAAACAGAAAACTACACACTGATGTGTAAACACATGGTCAGCGCTGCTCTAGTTCCTCTGAGGTCTCCTGGTCAGTCACATGTTTAAATTTGCTTACTTTTTGTCTCGTCATTTTAAATCTATTGTCATTGGGTTTGGGATTATCAGCGGGACCAAATGAACAACTTGAAAGCATCAAACTGCCACAGGAATAAAGGAAATTTTATTAAAACTTTATGATGGAACAGATTTGATCCTGTCCAGATGATTATAACAGTCTCATTGTGCAATATGAGAAGCTTTCTTAGTTTTTGCTCTTTGCCAAAAGAAAAATGTAAGTAAGGATGTGTCCCTTTTATTGAAAGACTTGGAAACAGATGTCAGGTCTCAGTTTCAGAGATTAGTCCTTTCCAGAGCAGGTTCAAAAGCTCAAAAGATGTGTGAATGATCAGCCAAATCAGATCCACACTCCCTCTAACAAGATCGCTGAGACGAGCGAAGGTTAGATTTCTCAGCAGAGACGAAAACAAACCTGATTTATTCCTGAACGAATCTTCCCAGTACGAGTTAGTCGAAGTTGACAGAATTCCCTTGGCTTGAAGCCGCATTTCCTCTGATATTACCATGTCAGTTTCCTTTTCCTAGGACTGCTTAATGCAGCTAGCTGAGACTTTTTTCCCTCATTTCCACTGAGGTGAAAGCATTTGTCATAATATTGATATCATTATTTTCAGCTCCATGTACAGTACCTGGTGCAGTGTAGGCAAGAGAAGTACAACTGCTCAACAAAGTGATAGCAGCAGCTGTAGATGAACCAACTGCTTACTTATTTTAACTTTCAGCAACCGTTTTTGAGAAAATTAGTATGAACCATGCAGAAAAAAAGACAGTCGGCTTTTGGACCTTTCTTTACTGTTTAATGAAAACAAGTGGCCTTAAACGCAGTCATACGAGCAAGAAATGAAAATAACAGTCAGACTTAGTTTCTCGCCGCATCCTGCATTATTTTTCTTCAAGCATGAATGCTCTCCCAGTAATGACGGCATGACACCCAGCGTCTCCCACGGACTGTGCTGGCGGATGGATGGCTGAAAATCAGGAGGACAGCATGCTCACAGAAATGTTTCTGCTTAAAATCCAAGTGCCACTTCGCAGCACTAACGTTTGCACCGCTTCCATTTAGCTGAAGGTAAATGACAGCTGGAATAATTGCTCAGATTTCATCTGCCATCTGAGTTATGCAACTGCTTTGCTGTGAGTAATCCTGATAAGCTTCACGTACACGACTAGACAGAGTATTTGTGTCAAAGTGATCCAACGTGTTTACAGTAATGCCATGAAAATGTTGTGCATAACCTGGTTAGCGGTTAATCAAAGACGCCCCGTACTGCTCATGATGTACTTGTCCCGTTTGATGTTTGGATGTGTGTGTTTGTGTCCCTTTTAATCAACAATGCATCATCTCATGAAAACCCTCACCAGTGCTCATTTGTTACATGTTACATGAAGAAAACAAACTGAAACCTGCATCATCAGCGTGACAAAAATATGTAAAAACCTAATAGAAAAATCTACTTGTTTGAATAATTAGGGCATAAATATAATCATCTGTGTGTGTCATATAAGTAAAAAACAAGCGCAGGGCCTTAAATCTTATTTGAAGTTACAATATATTTATAAATGTTTCTCAGGGTAGGAGCTGCTTTGAAAGCGGAAATAATCTTTTTTAATCGACTTACACGTTAATGCTTTCAAAGAAAGACGTGTTTTTCAAAGCTTTAAATGTCTGTCAGTGACTGTTGGCTAAAAGCTCAAACCCAAATGAGTTGAGTTTGTTTTGTCAAACCGATGAGTTTGTGTGGGAGGAGCTGCTGCTTATGCTAAATTATTTTTCTGAAAACAATCACCATCCTTTCCCATCATTTGAGTTTTCCCACTTTGCTGTGGCTCCTTCTTCTGTGGTCTAAAAATACATCAAAAATGCATTTGCTTATTGTAATTATTTCTATTCCACTAAGTTACACATTTTGACAACCACAACACAGAAATTATTCTTTAGATTGATGTTGCGTCTAGATCCATCACTCTGGCCTGACAGGCAGGTGTAAGAACACCTGTAGGAGTCTCTCCCGCAGTTGCCATGGTGAAGAAACCAGTCAGAGCTGCATAGCAGAGCTGTTTCAAAATTGAAATTAAAAAAAAAAAAATCTTTTCCCAGAGTAGTGCACCACATCTGTAGATAAATTTTGATGAAAATTGAGCTGATTTAGTCTCTGACTGCTATAATTATTATCTTGGCGATTTTAATTGTGGTGATTGAATGACAATTATGGTTTGTCATTAAAATGCACATAAGAGAACACAGCCCATGAAAAAGTTATTTATATGAGCTTGTACCAGATTTCTTTCAATAAATCAGATATTTTGGAAGTTGTCAATCATCTGGAGAGATGCATGAATTTTAAAGCAAATAAAGTGACATATAGAAATGCTCCAACAGTGACTCACATCATCATGGAAATCAGGAAATCAATACAGTCTTTACTTAAACAACAAATCCTAATTCCTTATGTATCACTGGACTACATGTTTAGTGATGATTTCCCTTTTTTTTTTTTTTAAGTGCTCAAACCTTTGGTTCTCTACTCGGGTCTAAAGGTTTAGTAGAAGATGTCTGAAACATTTACAAGAAGCAGAGGAATTTTAAAAGCATACTGCCAAAGTGCAAAATCTTTTTCTTCCAACCTCCATCAAAAACCAGCCTCCACAATGACACCTCCTCCACCCATGAATGTGCACTACCCATAAAAACATCCTCCTGTTACATGTTTCACATCGTCTAGACATACAACACAGTCATAGTCTACAACTTGCTGCTTCCTTTTAGCTCTTTGTGTGAGTTTTATTTGATGTTCCTCACAGAAAAATACACAAACGTGCACGCTGACGCTCAGCTGCTGGCGTGATGTAGTCTAGTTTAAGCTGTCTTACAATGTAGGTAGACGGTTTAACTGTAAACTAGGGATCAGCATTTGTGACAAAGTAAAAGGATAATTACTCGTCTGACAGAAATACAGCCACCACGTCGTCACTCTTCAGTCCCTAGATCGTTGCCATCCAGGAAAAAAAATTCACACAAAGTCAAAGTAAAACGCTTGTTTTATTTCGTGTCTTTTTAACGCCGTAGCTGACTCGAATGAAGACTTGCTTTTCATCGTGCTGCAAAGGTTTTTAGTCTGTTCTCAACCGTTGTTGACTACAACACTAACAACTAATGTCGGGTCCACCTCCACCGGTCCGCCTACGACACTGGTCACGTGCTCTGAGTGTGCATGAGTGTGCATGTAACTGCCACAGGAAGTCAGCCAGATTAGCAGAAACAGACTTCCAGCCTCTACCGATTAATTAAACTTTAGAATCAGTTTGACTCTCAATATCTTATATAGAAACATAAAGAATAGGCCAAATTACTCCGCAGCTTTGGACTGTTAATATGATCCCTGAAATAAACCTTGGTTTTAAAGGACCAATAACATAAGAAGGACAAGAGGTATGGTTTCAAGGAATTTATTTTTAAGAAAACCATCAAATGAAACTGAGGGGAGTTTTATCCCTCCTGGTGAACTTCTCCAGCCAATCAGGAGAACGGGAGAGAGCGGAGGCAGATTAGAAACATGATCACATATCAATCACACCTTGGCACAAAGACTCGCGTGACACAGCGAAACTTTCCGTCCTGTCGGTGGTTGCCTTGTGTTTGCTAGCAGCTGAGAGTCCTCTCTTCCATGTGCTTATTTGCTGCACCATCCCTCGTCACTCCAAACAGTCAAGTGATGCAGCTCCTGACAGCTGTGGAGCTCCATGGCTGAGTGCCCTGGTCAGCCTCCAGATTGCTGCTTGATGGCTGCCTGATAGGAAGTTGATTGACTGACTAGCTGGACCTCCTGAGAGGCCTCTGAGTGGAGACTCTGACTGGCAGGTCAATCAGCCACCCAGGTCCCCCACTGTGGTTATCAATTATCAGCCCTATATGGGGAGGAACAGCCCTCATTCCTGGCGTGGCATGTCCTGACCTTTCCGAACTCTTCTGCAGCTGTCATGTTCTGTCTTTTTAACCTTCTAATACCAGAGCCTCATCCCAGAACAATGGTACCAAATCATCTTTATGACACCATTATGAAGAAATGATTGGTGGTGGTATTAAAGGAAACTTTTCTTTAAGTCTTAGAGTAATGTTAAAGAAATGATTAGTTATAAAGTTATAAGTGGATTATGGAGACTCTGACGTGTCGTCGCCCACTTTTTCAGCTCATAGTGGGGATCATTCAGGCAGCAGAGCTGCCAGCGATGGACATGGGTGGCACATCTGACCCGTACGTGAAGGTCTACTTGCTGCCTGACAAGAAGAAGAAGTTTGAGACCAAGGTCCACAGGAAGACCCTCAACCCCGTCTTCAATGAGCAGTTCACCTTCAAGGTAGGAAGTTTAGTTTCATCTGAACGCTTCAACACATTTGTACAGTTTTGTAGCCAGAAAGGTTTTTCCTCCGCTGACAATCTGATTTGCATGCAGCCTTGAATGCTGAGAAGGTGCGGCGACAGCAACCAGCTGGCACCTTAACAAGCTCCTGCCAGAATATCTCTCACACACAGTTACACTCGCACAAACACACACTCGGGCTCGATGTGATTGGGATTAACACAGGCAGATGCAGCACTACACCCCGGCGTTGCCTCAGCCATTATGGATGCATAGCTGCTGCTCAGTGGTGGGGAAAGTTTTGTTATTCACCTGACAGTGGAGAGCGCAGGTGTTTGCTGTACATTAAGCATAATTTGATGTGATATCCATCTCAGTAAAAGATTTATTCTCAGTCTTTTTTTTGTTTGTACTTAATTCTAAATCCATGATCCGTCATGGGAGGAAAAACAAAAACAGCATGCAGCAATGAGACCGTCAAGAAAAAGAGATGCATTTTTTTAAATGATGTTAAGGACACACCTAAGAGTCCCCCCCCCCCCCCCCCCCCCCCCCCCCC
>JAOWBL010000016.1:9310722-9330424 GCA_028564865.1 Zenarchopterus dispar
ACCACACTGGACACCAAACCCCCCACACACCCACTCCAGTCCTTTGTATTTTAAAAAGATATTACTTTTAGTTTCAAGACTGAATGCAGACAGTGCTGCATGAGAGGTGAGATGGAAGCGACTGATACGGAAACAAAATTGCCTGTAGTAGCACAACACACACACACACACACACACACACACACTGAAAATACACACGTCTAACTCTGCTTGACATAC
Source organism: Zenarchopterus dispar (assembly GCA_028564865.1). NCBI lineage: Eukaryota > Metazoa > Chordata > Actinopteri > Beloniformes > Zenarchopteridae > Zenarchopterus > Zenarchopterus dispar. The sequence continues at coordinate 9,310,942 of JAOWBL010000016.1, forward strand.
AATTAACTTTGAGAAAGCTGCAAAACAAAGTGTCAAGTACAGACAGATATCACACTGAAGTCAGCAGGTGTAGATAAAAGGTGTAAAAGACATGCATATATATATGTGTGTATATTTACTCTCCTGGGTGGCGTTGTCTTACACAAGTAACATTCTTTTTTTTTTAATTTTTGCTAATTATGAACAAACAGTTGCAGATGTTCGTAGAGAGTTTGATGCCATAATAAAAATACAAATGCACAATCTTAATAAACCTAGACTGCATTTCTAATAAGTAATAGTAGTAAGGCTCTAATCACATCCCACCATACATACAAGCGCTTTTCATGATATAAATGTCCAAATTCTAAAATTGTCAAAGAATGGACAAAAAAACCCAAAAAACTGTAAACAAGGGAGTTAGTATTTGTGTTACATGAAGAGAGAAAAACCTCCCGACCCACCAATCCCAAGATATGTCTTGCAAGAATAAAAAAAAATTTAAAAAACAAACATGGGGAGGGGTAAATCTGGCGGCTGTCATCAAGCCAATCATAAAAAGAGAAAATTGACTCTTTGATACATTTTATGTTTATGATCAGTCAGAAGTTAAATGATCCAAACCTTTGAGTAAAACCCAGAATGGTTTCGCTCAAGCACATGCACTTATACCTTCCTGGAACACTTAACACAAAAACGAGTCAAATAAAAGTAAATTGCCCTTATGTTTATGGAGTCTCTTTAGTCTTATGTTGACTTTATTTCGTCTTCTCTCAGAGAATATTCAGTGGTTTTATGTTGATTCTGAGTTTGTTTGACAGCTGCTCCAGTCTGGCTCGGTTCTCTGTTTTGTTGGGTCCAATTTAATTCATATCTTTTGCTCATTCTGTTATTTTGAGGAGCCAAATGCAGGAGACTGGGTGGGAGGAGTAGAAAACAAGTGTCCTTTAATTTTAACAAACATCACTGCTAAAGAAGAATAATCAGCATCTCCAGAAAAACTCAAGTACAACTTAACTATTTAGGAAGTCCATTATGGACAATATCATCTTATTTACTTGGCTGTTGCTCATTTATAGATTTAGATTTAGTTTAACTCTTGACAAGACTTGAACTACTTGTGTAGTAAAATCATCTTTAAAGACAGTACGTCAGTTTCACTTTTTAACGATGCTCTTTCGTCTTTAGGTCCCTTATGTAGAGCTCGGTGGGAAGACGCTGGTAATGACGGTCTACGATTTCGACCGCTTCTCCAAGCATGACGCCATCGGCGACATCAAGGTGCCCATGAACAAGGTGGACTTCAGCCACATAACAGAGGAGTGGAGGGATCTGCAGAGCGCTGAGAAGGAGGAGGTGAGGCCTGAATCTACACAAGCTGACACACAAGTTGACTCAAAAAGGTTGAAATAATTTACCAGCAGTTGAATCACACCAATTCACAGCGGCAGCGGCTGTTTCAACGTTAAGTTTATGTTTACGACATATCGCTGTATACAGTAAACTATTTGTGATTGAACCATAAAAGCTGATATAATCCATCTCTCCTGGAAATGTCATTTAATCATATGTCAGCGCTTCCCCTTCAATTAATAGAAGTGTAACTTTCCAGGCAGCAGCTCAGGAGATTCAATTTTCATGGTAAATGTCATGGCATATAGCACATGTTGCCAACATTATTTTCAGCATTACGGTGAGTTGATCTAAAGGTTAATGATAACGGCGTCTTACAGTCAGAGGCGTTGTTTATTCGAAGGGCATCACTTTACGTTGTTTAGGTGTGGTTGCACCGCTGCACATGACAATTTAACGAAAGCAAGACTCGAATCACTGGAGCTGAGCTTTGCATTCTTCAAGTCCTGTTTTGGATATTTGCATGTTGCTCGTGAGCTTTTGTGGTATGTTTTTGAACTTTAAAGAGCGACTTGATGCAGAGCTGAGCTACAGTAATCGGCTTTGGACATTTTCATTTTAACTCAAGAACGGTTTAAAAACATAAGCTGAAAATCATGTGTGGACATCAGCTGCTCTGCATCACCTGAAGAGCTTCATTTTCAGAGCCAGACAATCTTTTTCTCTCTCTGCCTTTTTTTTTTTTTTTAAATTTAACCCATTGATTTTGCAATAAGGGATTTTGGTTCATACAGCTTTGAATATGTCTGCAATTCTTGACCTGAGCATCTGGTGCTCCTCGTCCATTATTTTAAACACAGAAGGTGGGGAAATGGAGCTGCTGAGAGAGATGGGATGCACAAGCAGGGAGGTGGAGGAAAAAATATATTTTTCAGGGTAGGTGAGGCTGAAAATAAGATGGGGGCGTGAAATGTCACGAAGCAGCCCGTGCCTACCTGCTGCTGATGTTATTATACATAGAAAAATGTTGCCGGCTGCTGTTTGGTACCCGACATGTAAGAATAAAGGAGAGATGAGAGATGCTGGTTATAATGATATGTAAAGCAGTTTATTGTGATAAAGATGCTCTATGAGGTATCTGTTAGCAGTGAGTTCACTGAAAAGATTTATTCACAGCTATATAGCATTTACCTTAAAGGTAATTCAGGATTCTTTTGAAGCGGATCGTGTGAAGCACTTCTGAATGTTAGTATCGTACCTGCAGTAGAAGGTAGTCAGAGCGCTCGCTCTGTTGAGACTTTAGGAGGAATTAGAAGCTCCCTTACAGCTACTTGCATCACACGGTTATTTACTTTGTTACTGGATTCTCTAACTGCAGAAAGTCTGTTGAGACTCCTCATTGCATGATGTACCGACAGAGCCTGGTACTCTCAGTTCCTCTGCTCGAACTCCAGAACAACAGTTAAGAGACAATACAAATGCAAAAAGAGACAAAGCTCGCTCCGCAGTGAGTTTTCCAACAAGTCTGATGGTTCCTGACGGAGGCAGCTGAACAGCAGCAGGATGCAGTGCACAAGCAGCGTGCATGCAACGATGCATGATGATGCAGAGGTTGAGGAAAGTAAAAATGTAACACCTCGAACCATAGATGCTGTAATCCGGAAATACTCTACCAGCGAGGTATCCCGAATGTCTCCGGCTCCCATATAATCCACGACTCGTCTCTGGCATGGCCTCTTTGTCTTAATATCTTTTAGTGTGCTGAGCGAGCATCATTGTTTCTTGGAGGTCATTCCTATTTGTACCAGGAACTCATCAGGAGTAACTCGCTCCACCTTTGTGCTGACAGGAAGTCAGTTGATCCTGACGTCAGCGACTGGTTTCCTCGTTTTCCCTTATATCCACACACGTTCCTTAAAACAAAGAAATATGACCAGAGACAAGGATGTTTAAGTTATACAGGGCTGATTGCTGCAAAGACTTTTACTGTTACACGTTTTCCAGTAAAATGACATTTCTCCAAAAACTCTATAAACATATATGTTAATGCTACAAAAAGTCAACTAGTGTCTGATCCAGAAGTGATGCGTTTTGTTTAAATCTACTACAACATTGGTTTGGATTGCTCTGAACCTGCATCCACCAGCCTCCAGGAAAGAAGCCATTGGTGTTCATTAAAAGTACATTATTTAGGTTATCCAAATAAGTCATAATAGAAGATGGGAAATGAAATTTTTAGGTTTAGTTTCCGTATAAAACTCCCAAAGCAAGTCAAAGGTCAATATTCAGGCCGGTGTTCTGCTGACTTTTAACCGCTCTTCAAAACGCTGAACTAGAAGCAAGAGTGACCCGAGAGGCATAAAAGCAGGAATAAAACCAGAGTAGCAGTCTCCTTGTCCTCGGTGCTCATTATGAGACTGTGCTGTGATGCTGATTTGTGCGAACAGATGAAGTGATTGCAGCACTTTCTCAGAAAAGCAGTGACTGACAGAAAGGTAGAGGCTGATTTTAGAAGTATTTAAACGGAATCAAGGGACAAACCGAATGCAGACTATTCAAAGTATTCAGAGACGCAGTCTGATTAAGGACACTGCATTTAGCCTCCTACTGCATTTGTATTTTTTTTCTGGTTTTTGTTTTTTTGTACATCATAAAATGCATTTTCACAGATTTCTTTTAACCCTTTTACACAACTGGACAAGAGACAGCTGGCTCACGGCTCATTCTGGTGTTCCTTACATTGGTTCACACTGTAATGCATAAAAATATAAGCACTTTGAGGTGATGTCACAGAAATTGTGTTGAATATTTTTGCATCCTGATTGAAACTGGTATCAAATTAACGGATCATTGTTGAGCACATTTAACTTTCATGCATCACGCTGTTTTTATAAGCACACTGTTGCATGCAGCTCTGAACATTAAAATCATTTTATCGTGTGACGAGCTGAACCAAACAGATAAACATGTCTTCCACGTTGATAAGGGAAGCCGAAGCTTCCTGCTTGGTTGTGGGAACGATTTCTCTGTAATCTGCTGGTGAGCATCTGTCTTTAAGCACGCCGGGCACCGAATTTAGATTCAGCGGTTGCTGTTAAAACTTTTTCTCACCTCTGCGATGTGTCTGCCTCTCCAACAGCAAGAGAAGCTGGGCGATATCTGCTTCTCTCTGCGATACGTTCCAACTGCCGGCAAGCTGACCGTGGTCATTCTCGAAGCCAAAAACCTGAAGAAAATGGATGTGGGTGGCTTGTCAGGTGAGGACTTGAAACGGTGTTAACGTCCACCCACTGACTTTTCCTCTGACAGGTCCTTTGTCTGTAATTATACATGCACTGCAGCACTCACTCTGCCTCTCCTACACAACACCTGCTGTTTCTTCCCGTTTAGTCTCTTGATTACCTAAACTTTCCTTTCAAGATCCGAACAAATCTTCAGATTTTATGTTTTGGGGAGAAACACATTTAGCTTGTAATTGTTTCACTAATGAGGATATGCTGAAAGAAGGAATGAAATGTATTTCTGATTTTATGTGCCTGAAAAACACTTTCTCAACAGCTTGTGAATCTCAAGCTTCTGTTTTTATCCTAAAAATGGAAAACAAACTAAATAATGTCCAACTTAAGTTGCAACTTATCCAATTAGTTAAAACTATCTGTATTAACTAATGGAGAAATGGTACTAATATGAGAATTTTTGGAGTATTACAGATGAAATTGCACATTTGAGGGTAAAACCCAATGAAACAGTGTCAGAGTTTTAAAGATGAATTCATCAAATGCAACATGCAGAAGATAATGCTTCATGACAAGTATCTAGTTTTTGATCTTGTCAGCTGTCACATATTTGAACATATAGATCTCTGCATGTGCACGTCAGAAAACACGGATTCGGACAACAAGCTGTCTTCTTCCTCTTCTGATCTCTGACTTTCTCGGGTGGTTTCATTTTAAATTCCCCGTCGTACTCTCCCCCCCACCTCGACTCTTTCTGCTGCAATTACCACACACCTGGGTCCACTTGGCTTCTGCTTGACAGGCCAGTCTCTCCATATAAGCCCAAATAACGTGCCGTACAGTAACACGGTGCACATTAAAAGCTCAGCGCTCCCTTTCATCTGTGACACCACTTTGAGCAGCCATTTGGCTGAAAAAGAAAACCTCCTCCGCTGCCATTTTATGATACTGGCACGAGCTCTCACCTGTTCCCATTTGCATTGTGAAGTTGTCAGCAATTTGAGCTGTCAGCTACATCCACCAGTCAGTTTAAAAATAAATAAATAAATAAAAACAAAAGTGTGTGAATGTGTTTGCTTTGAAGGCCAGGTCTCTCTCCCAGAGAGCAGGAAAGCCACGGACTGGATGTTAGCTTTAATCAGAGTATGTTTCATCTGTTTGTCTGTTTCTGGGTGAATTATCACCACATAGTAAAAACACATTAGACGTCTGTAATTACAAACTGATAGAATATGCATTAAATTGCAGTTTAAGTTTTGATTCTCGTCGGTGGCTGCTTTTCTGTCGTTAAAATGGACTTAAATGTGTGTCAGATGGATGAATTAATAACAATAATTAGGCTCCGTGCACAGCCAGAGCTTAAGGAGGAGGACAGTTAATTGATGGCCTTGGATCAGCCTTCTCCACTATTGTCATCCTGTTTACCGTGCCTAATTATAGCTCAGAGAGGAAGATGTGGGAATTATCATTAACCAATGTATAATCAGAAATAATTCTTTTGATTTGCTCCTCATGAAACAACCCCCGCATCTTCCCTCGTGCTGCGTTCCCACAAAAACAAAATTTAAAGCAATAGTTTGAAAAGTCGAGTCAACTTTTCCAGTTTGACACAGTTGCTGCTGTTGTGTCGCAGAAGACACTATGTTCTTTAGCTGTCGTCTTAAAATAATCCCGGCGTCATTGCAGCCGAGTTACTCCTCTCTCCACTTCAGCCGGCTCCACAATTTATCATTACAATACATGGCTATTATGTTGGCTTTCAAGCGGTTTGATTTCAAAGAGTTGTCAAACTCCAGGGTTTTCTTTTTCTTTTCCCAAACAGATGATGACAATGAGTTATAAAACTTCAGAAATTAATCAGCAGCTAAAGTTATCTCAGAGTCAACAGCTGCTTCAACCTCCAATAGATTTGTCTTTTTATTTTGTGAGATTGGCCCAGCAAAAATGGTCTTATTGTCTGTATGAAATGTTTCGTTCAACAGTATTTCAAGCTCCTCCACTCGTCACAGGGGACTCAAAGGTGCGCTGCACACAAAGACTAACTGTCTGAGAGTGACTCAGTAAAAGGGCATACAGACTTAAAGAGGCTGAAAGTGGTTTTCTCGTGCTTTCTGTTGCTCTGAAGACATCAGGAAAGGTTATCAAAGCACGCGGTCTCTGTGTTGGCAGCAATAAAACTCCACAGTCCTGACCTGAGGGTATATCTCAGCATCAAACCTGGAGGCTGGAGGGGATATTGGTCTTTCTCCTCCGTTCTCACTGAATTTAGAAAGCAGCAGGCGTAGAGCATCATTAAGAGGATATAAAACCAACTTAAAAGTTATTAGGGAGTGTAAAATGTTTCTGCTGTAAATGATAAGCAGATGAATCGCAGGGATATTTTTGAGCTTCTACACAATTCCAGTTTTTATTGTGCAAACATAACAGCAACACAGTTTCACAGAACCGTCATCAGATTTAATGGAGGCGGCTCAAGTGGGTCTGGACCTCACAGAAGAGATTCACTGGAAATGTTTGTGTGGAATCTGTGATTCACCACTGAACTGAGTGTGTAAAACTAAACCGACAGTCACCCCTGGGTGCACCCACCATGGCAAATCCTAAATGATGGGAGGAAAGCTACGCTGACAGCCCGGCTATATTTAACCCTGCTGTATTGGTGTTCATTTGGCACAAAACTCTGCCAGCGTCCTCAGCGGTCACAGTCCATGAACACAGAAATATACGAGGAAGAAGAGGCTAATTCTGTGTCATGTTTTTGTATCTGTGTGGAAAAATGAGTCCGGCAGCTCCACGCTCACCACAATAATCCACAACAGTCACAGCTGGCAATTAATCACAGCTTGAAATAATAGTAACCACTTTTAAATTAGACAGCTTTAGTAGCTCTACTTAACTCTGTGGTGGATTTGGCTCAAAGCTTCTTTGCTTATCCAGAAACCTGCGTTTTGCTTCCTGGGGGAAAAGTATGGACCACTGACAGTGCATCGTCTCATAAAACTCTGGCCAGGATCCAGGACTCAGATGAGTAACCCTGAAGATAGCGACGACGAGCCTCTGCGCTTTGCAAATACATGTTGAAGCTCTGTTGCACCACAAGAGCTGCCATTCATCCATAAAATGGGAGAGATTACATCCATCTGGGATGAGACGGTAAAATGGACCGGATATGAGGCTCGGCGAGCCTCCCAAAACTCAATAACGCCGAGCTCTCATCTGCTGGCTGGAAAGATAAGCGCATCTGGATCGCAGGGACGTGGCGTCACAGGTGTTTCCTTTTTCCAGCATGAGAAACGCTTATCTTGTTAATGACATTCAGCTGTTGTGTTCTTCAGGTACAGTTACAACTGGCAATCAGTGCTGAGACATTGATTTAATAAGTAAATAGATGGCTAATCATGATCATAGATAATCCTCTCTCCAAAACAAAGCAGTTTACATGGACCTTTATTCATGACTTTACTCTTTCAGCTGGTCGGGTTAAGTCCCTTGTCTGGCCTTTTTCTAAACAGAAAAAAAAATTAGAAGACTGGATCAGCTTGTTTTTATATTCTAGACTCCATGTATTTATCATAAAATTGTACTATTAAAACACAGACATAGCCTAGAGTAGCTCCATTTATGCCGCCCACAAAAACAAAGGTCAAACACAAATGAAAGTTACAAAGACAAACCCACTTGAACAAAAACAGCACGGTCATTTTATCAGCTGGAAGTAAGCTGGTAAGAGAAGAAGGGAAACACCGTTTAATAGAGTAAAATGTTGTTTGTCCCAGGATCATTCAGGATGTCTCCTCCGGTGGGGTTTTTACATCCTCCTGGGATTTCTGTAAAACAGCCCTGAAGATTGTTTAAAGTCACCTGCTTTAATTAAATACCGGCCAGTTCATTTGTCAGGTTTGTAATATTTGATACAACACCTGCAGGAATAAACAACACACACAGGAAAAACAACAGACTACCAATCCCATCCCGTCCTTTCAGTTCTCCTGCTACTGAACGTTACCCAGAAGCAGCCTGGGCAGACGGGCGGCCTCAGGTGAAAGCTCACTAAGCTGAACTCCCTCCACCCGTTTTCTCTCTGGACCGATTGTTTTGCTCACAGCAACGTCAGGTCTGACTGCTTTTCCTGTCTGATGGGAGGACTACAAGTGCAGAGGTGGTTTGAGGGTCTGCAGCACCTAATCAAAATACTTTTGCTTCACTTTTACACATTTTTTGTGCATCTATGCCTCTTTTAATAAGGAGGAGTTTTAAATTTAAAAGAGGCTGTAGCCACATTTTAGAGCGTTACTGAATTCTGGATCTGCATGTCTGACTAACAAGCTCGCCGTGTCTAACCAGAATACGATATTCTGACGGGTCAAATGTCATACATCATCTGTTGTACATTCACAATGAAGTACTCTCTCACTACCTGGAAACTGACTTTATTCAGAAAGTTAAAAACACTGGCTGCAGCCATACTCTCCTTTTACACTGACACTTTTTACAAGTAACATTAAGTAACATTTTCTTACATAGAAAGATTTGACAAATGGTACTGTCCGGACGTGGGGTCCTTTTAGTCTTTTTAGGGGTATAAAAAGATATATAACATAGAATTAGTAGCAGTATTGTTTGCATTTTGTAACTATAAAGTTTAGTATTCTTGCTACTTACAACCTTTGACACATAGTTATTGAGTAGAAATGATAAAGTTTCATTTCTCTGGTATAGTTTGAAACTGTATTTGGAATTATTGTGCTCTTTACATTTCTAGATATTTTGAGACTTAACTGAAGTGGCTTTTATTGATTAAAAGAAGGAGGTTTATTTATTTATTTATTTATTTTAAGGGCACTTTGTGCAGCCCCTGATTCACCTTTTACCTGAAACTGCCTTTTTTTTAGCTCCTGTCTCTTTAAGGCGCCACTTCCTGAAAGCTGGTTGTTGATTGGTCATATTTAAGAAGCCACTACAGTGGCTCCTTCACTGTTAGTGACCTGTACTGAGCTCTACACACTCTAGTAGTCACAAAAAACAAGTGTTTAGAGCAACCTCATGACCGATTATTTTTATTTTTATTCATATATTCTGGGATAGCTCTTCTTAACCTCATAAAAGAAGACTTTACCTAACCTGACATAAAATCTTTGCCACATATCATTTGTCACATTCATTTGATTGACAAGTGAAATGAATATTTGTAAAGGGTTTATATTGCTGTTTAAAATTCAGTCGTCAAGGTTGGATAAGCTCTGCGTTTAGATACTTTTGGTTGCATTCATTCCCCACACAAAGTGACAACTCATGCACGGAGCCATCCTTTTCTGTTTTTCTCATCTCAGCACTTCAGCCTCTCTCAGCAGGAAAGCAATAATGCACACCCACTCTATTAGGAGTCTGTTACCTTTTCACTCTCTGTCATATATTTGTTCTTTGGCTTTTCTGCCTCTCACTCTATTCATGCCATTTTCCCTCCATTTTCTTGTCAGCTGCGCGGGTCGAGTCCACCAGTCTGCAGCAGGGTCCTTATCGCCCTAAATTGGATCAAAGATTAAAGCAGCTAAGCTCATTCAGCATTTGCTTTTGCTATAAATCTTACAATCTTCCAACAAAAATCAGAGATATTTTTTCAGCACAGCCCAAACATCAAAACGACAAAAGCTTTACGAAGACTTTGTGCATATGGGATCCAGCGATAAATCCAGATTACTGGAGTGACTTGTGTTTTATCAGCTAATTATAAGATCTGATGGGGAGTCTTGCTACTTTCTCATGCTGATGCAGAGCTCTGAGGTTCAGTAGTTAGGAAGTGATATTGTCAGCCTCAGGCGAGTGACTGCATGTCTCTGATTAGCGTGGGGTTCCTGTTTGTCTTTCTCAAACGACGAGAGATGAGTAACTCAAAGTGTATTTTATTATTTACAGCCTGTTAGTTGTAAAGTGTTCATGATTGAGATCAAAGAGCATCATGGGAGGTGTCTGCACATGAAGGACCAGAAATACCAACAGTGACCAGTTAAAATAATTACATTAACGTGAGAAAGAAAGTACTGGACATCACCTCTCGATTCTCTGGTTTACCACGTTAGGACATGTATAAACAAATATTATCTGGTCTTTACCAGCGGTTGAGATTTGATAAATAAAACCCCAGTCGGACAAAAACACAACAAACTATGATGTGATCAGTCTTTCTTGTCATTATGGAGATATTTTGACACATTTTCCTCAACTGTTTGTTTTAGTTTGGACATTCATTTATGCACAGCAACAACTTCATTGGTATTTTTTTAGTCATTCTTTTGCAGATCTTGTGATGTTTCTGCTGCGTGTTTCAGCTTCAGCCAACCTTTAACAGTTGGACATATGGGCTCATAGTTGACTGTGACTTCCTCCATCGAGATCCTGTAGCTGCAACGTTGGTCCCCACCACCAACCTCCCACCACCGTGTTTGACAGTTGTTCTGATATGTTGTCATTCGGTGTTTTTTGTGATCAGACATCTCCTCTCTGACTTTGACTGTCCAAAGGACATTGTCCCAGAAGTCTTTTGGTTTACTCAGATGTAACATTGTAAACCTAATCTGAGCAGCTCTGTTGTTTTTATTAGAGAGCGGGGCATTTGTTCTTGGTGGCCCTCCTAAAACAGCCCACAGTTGCATGAACATGACTAGCCAACATCCTGTACAATCCAACATGTAGATGAGTTTTCCATTTTTCTGAACCTGCTGGGAATCCACTCCTGGAAAGATTGGAAACTGTCATGAATAGTCTTTCTCCCTGTAGAGCGATTTACTCAAAATACTGTATTTACCTTAATTTGGCCTTTTTAAAGAACAAATATTTCCCCGTCTTAGTAAGGACTTTTTTTTCCTTATTTTGAGCCAGGTGTGATTGCTTTTCCATAACTTAACAGAACTTCTCCTCAATTTCTGAGGACAACCACTCGGTGAGGCCGTCTCCGTGTCTTACAAGCTATTTTGACAATGCACAGGAAGAATAAATGTAAAATTGGTAAGGAGGTTTTTAATGCCTAAGCTGTTCTTTTGTTTTACATTTCAACAGTGTGACTGGTGAATTATATTTATACATATTTTACCAAAAGACATGATTGTGCACAAGGATGTTGGGTAAATACTTGTCCCTAAATCTGCAACTGACGAGACTTGTCCCGCACCACCAGGGCAGTCCGACGCGCTGCAACATTTACCGGCACCACCCGCGGATGTCTTTACTCTCGTTTACACTCTTCAGCTGTTTCCGAGGCTTTTAAATGAGTAATGGCTCAAGGGGTGGTCAGTCCTTCGTTTCTTTTTCAGTCACATGCTCGCACACCCTTCACTCATTCTCACCGACGTGGGCGGTTTTTTCTCTCTTTTTTTCACTGTACATTATATTGTTTGACACTGTTTTTCCTCACTGTTTGACAGTTGTTTGACAGCTCTCCAGCGCTCATCGCCATCATATAAAGTATCGAAACTTTTTTAATTTGTTTCCTCAATCGTCTACTTTTTTTAAAAATCTTTCCACATCTCTCAAACCTCCGGATTCCCTCTGATGTTGTATTTAAAGCTTCACTTATGAGAGGCATGTCCAGGTTTCTGGCACTGGACCGGTCGTTGTATTTGTAAGAGTTTAGTCCTTTAAACTCTAAACTCTGATAACTTTCTCAGTTATGTTCAAACATCTTTTATTGGGGTCAATATTTTAAAAAGGTCTTGTAACCTTGACCAGACTGATAACAGCAAGAGGTGCTTCTCTAACACCATTATTGATGTCTTTCCTCATTGGCATTGTGTTAATTTAATTCAACTTTATTTGTATAGTATTTGTTAGAATAAAATTGTCTGTAGGTGCTTTTCAGAGACCCACACACACAAACTTCCAGAACATTATGCTTTTATAGCTTTCTTCAATGTTTTTGCTGATGAATTCATCAAATTCATTGATGATCAGTTCCTGGCTCCCACCTCATTTCTTGTAGAAACAGTAATGATGCACTTATTATTTTTCCACATTGCTTCTGCAATTATACTGTTAGACACATAATAACACAGTTTAATAAGTCATGTCGTCCATTTGCAGTCGTATTCATCAGATTTTCATGACTTTTTTTAAACTCCTTTTATGTACAACCTGGAGACTGAAATAGACTGTATTTTTCACATCTGTGCGGTGTGTAATGAGGAAGAATAATACATATCTTTGGATTATGCTCATTATTAAATCCTCTTATCTTTTTGACCTCTTCTGAAATGGACCTTGTTACATTCTTCTCCTGCAGTAGTTGGGACTCATTAAGCTCTCAGTGAATGTGCAAATTAACTGTCAAGTCCCTTTTTTAGGGGGTGATTAAAGCCAAACAACATGGTGTCTTCTTCACATTTGAAAAGGTGACTGGTCCCTGTTTTCAGACTTCAAAATAAGACACCAACTCTTCTCTCCATTTTGGGCTTTGATTGCAGTTTGGAGAACATAAACAAATCAGGAGGATAAATGAAAGCAGTGGGGAGTTTGCTGTTTTCAGACACATGCTCTGCGTGATTGGTGGAGGGTGGATGAGGACGGACGAAGCAGACCACTTGGATGCCACTTGGCTATCGCGTTCAGGCAGATGACGATGAGGCTCTTGAGAGGGGACTGATGTAAACACACTAACGTTGTGTAACCGCTGCCACTCACCTGTGCTGAAGCTTTTCAAGTAATATTTTTCCCTGAATGGATCAAGCAGCGTGTTTACACACATGGTGAATTATAATCCAGCTCTTCAGTTCCTTCTCAGCTCTTTTTGTGAGTTTGCTTTACGAGTAGAATTCATCAAAACCTAAATATCGCAAAGAAAAACCCCTAACATCGAAGAAACTGTCAACTGTCCCGAAACTTTTTGATGCTTTCATGAAGTGGATTTTCATACGTCCTGTTTAGCCCAAATATGTAACAGAAACTTTTTTTTTCCACATTTACACATCTTTAGTATCTCTGGATGTGACATCATCGGTCATGTGACCAGACAACATGACCAACCGAGTCATCGGCTGCAGCAGTCACTAAAATTCAGTTTGTCCAAAACTAAAGATGTTACCGTTCATCTTCCTGGAAATCGAGATCTTCTTCTTCTTTGTTTTGAAGAGAAGTCTCGCAAGATGACAGTTATTAAAAAACTAAAGATCTGTAAACATTAAACTATGTATTTTCTTGCTGAAACTTTCAAGCTCAACATCCGACCCAGGCTGTAAATGTTCTTATCTTGTTGCACCGTCTCCAAAGTGGTCAAATGAAACTAATCAATAACTCCTGTTCTGTAGATCCATATGTGAAGATCCACCTGATGCAAAACGGGAAGAGGCTGAAGAAGAAGAAGACGACAATCAAGAAGAACACGCTCAACCCGTACTACAACGAGTCCTTTAGCTTTGAAGTTCCATTTGAACAAATCCAGGTACGTTTTTCCTCCCGGTTTCATCCATCAGCTCTCCGATCGGGTCTTCTAACTCGTGATGCAGTTCAGAAAACTGAACGGGAAATAAATGATAAGTAGGAGCCCATTTACCAAATAATCAGTTTAGACGATTTTCATCATAACAGTGTAATCAAAGGCAATCCACTTGAAATCAGCCTCGGGTCTGCAATTTGACAAGCCAGTTTTTTCAGCGGATGTGATTCTCCGTGGCATTTATCTCAGCACTATTTGTAGCTTGTCTTCCAATGATTACCATGTACATCATCATTTAAACACGTATTTACACCAACAATTACGGCGCGCCGCCGATGTGACTCCAGACAAAGAGGAAGTGAAGCAGAAGTCTGTTTTCGAACGTTGTCAAGTAAAGAAAGAGAGAAACTCATAAACCCAGCTCTTTAGGATGGTAATTGAGTGAAATTGATGAAGCCTGTCACAGCTCACAAATTGCAGGTTTGATAGTTGAGCCTCAGAATCAATTTCAACAGCGCTGATCCCAATCCACCCCCCACCCCCACTCCCACCGTACCACTACCTGCCTTATCTCCTCACAGAGCTAGAATTGATTCATTGTAAATTTGTCATTGATCTGTTTCATTGAACACTTGAGGGAGCATTAAATGCACTTTAAAACCACGTTTGACTCTGACAGATCAAACATCCAGAGGTTTCTGTAAATATCACACTAATGAGCTCTTTAAACATCCTCATCACCGCAGACGGCTCGTGAGGCCTCCGGCTGCATTACATCTGCTTTTAAGTGGAGTTCCTAAGACTTTTTTTTTTTCTCATGAAGTGTTAACTCTAAGTTAAATTTGTCCTCGGGAGTTTCTGAGAAAACAATCAATAGAATTTAATCGTCTCGGTGATTGTGTTGGCTTTACAAATGCAGCTTTAATTGGTTTGTGTCGTGGTACTAACAGGTTTCTTCATTGATTGATGACCAGGATTCTCCTTAACACACTCGAGTAGAGGTGAAAACGTCGTTTATATCCGTAGACTTCTACATATTCAGAGTATCGGTACCAGCACGTGTACTTGAACCAGCAGCAGACCGGACCCCTGTCTGTTCAGGAATCGCTCACTCAGCGTTTTTCTGTAAACAACAAGGGTCTGTTTTTGTTTTGCTCAAACTGCGTCTTGTTCTGTTGACTCATTTCCTGAGTTTTTTACATGTGAAGAGTCAGCATTAAGAAGTGGTTTTAGTTTGTATTAACAGTAGCTCAACACATTTCTTTTATCTGTTAAATACACGCAAATAAGATTTACAGAAGTTAAAGTGGTAACTCCAAAGTTTCTGGAGTCCACCTTCATACCTGGGTACAAAGTTTCTCAGCCGTGTTTTTAGTGATTGGTGTAAAAAATGTCCAGTGTTTTAGAAGCGTCTTAGGTGTCTGGAATAACTCAGCGCCGACTTAGCTCCTTCATCCACCGATAATGACTAGTTCTGGTGCGTTGCCACCCCACAGGTTTGAAGATCTCATCCTTGTTTGTTTGACAGCAGAAAAGCTCTCAAATAGATTAAACTTTTATCTTGGCCTCCCAAAATCCATTCACTTGGTAAATATTCTCTTTTGTGAGATGGGTCTGGTTCCTCACCAGAGCAGAAGCTACCAAACCAGTAAGACCACAGCAGGGGAACATCCCAACAACCGAGACGGCGGCAGAATAGCGAATCACAACTTACCCGTAACGAAAACAACACCAACCGTCCGCCAGCATTCCTGCGCCGCTACACGCCTGTCTTATGTTGATGTGTCTGCTTGTTGCCATGCCTACGTCACATCCCACCCAGAGGCAGTTTCTTCTGCCTCCATCAACGTTTCCTGAAAGTCAAAGTCCAGTCCTGAGGAACCAGACTCAGTCTTCGTCTCGGAGATGAAACGAAGCAGGGCGGCGGGCCAACGAGGAACTGGTTAGATATTACTGACATGAGTACTGTACTGTACTGTACATAAACAGACTACATAAAAAGGATGTGAGATTGTTTTTTAAATCAGGAAATATTGTTTACACATCTGTGCAGATGTTTCTGAGTAATTCAGGCTCCTAAACCTTCTTGGTGCTTGTTACAGGAGAGAAAGTCCTTTAATCCTGTTGCATCCTCGTTTTAAAGTAAGTCAGAGCAAACGAAAATGTTCTTGTCCTCTTTAGGAAAAAACAAATTAGTTTAACCATTAAAATGTAAAATTTTGGACATTTCAATGTTATTTTATATATTTCCATACCCCAAAGTGATAAAGCAAAATCAGCCCTTGGCAGATGTTTTTGATTGATTCTTTATCAGTCAGTTAAATGATCTCTGGTCACTTGTCCGTTTTTGTTTCAGTCAGACGTATTTGTGAAGGTGACGGAAAGTGTCGCAGTACTCGTGCTATATTTACCACTCACATGAGATCGGGCTGTTAATGAAGTGAGACTCCTCAGACTCCGTTTTCTCAGCTCAAACCGAAAACCACGATCGTTTGCTTCATTTAAGAACAAACTGCACCGTCATCTCTGTTTATCACCATCACATCACACAAATGTTGTTTTGTTTGTTTTGTTTTTAGTTGAACCACAGCTGGATTTGTGACTGCAATCCCATAATCCCGAGCTTTTCTGTTAATGTCGTGTAGAGCGTCGTTGTTGTTGGTAGAGAAACCTTAACAAAGTCGGGTACCGCCGCGTGGTCAGCGACGAGCGTCGGGCTCCTCTAACATGCTGTCAGGACGCTTCAAGAAGAGATCTGAAGGTGATCCGTCTCTTTAAAAGAGCAACTAACCCCGACCGGCCGTCGGGGAGCCTTACTCAGTGTTTGATTACACACCGTATTATTCATCCTCTTTCAGAGCAGCGGCTCGGAGCTCGCGCAGCTGGCGGCGGCTCCGTCTCAGTGTGCCAGTGGATCGAAACTTAATCAGGCCACTTTGTGCACTGATTCATATTCGGAGCCGGAGATCGACACCCGGGTCACTCCTCTCTGCAGCGTCCCTTTGAATAAACACACACTGAGGCCGAGCGCCGGACCTCTGAGTCATCAAACATTCTGCTGCGTTTGGCTCGGAAAATAACTGACGGCTGCTGCTCTTAATCACCACCAACGTCTGAAGGAGCTCCTCGTCGCCTGCATCACTGCAACACTTCCCCCACTGATTAGAAGCCGTTTTAGCTCATCTCAAACACAAACGTGCGTATATTATTCCACGCCTCAGCAATTTATTGATTCAGTAGACTTGAAAATATTCTGTTGGGTTCGTAACGATCGATAATAATCCTCAGGTTCTGGTTTGTTTGGATTAAACAGAAGAGCGTGCACGTGCAGCATGAGAACAAACACCCGACGGGCTCGGTCCGCTCCGAACCAGACGGGCCACATGTGGGGACGTTGTAGTGAAAAATAGACCAAAAACCACAGACTGTCAGGGATGTCACCGCCTGTTCCTAAAGAGCTGTTTGGGCCCGTTTATCGGACCTGATCCTGATCAATAATCCTGATTAATTGAAAAGTGAGTAAACTGGTTGAACAAACAAGCGTGACGGTCAACGTGGAGGTCAGTGTGACTTCGGTGGGTTTAGAGGCTCTGACGTAGATCCTCGGACAAACGCCAAAATAATACTTTTACTCAATAATAAAATGTATATGTACAAATAAAAATAATATTAACATTGAGTCTGTAACCTATAAAATGTGACATAGGTTAATATTTCTACTTTTATACATTTAATTTTGCATCTACAGTGTTGTTTCTATAATTTAATATCTAGTTTCATTTACTTATTTGATTAATTTTAAAATAATTTCCTCATACATTTTTTTAATATTTAATCAGGAATATTTATTTTTCTTGGTATTTTACCTCTTTTTCCTGCAACATGTTCAATTCTGTATTTAATTTTAGAACTATATTTTTATTAACATTTATTTTGTTTTGTTTTGTTTTTTTCAAATGTATTTGTATTTGCCCAAGGATGTTTATTTCCATGTTTTGTTTTGTTTTTTTAACAGTTCTGTTCATTTCCGCTTCATTTAAAAAAAGTAGAGAATCCCTGTTATTATGTTTATTAGTTATATTTAATTATTTTTGGTTCGTGAACTTCTGCAGATAATTTAAATATTCACATCTTAGGATAGTAAATGAGACAAATCTGAGTTAATTTTATTGCACGGAGAGTTTAAAGGATAAATGTTTCTAAGTATGTAATAAGAGTGAGAAGAAGTTGGTTTAAACAGGTTTTTTTTTTAAAATTTAATTAACGTCTGGAGGAAAACTGAAGCTGTGTATCTACAGGCAGACGTTGATGATGTCTTTTCTGTTTCTTCTGGCTCCACAAACGAGACAGAGATGATCACATGACTAAATCCACAGACACGCGTGGAAATCTTTGAAATAAAAGTCTGAGTAAAACACGTAAAAACTCCAACGAAACCACAACTTCAAGAGTGGTCAAAAGTTTCCTTTAAACGAATGTGTCTCCCCCGCTTCTCCTCCCTCTTCACCCCCCCTCTGCAGAAAGTGCAAATTGTTATAACTGTTCTGGACTATGACAAGATCGGGAAGAACGACGCCATCGGGAAGGTCTTTGTGGGCCTCAACAGCTCGGGGACGGAGCTGCGCCACTGGTCCGACATGCTGGCCAACCCCAGGAGACCCATCGCTCAGTGGCACGTCCTGAAGCCCGAGGAGGAGGTGGACGCTCAGCTCTCCACCAAGAAATAGACAGGGCCCTTTCAGCTCCTGCCTTGTAGTACTCTTTAGCCAGTATGTGTAAATACCTCAGTGATATATGGCTCCATCCACATAAGCCCACCCTTTACCCCTCATGTCCCCCCACCACCACCACATATGAATTGATCAATCAAACCAGACATCCCCTTTTTGTTTTTTTCTTTCAGTTTTGTTTCCTCTTCCTCTGATTTAGCTGTCGTTGATTTCCATCAGCGAGCCCTTAACTGCCACAACCAAATGCCCCCTTCGTTTAAGCAATATGATCTGTATAGATAGCGCATGACTGAAAGAATTTATTGTACCACAGTTGTATATATAAGTATGCAGACAAAAATGATTTCTAGTTTCCGTGTTTGTATGTTGTTACCCGTTTCCTAATCTGTGTATATCTTGATGTTTTTAATAAGATGTTCTATTTTAAAAATATGTAAATGCAGATATAGAGGAAAGCCAATATTATATATCCCAGGATTTAAAAATTCTACCTTATTACCTTACTGCATTTCAGAAGAAGAAAAAAAATAGAAAATGTGTTCACATCCTAAAGGACGACGTCTGGTTCTCAGTTCAGGAAAGATTTATCACAGAAAAGACGAATAGATGAAAACCTTCACTCAAAATCTCCAAAAAATACAAGGCCATTAACTGCTTATGGTTCTGTGGGTTAAATTACGCTGCTGGAGAATATAAAGCACATGATTTCTTACAAGGTTTTGTACTTATTTCTCAGAGGACCTGCAGTACGTGTACAGCCTAAA